>SJYV01009358.1:2787039-2818083 GCA_006410875.1 Neotragus pygmaeus | reverse complement strand
CCTCATCCTCTGTTGTCCTCTTCTCCTCCTGCCTTCGGTCTTTCCCAGTATCAGGGTCTTTTCTAATGAGTCAGCTCTTTGCATCAGGTGGCCAAAGTATTGGAGCTTCAGCTTCAGCATCAGTCCTTCTAATGAATATTCATGATTGATTTCCTTTAGGATTGACTGGTTTGATCTCCTTGCAGTCCGAGGGACTCGCAAGAATCTTCTCCAACACTGCAGCTCAAACCATCAATTCTGTAGCACTCAACTTTCTTTATGGTCCAACTCTCACATCCATACATGACTACTGGAAAAACCATAGCTTTAACTCGACGGACCTTTGTCAGCAAAGTAACGTCTCTGCTTTTTAATATGCTGCCTAGGTTTATCACAGCTTTTCTTCCAAGCATCTTTTAATTCTGTGGCTACAGTCATCATCTGCAGTAATTTTGGAGCCAAGAAAATGAAGTCTGTCGCTATTTTCATTGTTTCCCCATCTATTTGCCATAAAGTGATGGAGCCGGATGCCATGATCTTAGTTTTTTGAATATTGAGTTTTAAGCTAGCTTTTTCACTCTCCTCTTTCACTTTCATCAAGAGGCTCTTTAGTTCTTTGCTTNTTTCATTGTTTCCCCATCTATTTGCCATAAAGTGATGGAGCCGGATGCCATGATCTTAGTTTTTTGAATATTGAGTTTTAAGCTAGCTTTTTCACTCTCCTCTTTCACTTTCATCAAGAGGCTCTTTAGTTCTTTGCTTTCTTCCATAAAGGTGGTGTTAGATGCATATTGGAGGTTATTTACCTGCAACTTAAGACTCAGTGTTGAATTAACTTGTAGAGTTATTGAAGATATCCAGCCATCAGCACCAGTAATCATGCAAAAATTTAACTATTGTAAATAAGACCCCAAAAGTGGGCTGGAAACTGGTACATATATTATAAAACTGCTGTAGTTCAGCTACATGGTCCAGAGGATATTTTTTAGGTAGCATGACCCGTCTTGGGAATTTGATACAACAAAAACCACAGTATATTGAGATATACAAATTTGACAACTGCAAAGCTCCAATGATTATTCTAGCCAATGATATTTTATTACTTCACAAAGATCTTTTTTTAATATTTACTTTTACTTATTTGGCTGTGCCACCTATTAGTTGAGGCACTTGGGATCGTCAACCTTCATTGCAACATGTGGAATCTAATTCCCTGACCAGGGATCAAACCCAGGCCCCCTGCATAGGGAGCATGAAGTCTTAGCCACGGGACCACCAGGGAAGTCTCCATAGCAGTGTTCTTAACACAAACATGATTCAGAACAATAGGAAGGCAGCCTCTTATCCAGAAGCTGGGTAATAGCTGGAGATTAATTCAAGCAATCCCATCCCCTCCCACAGTCAAAAAAGAAAATACCTTTCAAAAAAATCTATTTCAGTGTGTTTCCAAGCAACCTGCCCCCACACATGATGTTTCCTACAGGGGTGTTACTCAAGGTAGTCTGGGGACCATGTGTTCCTGGGCTACAAGGAGATAATTATGGAAATCGGGAATAAGCATTCAGAAACTTTTTAAGGCAATTTGGCAGAGCAGTTTTATGTCTGCGAATCTAATAATAAAAAAATTGGGGCTTGTAACAAAATTTTATTAAAGCCATTAAAATGAAGAAGTGTTTCAACATGTGACACATGTTCACAGGACCAGCTCACAATTACTCAGGATAAGGAAGCCCAGGCGTTCCATCTCATAATGAAGGATTCTCAGGAGCCCCTCCATGGCCAGGAGTACAAGACATAGGGTACCTTCCTCGTGGATTAGCATAGCTGTGTACCACAATTCAAAAGGTGAAACCATCACCAGGATCACCATCACACAACTGCTGTAATCCAAAGTTGTATTAAAAGTGTGTAAGGTGGCTTCTTTGGAGAGAAACTTCTACTTACCATTTCAAGAGCGGGTAGAGAAAAAACGTCTGAGAAAATATTTGAAGAATTACATCACATACTTCAGAAATCTGTAGCCAAGACATTGGGATTGCCAAATTCCAGGGAGCTGTCAAGAATTCCTAAGGATATGCTAAGTGAAATAAGCCAGACACAAAAGGATAAATATGTCTGATCCCACTTATATGAGGTACCTAAAACTAGGTAAACTCATAGGGATAGAAAAGTAGAATGGCTGCCAGGGGTCAGAGGAAGAAGAGATGGGGAGTTAATATTTAATGGAGAAAGATTTTCTGTTTGGGATGATGAAAAAGTTCTGGAAATGGATGGTGGTGATAACAGCATGACATTGTGAATGTACTTAATACCACTGGATTGTGTACTCTAAAAAGGTAAAAATTATGAATTTTTATATATTTCACCATAATAAATAAGATTTCCCAATGTATTTTCTAAGCACTAATTGCTTGTTTAAAAAAAAAAAACAAAAACAGAATAGCTGTCAGTAAAGCAGCCTCTTTCTGAGGCTGGATGAACACCAAAAATAAATTAGATAATTAAAGCATAATGATCATCCCACTTGGATCCAGTTATCATACCTGAAAACTAGAAATATACCTTTTGCTCATAGGGAAGGACTAGAGAATAAAAACTATGCTATTTTTAAAAAGTAGTCAGGAATTCTACCTATAAGGTTTCTATTAAAACCTTAGGATTCTCTGTGTCATTTGACACTCCTAACCCTCCCATCTTATTGAAATCCACACCCCCTCCCACAACAATCAAAGTCTTTATCCTTGTCTATTGTCCAATCTGACTCAGCTGATCAGGTTGTCCGGGTGAAACCACCAGCCTTCAGAAGCAAACTTGAAAATACCCGGCACATAGCTCAAGAGGGTATCATTACATAAAGATGAATTCCATTTTTCATTTAGGATATATAAGTAAGAGTTCCCTCTGAGAGTCTCCAAACAATTTCTCAACAAATTCTTCCCCATAAATTTCAATGGTTTTATATTCTTCTGGGGCTCTTCCATCCCTCTGGCTCATTGTTAGACTAGATGTTTTGCAAGTACCCATTTGCCAGCATCTCCTTGTCTCTGTATATTTTCTTTTGGCAACTCCATCTGCCCCTCAACTTCAGCAAGCCTAGTCTTTCTCACTGTGATTCTGACCTTTACTTCCCTATAACCTTAAACTTTTGACTGCCTGCTGGACAGTTCCGCAATGATGTCCCACAAACACATCAAACTCAGCATGATCAAACATGTACTGTCTTATCTCCTAAACCTGATCCTTTTTCCATCCTAGACAAGTCTACAAATGCACCACCATCCTCCTCCTACTAACCCAAGCACAGAATCTCCCTGACTTCTATGATTCCCTCTAAGTTTCCCCCCAACCTCTGGTTTCCCTTCCTTCAATCCAACTGGCACACTCCCTGATAAAATCACCCCTTGACTCATCTAAAGTATCAGAAGCCAGAGCGATAGTTGATCAGTCTCTGCAAGTACCAGATAGTTTCAAGGATCTGAAATCACCGCAAGCCAGAGGTAAGAAGCTGGGAATTTCCCAGAATTCAATAATGGGGACCCAGAAGCTGGAGACACCCCACTTTTCTGCCAAACCTGAAGTTTTTACCCCTATGACTTGTAAGGGGAGTGGCAATCACAATACATACTTCCAGCATTATGAGATGGAAGTCAGTACTAGTATCAGAAAAAAGCTGGAGGAGAGAATTCCCTAGCAGCCCAGGGGTAAGGATTCTGGGCTTTCCCTGCCAAGGGCCCAGGTTCAATCCCTGGTTAGGGAACTAGTATTTTGGTGCAGCCAAAAAAGAAAGAAAGAAAGAAAAAGATAAAGGAATTGTAGACTTTCCAAGATAGGAAAGGGGCAGCTATTCAGTCTCATCACATATGGCATCATTTACATGCCGAGGACTATACTAGGGAGCTAGACATACCAAGAACCAAGCCATGATCTTTCAAGGAATTTCCAGCCCAAAGGAGAGTCATAAAATTGAAACTTGCCTCCAATTAAAATAAATAAATTTAAATTTTAAAAAACTGCAACACAGAGTGATCTTGCTTCATTCGAGATATACATGGGACACTGAATGGCAGAGAAAAGAACTCTCAACACTATCGGGAGCTTGTGTGAAATGGTAGATATTATAGAAGACTTCACAGAGGGTGCTACCTCTGAGAGTTGAGCTGAGGTCTAGGATAAAGATAAGGAAAAAGTGCCTTAAGTTAGAAGGGTCCTTCCAGGAAGAGAAACCACAGGGTCAGAGTTGTGAAGGCAGGAGGAAACATGGGTTCTTAGGAAACATCTAGTGTTACAGCCTGGCTGTGAAGAGCAGGAAATCATGCCAGAGAGGCATTTGGGTCCATGATCATGTCAAACTTCCACATCAAGCCAATCCAGAGTCTTCCTCTTCTCCTGCAACCCAAGAAGCAAAAAGTACAAATTACAAACAATTAGATGTGGATATGGACTTTCACATCATCTCCTCGGTCCACTCATTTCTTAAGCTAGGAAGGGATTTACAAGCAGAGGATGCAACTTGCTCAGGGCCTTCAGATGTCCTGCACATTACACCTTCTCATGCAATAAAAACTCCCCACACAGAGTCTCTGCTAAGGGATAGCGAGGTAAAAACAGACCCAGTGACACGTGGGGAGTAAGGACGCAACAAGGCACCTGCTCCAGGGCGCCCCTCTTGAAAGCAACCCTGAAGGAAGAGACCACCATGTTCAGAAAAGATAGACTGCATGCAGACTTAATGAGGAAAAATAAACACCTTTCAAAGGCCATCTGAACACTCCCCATGAGTCATCCAAGCCAGATGTGCCAAACCCCAGATTGTGCTAGCAGCATTCAAGGTCCTAATAGCCTTAACCATCCATAAGATAAACAATTAGCCTTAGACATAATCAAGAACAAATGGTCAAGTAAAAGCATATAACCTCTAATCTCAAAGGGTCATTCTTTTTTGTTTGTATGTTTCAGCATCAGCAAAGGGAGTTCTTGGTGCTCTGTGAAGGTTTGTAGATGTAAGAAACTTAGACTAATTAGATAGAGTTCGAGTACAGNAACAAATGGTCAAGTAAAAGCATATAACCTCTAATCTCAAAGGGTCATTCTTTTTTGTTTGTATGTTTCAGCAGCAGCAAAGGGAGTTCTTGGTGCTCTGTGAAGGTTTGTAGATGTAAGAAACTTAGACTAATTAGATAGAGTTCGAGTACAGTCAAGCATGAACTTGGATCTACATTGGAGCAAGGGTTGACTGCCAGCTCATTCACTTAGTAAGGATGACTTTGAGCTGATAAGCCTCTCTAACTTGCTGGGCACACTGCCAGGCACAAAGTAAGTGCTCAGGTCTTCCTGGGCTCCCTTGTCACCTGCCATGCCCCTGCAGGAGAGTGTTGGCCAAAACAGCCACCATAATCCCCCTTTCTGAGTCTATGTCCCTTCCCACATGAACTCAGGGTTTGCCAGGTGACTTGTTTTGACAGAGGTTACACAAGAAGAAACCTGAAAAGTATTTGTGCATTGGAGTTTTCCCCTTTTTTCCTGGGATCGTTTAACCACCACTATATGAACAAGCAGGATTCCCAGGTGGCTCAGTGGTAAAGAATCTACCTGCCAATGCAGAAGCTGCAGCAGATGAAGTTCGATCCCTGTGTGGGAAAGATCCCCTGAAGAGGGAAATGGCAACCCACTCCAGTATTCTTGCTTGGAGAATCCCATGGACAGAGGAGCCTGGTGGGTTACAGTTCACAGGATCCCAAAAGAGTTAGACATGACTGAAGCAACGGAGCACAGAGATCAAGTCTGGGTCCTGGAAATGGTGAGAGACATGTGGCCAAATCATCTTGTTATCTCAGCTGACAACGAGCCGACCACCAAGCATGTGGGAACGGCCATCATAGACCATCCAGCCTCAGCCAGGTCAGCCCCCCTTCAGAAGCCCCACTCAGTCAAACCACGAATCATGAGAAATAACACATGCTGGTGGTCTTACATCTTTGCCTTTGGACTGGTTTGGTACACAAAAAAAGCTGACAAATGTACCCCATAAGTGTTAGGAGCTCCTGGTTTATGATCTTATATGTCCCCTTACTCAACCTAGGAAATGCATACATTCACATCATGAATGAATTCATTAGTAGTCCTGGTGAATTATAATTATGTACCCTGGCTCTCTAAGGCAATGTAAACCCTTGGCCCAAAGAAAGAAGTTCTAAGAATAAAGAGTTTGATGACTTCTACAGAAAATCTTACATTCAGAGGGAGGTTCTGATCAAAGAAATGAGAAAAAGACATGAAGGCAAGTGGTAGACTCTTTTTTCAAGCATTCTCCTTTTATCTATCGTTTTCTTTTGGTCGAGTCTCACAGAATTGAGATCTTAGTTCCCCGACCAGGGATCAAACCCATGCCCCCCGCAGTGGAAGTGCAGAGTCTTAACCACTGGACCACCAGGGCAGTCCCAGTAATAGACTCTTGATTAAGGAAAATAGCATCAAACTCTGAAGGTCCCTCTTGCCTATGAAAATTTCATCACACATAAATGGAATGTTCTAAGCCCCTTCCCTAGTAGGGTGATGTCCTGGCAAAGGCATAAACTTTATAGTCACAAGGGTTGAATTCAAGTCCCTCTATGTCCCTAAGTCCTTCTAGTCTACTAGCAAGGCTCATAACTTCATTCCTCATCCGTCAAATGAGGGAATTGGACCACATTATTTCAAAATCCTATTAAGTTCTGTAACTCTATGTCTATTACATATAATTCCTAAACCTGCCTGTGTATCAGTGTCACTTGGGAAGCTTTATAAATCCACAGCTCCCAGGCCTCCTTCCCACAAATCTGAAGAGAAATCTAGGAATGTTATAGTTTTGGAAAACCCCAAAAGGTAGTTCTGATGCAAAACCCCATTTGGGAGCTGAGGTACCCTACAGAAACTTCATCTGCTATTTAGTTTCATATACCACCTACAGAAACATATTTTCCAGTGGGAATATGTCTCCAACTTCATAAAAATGGTTAAAGGGAATTGAGGGTTTATTTTACATAAAGTCACCTTAGGGGCACTTTGCTGGAACACATTTATTGCTCAAATATGGAAATTATCTACAGAGTGTTTTATTTCAGTATCTCATAGTACCACCATTTTAAGCATGGGATTTGGTATAATCTTGGCAAAAATGCTTTCCACAGAAATTTTAGTTTTTCTAAATGGAAATCAGTGAAAAAATAATTATATCACGTAAAAATATTTACAGCCACTATCCAGGGAAACACCTGTATAGAACTGCAGGGTAAGATATACCTCAGTGGCACAAACCAAGAGCTGGATAAAACGTACCATCTATCTTGATGAAACTATTTGCAGGGCAGCAAAGGAGACCTAGAACAGACTTATGGACACAGGGGCTGGGGTAGAGGTGAAAAAGAGAGGGTGGGATGAATGGAGAGAGTGACATGGAAACATATACACTAATATATGTAAAACAGACAGCCATTGGCAATTTGCTTTTTGACTGAGAAAACTCAAACTGGGGCTCTGTGACAACCCAGGCGAGGTGGGAGGTGGAAGGGAAGCTCAAGAAGGAGGGGACATATGTGTACCTATGACTGATCCATGTTGAAGTATAGCAGAAGGCAATACAATACTAATCACCGGGAGAAATATCAATAACCTCAGATATGCAGATGACACCACCCTTATGGCAGAAAGTGAAGAGGAACTAAAAAGCTTCTTGATGAAAGTGAAAGAGGAGAGTGAAAAAGCTGGCTTAAAGCTCAACATTCAGAAAATGAAGATCATGGGATCTGGTCCCATCACTTCATGGCAAATNGTTAGAGAAGACTCTCAAGAGTCCCTTGGACTGCAAGGAAATCCAACCAGTCCATTCTGAAGGAGATCAGCCCTGGGTGTTCTTTGGAAGGAATGATGCTAAAGCTGAAACTCCAGTACTTTGGCCACCTCATGCGAAGAGTTGACTCATTGGAAAAGACTATGATGCTGGGAGGGATTGGGGGCAGGAGGAGAAGGGGACAACCGAGGATGAGATGGCTGGATGGCATCACGGACTCGATGGACATGAGTTTGGATGAACTCCAGGAGTTGGTGATGAACAGGGAGGCCTGGCGTGCTGCAATTCATGGGGTCGCAAAGAGTCGGACACGACTAAGCAACTGAACTGAACTGAACCAAAGGGGGGAAAAAAGTACCATCTACCCACAGATACACACTGTAGTTGCCTGCCAACCCTCACACTTTTCTCATTAGCAGAACCTATCCATTTCCAGGCAGCAAACCAGGATGAGTCTAGGTCAGTTGTGGACAAACCTATTATTTGCCTTGTCAAGATATGGATTTTTGCAGCTCTTCTTGCAGCTAGGAACAGCTATGTGATCTAGACTACACAATGAGATTTGAGAGCCAGTGAGTTCATGGACTTCACCGAAAAATTATTTTGCTCCTCTATAAAAAGATGATCCTTTTTGTCAATCAAATCCCTAGGGACTACAGCAGCCATATGGTGACCATGAGGCATTAAGCATGAGGCCCCAGTGTCCATACCCAGAGATGGCAGAATGGAAATTCAGAAAGAGCCTTGATGACATTTGAAAGCCACCACTCTAAGCATGGGCTTTCCTGGTGACTCAGTGGTAAAGAATCCTCCTGCTAATGCAGGAGATGCAGGCTTCATCTCTGGGTTGGGAAGATCCCCTGGAGAAGGAAATGGCAACCCACTCCAGTATTCTTGCCTGGGAAATTCCATGGACAGGGGAACGTGGCACAGTCCATGGTGTCCCAAAGAGTCAGCCATGACTTAGTGACTAACAACAACAGTAGTAGCTCTAACCACAGACCTCCTAACAGCAGACATCTTGTGATGTGAGACAACTATCTTTGTTGTTCAAGCCACTGTGAGCCTCAGTTTTGAGCACTTGCAACATACGTCTTAACTCAATCAGTTTCTAGGCAGAGTTAAGAATAATCTACAGGAGGCTACTAGGCACATTTGGAGTCTGAATTCCATGCCATCACTGTGTAGGGAAATAGCTGTTACCAAGAAAGAGGTATTTCAATAACTGCTTAAGGCTGGCCAAAAGATGGGAGGGAAAGGTGAAGGCAGTTGTAGTTTTTGAGGAGAAATCTTGAAAATGAGAGAAAAGAATGAGAAGGTTTCACATTTATCATCTGATACTATAGCAGGATAGTCTTGATGATGAAAATGTGTGAGAATTCTTTTTTCAAAAAAAGAAAAAAATCTAAGTCAAAAAATTGCAGGAGCCACCAGGACCCTCTTTACACATTCAACAGCATTCATTGTTCTCACTCACTCCCTTTCCTGAAGGCTCTCTCTGTGACCGTGTGTCCTGCCAGTTGCTCTAGCCCAGAAGATGCTTCATCTCAGATCATATGCGCTCATCCTGGCACCGAGGCTGGCTCCTGGTTACTGGAGCCTGGATCCCTTTGACTTCAGTGGTGCGTGCTGCTAGTCAGCCTTTCGAGCCCCTTGGGATTCTGAAAACCACTTCAGTATACGTTCTCACGTCTGGAACTGGTTTCTGGGAAGCATCAAGAAATGCAAGAGACAGGGACTTCCTTGGTGGTCCAATGGCTGGGACTTCGTGTTCCCATGCAGGGGTTCCATTCCTGGTCAGGGAACTGGATCCCACACGCCACAACTAAGAGTTTGCATGCTGTAGCTAAAGATCCTGAGTGCCACAACTAAAGACCCGGTGCAGCCAAATAAATAAATAATTATTTTTTTTTAAATGTAAGACACACACTATATCCTCTCTCTCTCCACTCTCATTCTCTCGCTAACACTTGAGGAAATTAAAAGAACCTCTTGGTGTATAGTACATTGGCACATCAAAGTCCCCAAAGGAAAATATTTGAATTTCTCCCATCTATTTTCCTCTCCTGTTCTTTATGCTTCTCGATGAGAAGAAAGGTAGAGCTTACATTTTATGTCAACACAAAAGGCCTCCGTTTGTGTGCATTACTTATTAAAGTATTCAGCGATTCGATGTCAAGGTATGTATTATACATACTTTTTTTTTCCTAGGCCATTATCAGCTTTCTTACAACACTATTATTCTTCAGCCCAGCTAATGCTTCTGTCAAAGATTTAGCAACAAGCATGGAAAATGTCAAACAGTGGGGAAGAAACCTAACTGTTTCCACAACCTCACAAAAAGCACGAGTTGTCTTTTATGGAAAAGCAGCATAATTCGAATGGCGACGGATGTTTTATCAGGGGACAGAGTAGTGGGATGCTGTATTTGTCTTTCTCTGCACACCTGAGTCCATCCCCTCTGAATAGGTTCCCTTTCTTCTCTTGCCTGTGTGGTTAGCGCCGCACCCTCTCCCCAGGTGGTATCTGGCTTGGAACACGACAGAAATCAGCCGAGAAAACTCAGTCCTGTTCTGTCTGCAGAGCAGTGTGATAAGATTTAAGGAGCACTAAAAGGCTCCTCTGGAGAAAAATATTTTCCCAACCTGCTTACCGGGGTGCCTGAAATTACAACCCTTCTGCTTTAAGGCACTGAGAGCCTCCATTAAAATGCAAATATGTTAGGTGAGTTATTTTATCAAACTATCACATCTTAGCTTGAATTAGTTTATGGCTTAATTCAAAATCCTGAAGGGATGGGACACAGTGTGGATGAGAGCAAAGACGCTACGGGAGTTCGGGATTTATAATGTGTGGCCCAGGGAGCAAGCCAGGGCCAGCGGCATGAAGCAGGAGGGCAGAGTACATCTGAAGGCACCAACGGTGAGGCCCTGCGTGAGCACACACGGGCGGGCACTCTCAGCAGTCCCACATGGGCAAGAAGCTGCTGGCCTCAAACTTCAAAACGATAAACACAGGAGTCACTTTCAGAGAGAAAGGATGTGTGGACACAGGGGGAGCAGGGGTAAAGTTGGGCAGGAGAGGTCGGGAGATTGGGATCGACATATATGCCTACCATGTGTGAGACAGAGAGCTAGTGAGAACCTGCTGGATGGCACAGGGAGCTCAGCTCAGCGCTGAGAACCCAAAGGGGTGGGATGAGGAGCCTGGGGGAGGGAGGTCCCCGAGGGAGGGGACATATGTACACACACAGCTGACTCACTCTGTTGTGCAGAAACCAACACAACATTATAATGCGATTATCAGTTCAGTTCAGTCGTGTCGCTCAGTCGTGTCCGAGTCTTTGTGACCCCATGGACTACAGCAGGCCAGGCCTCCCTGTCCATCACCAACTCCCGGAGTTCACTCAAACTCATGTCCACTGAGTCAGTGATGCCNTGGACACGACTGAGCAACTGAACTGAACTGAACTGAATAAAGATCCAGCCAGAGAGACTTTGACAAATAAAGATCTGGAGAGGGACGTGTCCCACCCATCAAAGAAATGAAAGGAAAGCAACAAGGCGGTGCCCTTCCCACTCAGCACAGTAGTAAGGAACTCATAGTCATAGACTATGGAGACGCAAGAACTTTCATCATCCCTGGCAGTGATGTAAAGTAGGGAAACCATTAGGAAAGCAATCCGGTACCATCTGTTAATATGGAAGAGAAGCAAGCTTCTCTGTGCTGCGAGTCTGCTGTCACAGGGCCCTGGGGAGTCACCCGCAGGTGTGCTGGTCCACACCCAGGATCGTCAAGCCAGCATCGCTTGAAACAGGGAGTGAAAGGACAAGAGAAAAGAACCTACCTACATTGTTTCATTATAGAAACAGATAAATTGTGAAATGAGGCACTTAGCAATTAAAATTAATGAACAGAACATATTTATCAACATAATGTCGAATGAGGAAAGCAAATTACAAAAAGAGTCCTATGAGCATAAGACATACATGGAAGTGCTTGAATGTGCACAAAACAAAACTATGTTTTGCTTGTGGAGCTATATATGGGTAACCCAAAGATCTAAACGTGGCTGGTCAGATGTGCACAATTTTTAGACCCCTGATTTCCTCAGCAGAGGAGAATGGCATGAAGGGACTTCCATTTTACATTTTCTTTTACTGTTGAATAATTTATAATGCAAATATCTGGGTGGACAGTTTATTATTCTCTGAAGTTTTTAGTACATTTCCTAATTGAATCAATTGAAGAAGGTACACAGATGATTGCAGGTCTGGCTGACAGAACTGAGCAAGGGGAGAGGCTGGTGGAGAGCCTGGTGGAACCAGGACCCTCAATTCCCAAAGGTGGGGTGTCTCCAGCCTTCTCCAAGAAGCCAGGTCTGGTCTCTCCTCCTGGTTCAGTCACTCAGTCAAGGTCCGACTCTTTGAGACCCCATGAACCACAGCACACCAGGCCTCCCTGTCCATCACCAACTCCCAGAGTCCACTCAAACCCATGTCCATTGAGTTGGTGATGCCATCCAACCATCTCATCCTCTGTCGTCCCATTCTCCTCCTGCCCTCAATCTTTCCCAGCATCAGAGTCTTTTCCAATGAGTCAGCTCTTCCCATCAGGTGGCCAAAGGATTGGAGTTTCAGCTTCAACATCAGTTCTTCCAATGAACACCCAGGACTGATCTCCTTTAGGATGGACTGGTTGGATCTCCTTGCAGTCCAAGAGACTCTCAAGAGTCTTCTCCAACACCACAGTTCAAAAGCATCAATTGTTCAGTGCTCAGCTTTCTTTATAGTCCAACTCTCACATACATACATGACCACTGGAAAAACCATAGCCTTGACTAGATGGACCTTTGTTGACAAAGTAATGTCTCGGCTTTTTAATATGCTGTCTAGTTTGGTCATAACTTTCCTTCCAAGGAGTAAGCGTCTTCTAATTTCATGGCTGCAATCACCATCTGCAGTGATTTTGGAGNCAACTCTCACATCCATACATGACCACTGGAAAAACCATAGCCTTGACTAGACGGACCTTTGCTGGCAAAAGCAACTATAGCTCAATTCAAAAAAGCAGCAGCGTCAATGTGCATATGGCTTCACTTCTCCCCGCTTGGACTGGCATTCTTGGTTGGATTGCCTTATCATTTCTTCCCTGTCTGAATGTGCTCAGGCCTCCTACCCACTCCCTCCCCAGTGGTTTCAGAGGCTGCATAAAGCCTATGGCAGACACTCCCTGTGCTCACTAATACTTCCATTTCTCCCTCATCTGGCCCCCGTGAAGTTCATCACAGTCATATGACCCACTGTGGTCAATGAAACAGAAGCCAAAATGGAATGTGTCACTTCCAGGCAGGAGCATTTCAAAACTGAACCATGGTTTTCCCATGATCCCTTCTCTTGCCAAGGTGAACTCTGAAGCACAGTGAACTTGAGGAAAGATGCTAAAAGGTGAAAGAAGCCAAGAATGGTGGACACAGAAGACAGCTACCTGCTGAGACCTGAAGATGACTATAATTAAGTAGGAATAAGTTCCTATTGTATAAACCACTGATATTCTGGTGTTATTACTTCAACAAAACCTAGCCTACCCTGGCTGACTCATATTCCACAAATAGCACCTCAGGAAATCTCATCTGACTTTCTCTATTACCATATATTCATTATTCAATAAATATTTATTGAGCATCTACTTTGTGCCAGATAATATTATAGGTGCCCAGGATTTAGTAGTAACAGTAAAGTTACCAACAGTAAAGGACCAAGTAAAGTCCTTGAGCTCATGAAGGTTATATTCTAATCAAAGAAGATTATAAATAAGTTTGTTAGGAATGGGTTTGGCTGAGCATAGCAGAAAACCCAAATAATACCAACTGAAACGAACCAGAGGTCTAGTTTCCCTCATGTAAAATAAGACTGCATGCTAAGTCACCTCATTCACGTCTGACTCTTTGTGGCCCTATGCACTATAGCTCTCCAGGCTCCTCGTTCACGGGATTCTACCAGCAAAAATGCTGGAGTAAGTTGCCATGCCCTCCTCCAGAGGATCTTCTGGACTCAGGGATCAAACCCGCATTTCTTATGCCTCCTGCACTGGCAGGTGGGTTCTTTACCACCAGCACTACCTGTCGTTTGTTATGTTAGTTGCTCAGTTGTGTCTGACTCTTTGCAACCCCATGGACTGTAGCCCACCAGGCTCCCATCCATGGAATTCTCCAGGCAAGTATACTGAAGTGGGTTGCCGCGCCCTCCTCTCTCAATTTCATCATCTTCCTGCCTGATTCAGGTCAAAACTTACTCTCTCCTAAAACCTCCCCTCCATACTCCAGCCTTCCTTTGTCTACTTTTTCTTTTTTTATTTACTATTCATAACATATGATCTGCATCTTACAACATGCCGCTCTGTTCTCTAATTGTTGGTATCACTCAATCTGGCACTTGAATCCACACTAATTGCTGTATGCTAATATATAAAATCATGCCTTGTCCTAATTCTTCTTGCATGTGCCTGAACTCTTCTCTCCAACTATATATACTAGGAGACACCCCCCCCATATGCCAATTTATACTTCTCTCACATCTTCACAGTAGAGAGGGTGGTACCTATAAAAGGTACCTATACACACAATAAAGATGCTCTAAGTACGAGGATCCTTTCATCGGGAGAACTCTAGAAATCCTGTGCATTGAGGACCCAAACAGAAGTGGAAACAAGCTTCAGAATTGAAACTGACATATAAATCTCTAGTTAAACCAACTTTTCTCTGGGCAGGACCTATGCTATCCTGGGGAGAATAGTCATCTATTAGCTTCTAAAAGGTCTCCAAAATATTTTAAGAAATAGTCTGATTTATTCAAGATTAAAAACCCCAACAGTAACCTGAGCCTCAGGCCTCCTGGGCCAGCTGAGGTACCTGGCTCTCAAAAGATATGGGCTCCTTCAGATCATTAGCCCAGGGCCTCTCCAGCTAGAGAGAGAAAAACTTTAAGCAGACCTGTGAGCCTGCAGAGAAGTTACCCTGCACTGAACCCACTATCCATGGCTTTGGGGGATTCCCTAAGATGAAGAGGGCTTCCCAGGTGGCGCTAGTGGTGAAGAACCCACCTGCCAACACAGGAGACCTAAGAGACGTGGTTCAACCCCTGGGTTGGGAAGATCCTCTGGAGGAGGACACAGCAACCCACTCCAGCATTGTTGCCTGGAGAATCCCATGGACAGAGGAGCCTGGCGGGCTGCAGTCCAAAGGCTTGCAAAGAGTCAGACACGACTGAAGCAACTGAGCATGCACACCAAGATGAAGAGATGCCCATACCCAGAACCACTGGGAACTCTACAATGTAGAGCAGACTGGTTTGCCCATCAAGCAGCCTCTTGGCACATCCTCCTCATACAGCTAACACTGCTGAGGCACGGTAGAGACTGGGATAGAGAGCCAGAGTCAGCAGCCAGACCACCAGAATCCAAACCCCAGCTCGGCCGCTCACTCCGTGTGTGGCTTGGANTGCCCATCAAGCAGCCTCTTGGCACATCCTCCTCATACAGCTAACACTGCTGAGGCACGGTAGAGAATGGGATAGAGAGCCAGAGTCAGCAGCCAGACCACCAGAATCCAAACCCCAGCTCGGCCGCTCACTCCGTGTGTGGCTTGGAGCTGCTTGACACAATCTGTGCCTGTTTCTTCATCTGGCAAGTGGTACCTATAACAGCCTCTGAGTCTTCTGGTGGTGATAAGCATTAAAAGGTTTTAACTTGTTACAGTGTTCAGAACAATGCCTGGTTGTAAACATTGTGCAAGTGTTTGTTAAATAATTTTTAATTGTACTTATTTATGTGTGTACATATGTATGCGCATTGATCATTTCTAGAAAATTTCTAGGAACTGGGAAGACAAAGATGAACAGAACTCAGGCTTTCCACTTGCGAAACTCAGTTTATTGAATAGATTTAACAGCTCTAGGAGAGATATTATCAAAGTGCTGAGAAACACAGAGGAGGGGGTGACTGTCTCTGTTGAGGTGGGGGGGAGACAGCGCCCAACAGGAAAGGCTACCCAAAGCTGGAATTTGAAACTGGGTAAGATTCAAGGCATAGAATTCAAGGACATAGAATAGTCCAGACTGCAGCTGCTGCTAAGTCGCTTCAGTCGTGTTCGACTCTGCGACCCCAGACATGGCAGCCCACCAGGCTCCACCGTCCCCGGGATTCTCCAGGCAAGAACACTGGAATGGGTTGCCATTTCCTTCTCCAACGCGTGAAAGTGAAGTCGCTCAATCGTGTCTGACTCTTTGCGACCCCATGGACTGCAGCCTACCAGGCTCCTCTGTCCATAGGATTTTCCAGGCAAGAGTACCAGAGTGGGTTGCCATTGCCTTCTCCAAATAGTCCAGACAGCAGTGACGAAAAATGGTAAAAGATGGGGTGGGCCAAGGAGGCAGGAGCCAATCCCAGAGCAAAGACACCTGGAGCCAATCTCGCACACCTGGAGGCCCTTCAGGAGTTTACAGCTTGATTGAGTAACGCAGCCAGTCCATACTCCCAAAACCATCATTTTCACATTAATGTGAAGAATGGAGTGGGGCAGGAGGAGAATAGAGAAAGGGACAACAACTGGAAGAAGCCAGAGGAGAAATAATGAGGCCAGAGCTGGGACAGGTGCAACGAGATAAAAGGAAAGAAACAGCAATCTCAGGGCGCACGATTGAGCAGACGTGTGAAGGCCTGTTTGGGATGGGAGGGAGAAGGAGAGCTTAAGGGGTTACTCCCAGCTGGCCAGCTCTGATGCCAGGATGGAGGAGGTGCTATCAGCTGAGAGAGGAATGCAGGGGACAGAAGAGATCTCGGGGGAGGAGAACAAAATAAATCCCATTTACAAGATTCGGAGGCATCCATAACACCCACTGTGTGTGACTGAGTGTGTGTGTTAGTCGTGCAGTCATGCAGGCTCTGTTTCCCTGGGGACGGTAGCCCACCAGGCTCCCCTATCCCTCGAATTCTCCAGGCAAGAATACTGGAGTGGGTAGCCATTTCCCTCCTCCAACAGGCAGCTAGAAGCCCAGGTCCAGAGTTGAGCAGCGAAATCACAAACGGAGATAAAGAGCTGGGTGGGTACCCCTGCACGCAGGTCCAGGTTAGAATCAAGGCTGTAAGAAGTAAGGTGGCCAAAGGAGAGAGACCAGACTAGGGAAAGAGCCGGGACAGAAGTTGCCTTAACTTTTTAAGTGATCAAAAGCAAGAGGAGAGGCAGGGAGCACGAGAAAGGGGCACAGAAGCTGAGGCTCACAAGACCTTGCAAGGATGACACCATCCTGGTGCTGGCATCACAAACCCGTCTGACCTCACCTGCACTGAGGAGAAGGTGTCTGTGCTGGTCACCGTCCACTCCTGGTCCATCAGTTGCCCTTCCTGGTTCAGCCTGACTCTGACAAACTACATTTCTCAGGCTCCTTTGCCAGCTGGCTTCCTGTTAATTTCTGGCAAAGAAAGGCACCCAGGTGGAAACTGGGAAGAGGAGGACAGTAAACTTCGGATTGTCCTCTTCACTTGTCTTGTCCACCCCGGACCCCAGCTCTGCCTTCTGGGGCTTTTCAGCAGATCTGTGCTGCTGGTTCCCTCAGGTCTGGGAATGTTCCCTCCTATTTCTTCAGTCCCTCCAGCTGTGCGTGGGTGGGGAGGAGCAGCTTGCTGCCGTTGCTCATCTCCATGTCATCTCACCAGCCCACTTGGGTTTTCAGTGCTTTCAGCACCTCCTAACTAGTTCCCGAATGGAGTACTGCTATAGAAATCAGTGGTGCAGGCTCTCACTTCTTGTGGATCCCTGATTGATAAACACGTACTGATAATACATCATTTTCTCTCCCCATAACTTATTTTGGGCTTCAGAATCCTATTCAGGCTGGGATTATCCAAACTGATATTAACAGAGCCTTCAATTTAAAAATTACAGGGAAATTAATTTCAAAAGAGGCAATAGATGAAGATAAAAGCTGAAATAAATACATTGTAAAACATAAAGCTGTAGAATGATAAATTAGTTCAAATGTTGGTTTTTTGATAAGACTACTAAAATAAACAAACCTCTGACAAATATAATTAAGGGGAACATTTTTAATTAGAAATGAGAAAGGAGATAGGACAAAATACAGAAAATAGATTTTTTTCTCTAAACCCAAAGAGAATGTTATGCACACTTGTAGGCAAATAAGCTGAAATGTTCCATAAAATGAATAATTTCTAGAAAGATATAGATTACTAAAAATAATTCAAGAAATATAAATCAGAACAGAATAATAANTAAACCCAAAGAGAATGTTATGCACACTTGTAGGCAAATAAGCTGAAATGTTCCATAAAATGAATAATTTCTAGAAAGATATAGATTACTAAAAATAATTCGAGAAATATAAATCAGAACAGAATAATAAGGAAGAAATTGAAGAAATTATTTGATAACAACCGAAAATGCAGCTTGTCCCAATGTTTCCACCAGAACAATTTTCATTCTTTGAAGAAACAGATGGTTTCGATGTTATATAAAACATCCAGAATGCAAAAAGAGGTAAGACTATGTTAATGTCCATTAAGCAAGCATGATCTTCTTCCTAAACTCTAATAATAATAAAACACACAAAAAGAAAATCATAAGCACATATCACAAGTGAGGGGCTTCCCTGGTGGCTCAGTGGTAAAGAATCTGTCTGCCAATGCAAGAGACACAGGTTCAATCCCTGGCTCGAGAAGATCCCCTGGAGAAGCAAATGGCAGCCCACTCCAGTATTCTTGCCTGGTAAATCCAATGGACAAAGGAGCCTAGCAGGGCTATAGTCCATGGGGTCGCAGAGTTCAACTGAGCACACAATCACACATCACAGGTAAATATGGGTATGAAAAGCTTAAAATTCTCCCTAGGAAGCTTGTTCTACCATAATGCTTTAGAGGGAAAAACATGTTGAGTTTTTTGTTTTTTGTAGAGTTTTTCAGTAACGGCTTCACTGAGATATAATTCTTATGCCATTTGTTGCTGTTGTTCAGTCTCTAAGTCATGTCTGAATCTTTGCCACAAAAAATATAAAATACTTTATGAATTTCTCCTTGCACAGGGGCCACTCTACTCTTCTCTATGTCATTCCCATTTTAGTAGATGTCCTGCTGAAGGGAGCACAGGGGATGATCACTTTATAAGTTATGTTGAAAGAAATTATGATAGATGGTCACTTTGTACATTAGAAACAACCATTGGACAGAACTAGTATAACTAAAATCAAAGGGCAAATATCATCTAGAGAAAATCTTTGCAGCAAATCTTCATGCCTGTGTTGTGCTTATTATTATTAATATGCCTGCTTATACATATTGATACCAAAACATGAAGTCCCCAGTAAACTAGCAGAGAAGTGGATAAGACAATTCATAAAAACAGAGATACTGCTAGTAAACAAGCATGTGGGAAAACATCACACTTTGCTTGTAATCAAAGAAATGCCCTCTCAAATAATGTGTCTTACACTCATATCCTTAGAGGAACTTCAGAAACTATCCAATATTACAACACTGTGGTAAGGCAGTCGCCGCACACACTGTGGGAATTCATATAAACTGGTATCACCTCTGGGCAATACACATCATGAGCCATCTTAAAATTCCATAATATCCCTTTATCCTAAGGAACTTTCAAAGAATAAAAATTAAAACTATACAAGGGACTTCCCTAGGAGTCCAGTGGTTAAAACTCCATGCTTCCAAGGCAGGGGACATAGGTCCCACCCCTGGTCAGGGGGCTAATATCCATGTGCCACATGACTAAAAAAAAAAAAAAAACACTATATGAGATATTCACTGCAATGTTATGTCTAGCAACTAAAACAAATAAATAAAAGGCCATTTAAATCCAACAACAGGAAGATTATTAATGAAGGGATATAAATTATTGTTTAGAACTATAATAAAGCCTACAGTTTATCAAGCACCTTCACATACACAACTCCTTTCAGTTCTCAACGATCCCAGGATGGAGCAAGGAATCACTATCCAAGACTCAGAAATATTTAAGTGATTTGCACAAAAACCTCACAAATTTTGTGGCTCTCAAACACCTGCTACCAAATTCCAGACTTTCTTGATGTTAAAGTAGGTGGTTGTGAATATCTGCTCTGAGCCTGTTTCCTCATCTAGAAAACAAGACTAATCAGAATACCTAAATAGTGGTTATGAGAATCCAGTGAAACCTTTAAGTGGCTGTCAGCTCTTAGTAGAGGGTATGGTTCACAGCAACACTGTGTTTTAAGAATGACGATCATACAAAGGTTTATCAATTCAATGCATCTTCAGCAATATAAACACGTCTGCAAGTCGATGAGGACCAGAAAAAGGAAGCAATAATGAAAATGTGTGCTGCATGAGTAAGGTGAGAGCAAAAGAAACTTCTCCCTTTTCGGAATTAACTTGGCTTTAGTACAGTAAGTAGAAATCTGGGGGGAAACGCAATTAGAATATGCAAAATTCTCCTAAAAGGGACTGGTTTCTCTGGGGGAGCCTCATATTAAATCTGGGATCACTGCCTCTGGAATACTTTGAAATAATAAACTCAATACAGTATACTAATGCACATATATGGAATTTAGAAAGATGGTAACGATANGCAATTGTGTGGTAGTTTGAGCATTCTTTGGCATTGCCTTTCTTTGGGATTGGAAGGAAAACTGACCTTTGCCAGACCTGTGGCCACTGCTGAGTTTTTCAAATTTGCTGGCATATTGAGTGCAGCACTTCACAGCATCCTCTTTGAGGATTTGAAAGAGCTCAACTGGAATTCCATCACCTCCACTAGCTTTGTTCATAGTGATGATGCTTCTTAAAACCCACTTGACTTCACATTCCAGGATGTCTGGTTTTAGGTGAGTGATCATACCATCTTGATTATCTGGGTCATGAAGATCTTTTTTGTGTAGTTCGTCTGTGTATTTTTGCCACCTCTTTTTATCTTCTGCTTCTGTTAGGTCCATATCATTTCTGTCCTTTATCAAGCCCATCTTTGCAGGAAATATTCCCTTGGTATCTCTAATTTTCTTGAAGAGATCTCTAGTCTTTCCCATTCTATTGTTTTCCTCTATTTCTTTGCACTGATCATTGAGGAAGGCTTTCTTGTCTCCCCTTGCTATTCTTTGGAAATCTGTATTCAAATCTCCCAGTAACATTAGCCCAAAGTCAGGTTTGTCTCTTCAACATCCAGTCTCTGGCCAGAGAAGAGGAGTTATTTGCTAACCATCAATTGCTAGACCAGTCACCAAGGTAAAATAAATTTAAAAGCAGAGCCACTATCCTATTCCTGAACTAAATATACACAAAGAGGTCATATATAAATACAAGTAGAATGGGTTACAATGTAACTAAAGCATGAAATAAGCTAGCTAAATGAAATTAAGTGAGCAATAATTAACGTATGACCCCTGCTCAATCAGAATTAAAAGAGAACATTTTGTAATTCAAATGAATTTTATCTTATTCATAATGATTTTGAATATCTTAAAGAGTTTATCTGATTAATCCTTGTATTGTATGATTAAGCCTGGTACAAAATTCCCAAAACAAGCAGTGTTATATTTTTAATAGATGATACCATTATTTAGTGTGAAGATCATGGTAAATAGGCCCTTATCTCACTGAGGCAATTAGACATAATGAACCATCAGTTTTCAAAAAAGAACTAAGAGCTTGATTTTCAATGATCATGCCCAAGACATGTATTTCCTTATATCTTAATTATCTAGAGGTTTGGAACACCAAAAGAAACAGTACATAATTTATCACATGTTCATTCCTCATAATACCTGAACAACAATTTACTGTATCATGTTACCATGTTACAGCTTAAGAATTCTAAAAAGGCAAAGATTTGAAATTAAACTGCAGGTCTTGACTTAAGTGGATTATGTATAGCATTGAGGTAATACTCTGTTTCTATTTGCTCTTCTCCATTTAAAGCTTGTAGAGCATGAGGGTCATTTATCAGAAACACTTCTCTTTCCTTTTGTCAAAAAACCACTTGGAAGGAGATGGGTGCTTGCATTTGATTTTCTCTTTCCCTGCTGGCTCAACTGGTAAAGAACTCACCTGCCAATGCAGGAGACATGACAAACAGGTTCAATGCCTGGGTAGGGAAGATTGCCTGGAGAAGGCAGTGGCAACCCTCTCCAGCATTCTTGCCTGGGAAAGTCCATGGACAGAGAAGCCTGGAAGGTTACAGTCCATGGAATCACAGAGTTGGACACAACTGAGTGTGTGAGTGCGTGCACACATGCACACACACGTGCGTGCACACACACACACCTACAGCCAAGAATTTTTCTTATTGTGAAATACGATAGAATGAAATATTTTAAATATTGGACAGCAATACCAGTATTATAGTTTGATATTATGGCCAATGGCCACACATTTTGCGTTAAAGATTTTATCCTTTAATTTTCTATGTCTCAGTTGTCGAAGTATTTGCTTGTAAGTATATATGTATGCAGGTGTGTAGGTATATGTAATTCATTTCAGGGAGATACTGAGCAAAAAATAACTGCTTATATTCATGAAGTTTTAATACGTGTTTTTGTATTAGTGAGGAAGCCAACCTGAGGCAACTTTTCCAGTTTGTTATTTTCCACAAACTTCACTGAACAATGGTTAATGGGTTATTGCTATTGTTTTTTATTATTGTGAGCTTACCAGGTGGCACTAGTGGTAAAGAATCTGCCTGCCAAAGCAGGAGACTTAAGAGACTCAGGTTCAATCCCTAGGTTGAGAAGATCCCCTGGAGGAAGGCATGGGGACACACTCCAATATTCTTGCCTGGAGAATCTGAAGGACAGAGGAACCTGGTGGGCTATAGTTCATAGGGTCACAGAGAGTCAGACACGACTGAAATGACTCGGGACAAATATGATTATTGTAATGTTTGAAGGTTTGTTATTTGGTGGGGAAACCCACTATCTAAGCTTCTTTGGGAACCTTTCCTTTCTCCATGCCTTACTTTTTTCCTGAACAGTAAGGCTGAAGGAAATTAGAAATCAGTAGAACAGAAAGAACAATACTAATAAACTAAATCACTAGATTTACTTTTCTTTTTATATGGTAACTGAGAAAAATTTTAGAAATATCTTGGAGAGAATAAGATAATTTTAAGCACTGAAAGTTATCTTTTTCCAGATATCCTTTTAGAATTTAAGAGCATCAGATTTTTTTACATGTAGAATATATTTAGACACTAACAGATATTACTTACAGGCAGGGTACATTTACATGGTGATTTATTCCTATATTCTAAGCCACACTTTAAACATAGTTTCCTAGATATTATAACTAATAAGAGGATGAAAGTTTTGGAAGATTATAATTTATTGTATATTCATTCACCATAATATCCAATTAATGCTTGTTTATAACAGGGCACACATTTTCCCAAAAAGCAAAGATTTAAAATTGAATACATAAGCTTAACTCAGAAGATCTATCTTTATTTCATATTTTTGTTCTCATATACTTTTGTAGTCAATATGTACCTCTGAAATTTGAAATGTTTATCTAAATTATGCAACTAAGGATCTCATTGTCTTTTCTTGTAAGCTATGCAAAAAGTGAAATAATAGTATGTTGGATGATGTAACTTTAAGTAAAGGTTCTGGGAATTTGCTGTGCTGTGCTTAATTGCTCAGTTATGTCTGACTTTTTGCAACCCCATGGACTGTATCCCACCAGGTTCCTCTGTCCATGGGGATTTTCCAGGCAAGAAAACTGGAGTGGGTTGCCATACCCTCCTCCAGGGAATCTTCCCAACCCAGGGATAGAACCAGAGTCTCCCACATTGCACAGATTCTTTTCCATCTCAGCCACCAGAAAAGCCCTGGGAATTTAATGTTGCATATTAAATGACCAAGCATGCAAGGTTGCTTCAGTCATATCCAACCCTTTGCGACCCCATGGACTGTAGCCTCCAGGCTCCTCTGTCCAAGGGATTCTCCAGGCAAGAATATTGGAGTAGGTTGCCATGCCCTCCTGCAGGGGATCTTCCTAACCCAAGGATCAAACCTGTGACTCTTACATCTCTGGCAATGACAGGCAGGTTCTTTACCACTAACACCACCTGGGGAGCCCCATTGAATGACCAAGACACTACATTACATATAATCATCAACTATTCAATATCATGGATTAAAACACTGATGTGGTTTATTTTAAATTTTTTTGGAAAACTACAATTCAGCTCAAAAATTATCCCCCCAAAATAGTATCATTAACTACCCAAGTTTTAGTTTTGGGGGGGGGATCAAATCAAATAAGATAAAAGATATCAATTAAAGTTTAAATACAAACTGTGAAGGGATTTAAAATTGTAAAATACAGACATGTTCATTTCACAGAATTTTCATTTAGATTTTATTTTTAGATGTTTCTAATGTATTGTGTAACTTAAGATTTGGGGTATTAAGATGAAAAATATCCACCAATGTCCCTTGTATAATATCAAAAAGAAATAGAAGTTCTTTTGCTGAATTTAACTCTTGCATATCTACAATTGCATTTTTAAGTAATCACTAATTTTAGATATATTTGCATAGATGAATTTTGCTCTCAAAGATTTGAAATAAGTTATGGTAGACAAACACCATTAATAAAGTTTTCTCATTTCAAGAGACGTAAAGTTGAAAATACCTATTTTATTTTCACTAATTCATCCAAAATCACTGTAGATGGTGACTGCAGCCATGAAATTAAAAGACATTTGCTCCTTGGAAGAAAAGCTATGACAAACCTAGACAACATATTAAAAGCAGAGGCATTACTTTGCCAACAAAGGTCCATCTAGTCAAAGCCATGGTTTTTCCAATGGTCATGTATGGATGTGAGAGTTGGACCCTAAAGAAGGCTGATTGTTGAAGAACTGATGCTTTTGAACTGTGGTGTTGGAGAAGACTCTTGAGAGTCCCTTGGACTGAAAGGAGATCCAACCAGTCAATCCTAAAGGAAATCAGTCCTGGGTGTTCATTGGAAGGATTGATGTTGAAGCAGCAACTCTAATACTTTGGCCACCTGAAGCGAAGAGCTGACACATTAGAAAAAACCCTGATGATGCTGGGAAAGATTGAGGGGAGGAGATGACAGAGGACGAGACGGTTGGATGGCATCACTGAATTTATGTACATGAGTTTGAGCAAGTTCTTGGAGTTGGTGATGGACAGGGGAGACTGGCATGCTATAGTGCATTGGACCACAAAGAGTTGGACATGACTGAGTGACTGAGCTGGCTGAGTTCATACTTACTGAGCCAGATTCTGCCAGAACTTTGTTTCTTTCTAGAACTACACCGGACTTCCTTGGAATTCACATTAGCTTTTTCTTACCATGAGGATATTATTAAGTAGAGCACTATGACTTTTCAAGCAGTTTTGAAAAGTAAATGCTCAGAGTCAAAAGTAAAGCCCTGTCAAACAACAACTGCAAAAGTTTTAATTCCCAATTAAATAGCTCTATCTTTTAGCTGAACTACATTGATCAATAAGAACAGTCAGAGCCCTTTTATCCGTGTGTGTGTGTGTGTGTGTGTGTGTGTGTGTGTATACTCAGTCACTAAGTCCAATTCTTTGAGACCCTATGGAGTGTAGCCCACCAGCCTCCTCTGTCCTTGAAATTTCCCAGGCAATAATACCAGAATTGGAAGGAACCGTCCCAAGATGGCAGAGGAATAGGACGGGGAGACCACTTTCTCCCCTACAAATTCATCAAAAGATTATTTGAATGTTGAACAACTTCCACAAAACAACTTCTGAATGCCGCCAAGACACCAGGCACCCAGAAAGGCAGCCCGTTGTCTTCAAAAGGAGGTAGGACAAAATATGAAAGACAAAAAAGAGAGAGAAAAGAGTTAGGATGGAGGCACATCCTGGGGAGGGAGTCGTGAAGGAGAAGTTTCCACACAGAGGAAACCCTCTCACAGGCAGGTCTGTGGGGAGTTTTGGATTCTCAGTGGGCATCATAACTAGTAGAGGGAAAAAAAAAAAAAACCCACAGAATACACACCTAGCCACAAGTGCCAGCAGAGAAGTGGCCCAGATGCTCGAGTCCAGTACCAGCGAGCAGGGCTGGGCAAGGAGGCACAGACTGCATCATCGGTCCTTAGGCTAAGGACCAGACCTGAATGCCATGAAGACAATCTGAGGGAGCTAAGTTGAGATAGCAGCCCAAACTGAGGGATCACCAGAGAGACAAAAAGAGAGAGAGAGAGAGAGAGAGAGAGAGAGAGAGGGAGCGTGAGAGAACTTTTCTGCAAAAGGCTCTAACACGCAGCCTGGCACACTCACAGAACAAAGGACTGAGCAAACACCAAAGGAAAGCTGGCCAGCTGCATAAAGGCCCCTTCTCTCCAAAGGCAGAGAGGCAAGTGGAGACGGCCAGAGCCAGAAGGCAAGGGGCTGCCCCAATCTCGGCCCCAGAGACGGCATCTTCCTCCAAACTGTGAGCAGTTTCCAGTTGCTAACCGCCTGGGATCCTGGATGGTTGACATCTGCCAGGAGGGTTGCAGCCTGAGATCAGCTCCTCAGAGGAGACACATGGCACCCCTGAGACAGTGATCTCGTGGTGCACCCAGGAAACTGAGCAGCCAGGACTGGGGAGGTGATTAAGATGCACGGCCCACCTGGGAGGGTGCACTCACCAAGCACCTGGTTGCCTGAGCTACTCGGACCTGGGAAAGGCACAAAATGCAAGCCCAGCCAGGTCTGTGCCCTTGCGGAGTACCCAAGAACCTGAGTGGCTTAGACCTGGGAAGTGCATGAAATGCAGAGTCCACTTGGGATAGTGCCCTTGCAGAGCACCCTGGACCCTGAGCAGTGTAGACCTGGGAAGCACATGCCGCCTTGAGCTGTGACAAACCCAGTGTAGTCCATACAATGCAAACACTCCTCACACACACCTATGATATTTGTTTGCAATGTCCATCCCTCCCCACCACACAACTGAACTAGTGGGCCTAAATAAGTGACCACCTTTGTCCCCTTGTGTCAGGGTGGAAATTAGACACTGAAAAGGCTTGCAAACAAAGGAAGCCAAAATAAACATAGAAGAGGGAACCGCTCTGGAAGTGACAGGTGCAACAGATTAAAACCCTGTAGTTAACATTGACTGTGCATTGGAGGGGGCCTATAGATTTTGAGAATAAATACAAGCTGGAACAAGGAACTATCTGAAACTGAACTGACCCCACACTACCCGCAATAGCTCCAGATAAATTCCTAGATATATTTTTACTATTATCACTTTTTAAAATTTAAGTTCTTTATTACTCTTTTAATTTCCATTTTTATAAACAACTGTTACCTTGCAAAAAAAGACCCAATTTTTAAAGCAAATTTCTTATATATGTATATTTAACTTTTTGTTATTGATTTTGTTTTGTATTTTTTTATATTGTATTTTTGAGAGTAGAACCTTTAGTCTAGATTTTTAATCTTTTCTTTTTGGTACGTGTTATCAATTTTGTACCTTTAAGAATCTAATCTTCAATATCCATTTTCACTTAGGGATGTGATTACTGTCTTGATTGCTCTCTTCCCTTTTGATGCTCCCTTTTCTCCCCCAGATCACCTCTATCTCATTCCTCACTTTCTCTTCTCTACTTAACTCTGTGAATCTCTCTGGGTGTTCTGGGCTGTAAAGAACACTTAGGGAACTGATTACTGGCTAGACTGCTCTCTCCCCTTTTGACTCCCCCTCTTCAGGTCACCTCTATCTCCCTCCTCCCTCTTCTCTATTCTATGTAACTCTATGAATCTCTTTGGGTGTCCCTCATTGTGGAGAATTGCTTCACCATTAACTTAGATGTTTTAACATCTGTGCTATATGGATGGAGAAGTCTTGAATCTACTGTAAGAGAAGGACTGAAAGTCAGAAGCATGAGGCTTAACTCCAGAACTTGAGAACATCAGAGAATTCCTGATTCCAGGGAACATTAATAGGAAAAAGCTCACCCAAAAGTCTCCATACCTACACTAAAACCAAGCTCCATCCAGGAGGCAACAATTTCCAGTGCAAGACATACCACACTAATTCTCCAGCAAAGCAGGAACACACCCTTGGGCATTAAAACACAGGCTGCCCAAAGCCATGCCAAACCCATAGACACCTCAAAACTCACTACTGGACACCTTATTGTACTCTAGAGAGAAGAGATCCAGCTCCACCCATCAGAACACAGACCGCAAACTCCCCCAACCAGGGAAACTTGACGAGCCACTAGGATTGAGAAAATGCAAGAAATGTTTAACAAGGACCTAGAAGAAATAAAGAAGAGTCAGTCAATAATGAATAATGCAATAACTGAGANCCAGCTCCACCCATCAGAACACAGACCGCAAACTCCCCCAACCAGGGAAACTTGACGAGCCACTAGGATTGAGAAAATGCAAGAAATGTTTAACAAGGACCTAGAAGAAATAAAGAAGAGTCAGTCAATAATGAATAATGCAATAACTGAGATCAAAAGCACTCTGGAGGGAATCAACAGTAGAATAACTGAGGTAGAAAAGAGGATAGGTGAGGTGGAAGTTAGAATGGTGAAAATAAATGAAGCAGAACAGAAAAAAGAAAAAAGAATGAAAAGAAATGAGGACAATCTCAGAGACCTCTGGAACAATGTTCAACATCCCAACATTCGAATCCTCAGTGTCCCAGAAGAATAAGACAAAAAGAAAGGGCATGAGAAAATACTTGAGGAGATAATAGTTGAAATCCTCCCTAAAATGGGGAAGGAAATAGCCACCCAAGTCCAAGAAACCCAGAGAGTCCCAAACAGGATAAACCCAAGACAAAACACCCCAAGACACATATTAATCAAACTAACAAAGATCAAACACAAAGAACAAATAATAAAAGCAGCAAGGGAAAAGCAACAAATAACATACAAGGGGATCCCTATAAGGATAACAGCTGATCTCTCAATAGAGACTCTTCAGGCCAGAAGAGAATGGCAGGACATATTTAATGTGATGACAGAGAAAAACCTACAACCCAATTACTATACCCAGCAAGGATCTCATTCAGATATGAAGGAGAAATCAAAAGCTTTACAGACAAGCAAAAGCTGAGAGAATTCAGTACCACTAAACCAGCTCTTCAACAAATGCTAAAGGATCATCTTTAGACTGGAAACACAAAAAAGTTTTATAAAATCAAACCCAAAACAACAAAGTAAATGGCAATGGGACCATACTTATCAATGATTATGTTAAATGTAAATAGGTTGAATGCTCCAACCAAAAGACAAAGACTGGCTGAATGGATACCAAAACAAGACCCCTCTATATGCTGTCTACAAGACATCAGGCTCAAACCAAGGAACACATGCAGACTGAAAGTGAAGGGTTAGAAAAGGATATTTCATGCAAATGCAGACCCCCCCCCCAAAAAAAAGGCAGCAGTAGCAATATTCATATCAGATAAAACAGATTTTCAAATAAAGACTGTGAAAAGAAACAATAAAGGAACTACATAATGATCAAAGGATCAATCCAAGAAGAAAATATAACAATTATAAATATATATGTGCCCAACATAGGAGCACCTCAGTATGTAAGGCAAATGCTTAACAAGTATGAAAGGGGAAATTAACAGTAACACAATAACAGTGGGAGACTTTAATACCCCCACTCACACCTTTGGATAGATCAACAAAACAGAAAATTAGCAAGGAAAGACAAGCTTTAAATGATACAATGAACCTGTTAGACCTATGTGACCTCTATTCACCCCAAAACAATGAATTTCACCTTTTTTTCAAGAGCACACAGAGCATTCTCCAGGATAGATCACATCCTGGGCCATAAATCTAGCCTTGGTAAATTCAAAGAAATTAAAATCCTTTCAAGAATTTTTTCTGATCACAGTGCGGTAAGATTAGATGTCAACTACAGGGGGATAAAAAGCTATTACAAATACAAAAATATGGAAGCTGAACAACACACTTCTGAAAAACCAACAGATCATGAAAGAAATCAAAAAGGAAATCAAAATATGCATAGAAACAAATGAAAATGAAAAACAGACAACCCAAAACCTATGGGATTCAGTAAAAGCAGTGCTAAGAGGAAGGTTCATAGTAATACAAGCTTACCTCAAGAAACAAGAGAGAAATCAAATAAATAACCTAACTTTACAACTAAAGAACGAAGAAGGCAATGGCACCCCACTCTAGTACTCTTGCCTGGAAAATCCCATAGATGGAGGAGCCTGGTGGGCTGCAGTCCATGGCGTCGCTAACAGTCGGACATGACTGAGTGACTCCACTTTCACTTTTCACTTTCATGCATTGAAGAAGAAAATGGCAACCCACTCCATTGTTCTTGTCTGGAGAATCTCAGGGACAGGGGAGCCTGGTAGGCTGCCGTCTATGAGGTCGCACAGAGTCGGACATGACTGAAGCGACTTAGCAGCAGCAGCAACACTAAAGAAACTAGAAAAAGAAGAAACTAAGAACCCCAAAGGTAGTAGAAGAAAAGAAATCATAAAAATCAGAGTAGAAATAAATGAAAAAGAAACAAAGGAGACTATAACAAAAACAACAAAACTGAGAGCTGGTTTTCTGAGATGATAAATAAAATAGACAAACCATTAGCCAGACTCATCAAGGAAAAAAGGGAGAAGAATCAAATCAACAAGATTAGAAATGAAAATAGAGAAATCACAACAGATAACACAGAAACACAAAGGATCATAAGAGACTACTAGATGGGGAAACAGTGGAAACAGTGTCAGACTATTTTTTTGGGCTCCAAAATCACTGCAGATGGTGACTGCAGCCACGAAATTAAAAGACGCTGGCTCCTTGGAAGAAAAGTTATGACCAACCTAGATAGCGTATTCAAAAGCAGAAACATTACTTTGCTGACTAAGGTCCGTCTAGTCAAGGCTATGGATTTTCCAGTGGTCATGTATGGATGTGAGAGTTGGACTGTGAAGAAGGCTGAGTGCCGAAGAATTGATGCTTTTGAACTGTGGTGTTGGAGAAGACTCTTGAGAGTCCCTTGGACTGCAAGGAGATCCAGCCTGTCCATTCTGAAGGAGATCAGCCCTGGGATTTCTTTGGAAGGAATGATGCTAAAGCTGAAACTCCAGTACTTTGGCCACCTCACGGGAAGAGTTGACTCACTGGAAAAGACTCTGATGCTGGGAGGGACTGGGGGCAGGAGGAGAAGGGGACGACAGAGGATGAG
>SJYV01009358.1:2712528-2784545 GCA_006410875.1 Neotragus pygmaeus | reverse complement strand
AAAACTATAAAACACTGATGAACAAAGTCAAAGATGACACAAATAGATGGAGAAATATACCATGTTCATGGATCAGAAGAATCAATATAGTGAAAATTAGTATAATACCCAAAGCAAGCTATAGATTCAATGCAATCCATATCAAGCTGCTGCTGCTACTGCTGCTAAGTCACTTCAGTCATGTCCGACTCTGTGCTACCACAGAGATGGCAGCCCAGCAAGCTCCCCCGTCCCTGGGATTCTCCAGGCAAGAACACTAGAGCGGGTTGCCATTTCCTTCTCCAATGCATGAAAGTGAAAGTGAAAGTGAAGTTGCTCAGGGGTGTCTGACTCCTAGTGACTCCATGGACTGCAGCCTACCAGGCTCCTCCATCCATTGGATTTTCCAGGCAAGAGAACTGGAGTGAAGCTACCAATGGTATTTTCACAGAACTAGAACAAATAATTTCACAATTTGTATGGAAATACAAAGAACTTCGAATAGCCAAAGCAATCTTGAGAAAGAAGAATGGAACTGGAGGAATCAACCTACCAGACTTCAGACTATATTACAAAGCAGCAGTCATCAAGACAGTATTGTACTGGCACAAAGACAGAAATGTAAATTAATGGAACAAAATAGAAAGCCCCGAGATGAATCCACGCACCTATGGACACCTTATATTTGACAAAGGAGGCAAAGACACAAAATGGAGAAAAGACAACTCTTTAACAAGTGGTGCTGAGAAAACTGGTCAACAACCTGTAAAGTAATGAAACTAGAACACTTTCTAACACTGTACACAAAAATAAGCTCAAAATGGAATAGAGATTTAAATGTAAGACCAGAAACTGTAAAACTTCTAGAGGAAAACATAGAACACTCTCTGAAATAAAGCACAGCAGGATCCTCTATGACCCAGCTCCTGGAGCAATGGAAATAAAAGCAAAAATAAACGAATCGGACCTAATTAAACTTAAAAGCTTTTGAACAATGAAGGAAACTATAAGCAAAAAGACAGAATGGGAAAAAAAAAAAAAGCAAATGAAGCAACTGACAAAGAATTAATCTGAAAAATATACAAGCAGCTCATGCGGCTCAATACCAGAAAAATAAACGACCCAATCAAAAATGGACCAAAGAACTAAGCAGACATTTCTCCAGAGACATACAGGTGGCTAACAAACACATAAAAAGATGCTCAACACCATTCATTATCAGAGAAATAAAAATCAAAACCACAATGAGGTACCATCTTAAGCTGGTCAGAATGGCTGCTATCGAAAAGTCTACAGATGCTGGAGGGGGTGTGGAGAAAAGGGCACTCTTTTATGGTGTTGGTGGGAATGCAATCTAGTACAGTCACTATGGAGAACACTGCGGAAGTTTCTTAAAAAACTGGAAATAGAACTCTCATATGACCCAGCAATCCCACTGCTGGGCATACACATTGAGAAATCTAGAATTTAAAGAGACATGTGTACCCCAATGTTCATCACAGTACTGTTTACAATAGCGAGGACATGGAACCAATCTAGAAGTCCATTGGTGGATGAATGGATAAGAAAGTTGTGGTACATATACATAGCGGAATATTACTCAACTATTAAAGAATGCATTTGAGTCAGTTCTAATGAGGTGGATGAAATTGGAACCTATTATACAGAGTGAAGTAAGTTAGAAAGAAAAACACCAATACAGTATATTAATGCATATATATGGAGTTTAGAAAGATGGTAACAATGACCCTATATGTGAGACTGCAAAAGAGACACACAGATATGAAGAACAGACTTTTGGACTCTGTAGGCGAAGGTGAGAGTGGGATGATATGAGAGAACAGCATTGAAACATGTATATTACCATATGTGAAATAGATGACCAATCCAAGTTCAACGCCTGAAACAGGGCACCCAAAGCTGGTGCACTGGGACAACTCAGTGTAATGGGATGGGAAGGGACGTGGGAGGGAGGTTCGGGATGGGGGGACACATGTATACCTGTGGCTAATTCATGTCAATGTATGGCAAAAACCACTACAATATTATAAAGTAATTAGCCTTCAATTAAAATTAATTAATTAATTTAAAAAGTAATACTGGAGTCAGTAGCCATTTTCTCCTCCAGGGTATCTTCCCCTCCCAGGGATCAAACCTGTGTCTCCTGCAGGTCCTGCACTGGCAGCTGGATTCTTTGCGACTGAGTATTTACAAACTACTGAGACTTCAAGGGCTAAAGTAAATGTCAAAGTAGTAAGGTCCTATTACTATTCACTCTAATGCTCTGTTTGCAAATTTAAAAAAAGTCCCGGTGAACTGGTATCAGATCCAAGCTAGAATCCAGTTGACTTCACTCTCTAACCTTGCCCTGCATACTTCACATCAAGCTATTGGAGGATGGCATCCCAGAAACACACACTGTTGCCAGAGATTCTTCTGCTCTGCCAGTTTGTTCAATTCTTTAGTCCATTAACGTAACAACTTTGTCAGTGATTGTGTTTTCTTAAATTATCCTTAAAAATTTGGTAAATCATCCAAAAATTATTCTGCCACCACAAACAAAGAAAAAGAAACAAAACACAAAGTTCCTGGTAGAAGATTTACAGTTTCCAAAAAGAATTAATTTGCACTGGAGAAGCAATTTGAACAAAGAAGGGAGGGTGTGAAACCAGATCTAGTTAAGTGAGCTCCATGTTGGTTAGAAATTTTCTTAGTCTTTGATCATCAAAAGAGCCTTTTTGAAAGATAATGACAATAATAGCAGTAATGTTAGACAATGTTTTTATTTATATGGTGTCATTTCATCTTCAGACAATCTAATAGGCAAGTGGTATTATTAACTCTAATAGGAAAGCAGTAGTAGTTAGATATACAAAAATGGAGGTTTAAATCTAGTAACTTGCTCCTTATAACAGAACTGGGCTTTCTCAATGCTTGGATTTGAACATAGGTGTTCCAACTTCAAATCAGAATTCTAGCCTTCTTATTATCAAATGTCCATAAAAAGTTATGGACAAAATGTACCTGAATTCATTCTTAATATAGTGAACAAAATTTTCCCTATTGTTTGCAGCTATGAAATACTTTTACATTCATTACCTCATTTGATATTGAACAGACCCATGAATTAGACAGAAAAATTATTATTATGACTTCCATTTCAGTAATGAGGAAACCTAGGATCAGAAAGTTAAATGATTTAATGAAGGTCACATAGTAGCTATGTGACAGAAGCATGCTTGAGCCTTTGTTTCTCACTCCAAATTCAGAGGCTGAGTTTGCAGAGAAAGACAAGTTGTTGACCAGTGAGAGTCCATATGCCTCCAAGAATTTATCTGATTCTTAGTTTTTAATGATTAGCTGAACTTATTGCCTTTTAATACCAGATTTAATTTCTCTGCTAGTAAATCTACCAAGGAATTCTTTTAAACAAGCTATTTGTTGTTGTTCATTCGCCAAGTTGTGTGCAACTCTTTGCGACCCAATGGACTGTAGCATGCCAGGCTTCCCTGTCTCTCACTATCTCCTGGAATTTGTCCAAGTTTACGTTCATTGAATCGGTGATGCCATCCAACCATCTCATCCAAGCTATGCCTGTCATTTAAAATGTATCCTCAGAGATGCTCAAGATTCACTGTTTTTTTTTTTTTTATCCAGGTTTTAGATAATGTCCAGACAATCATGCCAATAGTTGAATATTTGTCCCACAATGACTTAAACCCAACTATGAAGCAGACAGACTAACCCAACAACATCTGCTTCATCAGCACTTTTAAACTCCTTCCTTATAGATGTTATTCTGAGGACTAAAATCTGCTTTTCCCTTTGAGCCTTTACGCTATGTAATAGAGATGGCTGGAAGCCATTAAAACAAAACAATCTGTGTATCCTCAAGGCGGAATAAAAATTCAAGTTCATTTTAAGCATGACACTGCTATGATGCTGATGTTGTGCTTGTTTTGATTAATTTCCATGTGTATATTCATTTTATACAACATGCTATGTGACGGTAGCTTTCCATTTAGCAGGTTAATTTCTGCTCTAATTCAATAGGGTGAAAAATATTAGAATATATCCTTTTTGTGATACATTTCTTTTTCAAGAGGCCCTGATTCAAGAAAAGTGTCATTTTGACATATAGGATGAATATTCTAGTTGAACAATTGAATTATTTCTGCTCAAACTGAGTCTTTCATATAAAGTTAGATTTGCAGTGGTAATAATTTTATTGAAAACAATTAATATTAAGGCCTGATTTATTTTTACAAATACTTTTATGTAAAGAGAAAAGTAATATGATTTGAAGGTTTCTTTAAAAACAACATGGAGAATCCAACAGTGGGACAGAATGTAATACCTTGGATTCAAGATTTCCGTGTTGAGGGAAAGTTGACAGCAAGGGGTGGGGGTCTGGGACAGGGTGACTGACTGGAAAGAAAGTTGTTATTAAACTGTACGTCCCTGCTAGTTCCAGTCCCCTAAGGAACTTTCAGAAAATTCTTTTCTAGTGCTGATACAAGTGCCAAACTATAGTTTTCACATTATAAATTACCCTTGTTTTGTAACAGCTTAAATTATTTTTATTAGCTAGTCACCTGGGATGTGAATAATAGTCAAGTTAAAACCTTCAGATAAGCAGGGCAGCTGTTGCAGTCAGCTTTTTCTGTGTCCTTTTTACCACACAGTTTGCCTCATACTTTTCCCCATCTAATTTCTCTCTCTCTCAATAATTCTCTCATCTCCCCCTTTTCTCCGTAAAGAAATAAAAATAAATAGGCAGGACGCATGAGTTTTAAGAGATACTTTGCAAGCCTAGATAGATACATTTGTCGAAATAGCAAGTACCTTTTGACAGGTGCTAGTATGAGTTGGTATGTTAACCTCAAAGATTCAGCAATGAAATAAAAAACTATCTAGTGCCACGACACAAGGAAAATAATGATTTTTTCATAAAAGTATCTGAAAAAATTGTGTTCCATATAAGAAAGTTCAACAGTTAAAAATAGAATTTTATTGGAGATCTTTCATTCTCTAAGTAATATTTGCTAATTATAAAAAGTTAGGAAAATGTATAAAAATACAGGAAAGAAAAAAATGAAATAGTATACCCTACAGAGGTAACCATAATTTGGGTGTTTTATTTTCAGTGCCTTTGGAATGAATAGTGTATGTATTCTCTCTTTCTGTACATATATACTTATCGTGCATATTGTATTATTTTTATTATTATCACATGATGATTTTCATGTTACATAATCATTCTTCTGGCCCACATAATATTCATGGAATGGATTTCCATTTGCTGAATGGAACTATTCAGTATTTTCTATCAATTGAACCATTAAATAGTTTATATCTACATATTTTGTGCTTAATATTAAAAGTGTAGTTTTGTGCATAATATTTTAATTTGACATTCCAAAGTATTTCCTTGGTTACATTCTTAGAAGTGGAATTGATTGGTTACAGAGATTGTATATTTTTTAACATGAAGAGAGTGTGGTTTTAGAGAAAATATACGTCATAGCTAGGAAGCAGAGCACACCAATGGAATTTTGATATGCTATTACTTTTACCACTTAGTGTGGGAAACAATTAGCTTTCACAAGGGGCAACATCACATAGCAGATTGTTACAAACACTCACCAAATATTTAAATAGGAGCAATCTATGTATGAATACAAACACACCCAAGAGGAACTTAAGAACTAAAATGGCTGAATATCTATAAGCTGTATATATTAAAGAAAAGGATTTAAGTGTTTTTATTTTGAACATTATGTGGGAAGGATAATAAGGATGGCATACAACTTTGCTTCATATTGTTTAAAAAGATCACACCAGAACCAGGTAAAATTATAAGGAAACAGCTTGTGGTTCTTTCTGTGGAGATATTTATATAAACTGGAGTGAGCTGCCTTTGCAGACCTCAAGTCTTCCAAACACGTTTAATTCGTGCTTTATTGTAAGGGGTTTATGTTCTGTGTGAGATGATGAACTAAATGCTTCTTCCCCCAGATAAAATTTGGCAGCTCTATGACTTTAAAATACATTTTAAATATTCATGAATCAGTTCAGTTCAGTGGCTCAGTCTGACTCTGCAACCCCATGGACAGTGGCATGCGAGGCTTCCCTGTCCTACACCAACTCCTGGAGCTTGCTCAAACTCGTCCATCAAGCCAGTGATGCCATCCAACCATCTCATTCTCTGTCATGCCCTTCTCCTCCTGCCTTCAATCTTTCCCAGCATCAGGGTCTTTGCCAATGAGTCAGATCTTTGCATCAGGTGACCAAAGTATTGGAGCTTCAGCTTCAGCATCAGTCCTTCCAATGAATATTCAAGACTGATTTCCTTTGGGATTGACTGGCTGGAACTCCTTGCAGTCCAAGGGACTCTCAAGAGTCTTCAACACTACAGTTCAAAACCATCAATTCTTTGGCATTCAGCTTTCTTTATGGTCCAACTCTCACATCAATACACGACTACTGGAAAAACCATAGCTTCGACTAGACGAACTTTTGTCAGCAAAGTTGTGTCTCTGTTTTTCATGTGCTGTCTAGGTTTGCCATAGCTTTTCTCCCAAGGAGCAAGTGTCTTTTAATTTCATGGCTGCAGTCACCATCTGCAGTGATTTGGGAGCCTAAGAAAAGAAAGTCTGTCACTATTTCCATTATGTCCCCATCTATTTGCCATGAAGTAGTGGGACTGGATGCCATGATCTTAGTTTTTTGAATGTTGAATTTTAAGCCAGTTTTCACTCTCCTTTTTCACTTTCATCAAGAAGCTTTTCAGTTCCTCTTCACTTTCTGCCATAAGTGTGGTGTCATCTGCATATCTGATATTATCGATATTTCTCCCTGTAATCTTGATCTCAGTTTGTGCTTCATCCAGTACGGCATTTCAAATGATATACTCTGCATATAAGTTAAATAAGCCGGGTGACAATATATAACCTTGACATACTCCTTTCCCAATTTGGAACCAGTCCGTTGTTCCATGTCCGGTTAGTATTCATGAATTCATATTCATTCATATTCATGAGTATCTGTTTTTAAACTATTTGCTTAGAACTTTTTTAATCTAACAATTTTTAATAGTAAGTTTAAGGACTCAATATAATGAGTAAATTCATATGTTTAAGAATTCTACATTTTAACTATAGGTGATTTTGCCAACACTCTTGCCTCTCTCTCTGTTCTACTCAAATTCATGAACAAAATATAAAGAAATGGCCAAGGTTAGGATTTCTCAGCAAGCCACACTCTAGAAATAAAAATGAAACTTTTTACTTTTTACTCCTTTTTACTGAATGACTGTATTATTTAATGAAGATTACTTAAATAACATTTTGAAGTTTCACAGCAGATAAAAATGAGAGGGAATTTATAAGTGAGGAAAAGATAAGGAACATAATTACATGATACCACAAAATTCCTATGTGTAACATATATTCATGACCCTTGAAAGTATTTGTAGACCGTATTTGGTGTAGAATGTATTTGATGGTACAAATTTCTGTAGTCCTAAAGACCTATCTTCTAGTTGGAATTGTAAGGTGCAATTATTATCAACCCCACTCACTGGGGCAAGTCAACAAATGAGGGCTAGCCAAACATTTTCTTCTTGCATTTTTAAAATAGTTTGAGGAAGCCCCTTGAGATCCAATATCTGATTCTTCAGACTATTTTGGGAGAAGAAAAAAGGAAGTCAGAACAAATTCATGCATATTCTGATACAAAAATAAATAAACATGGTTTTAAAAGTGAAAAAAAAAAAGGATGATGGACAAGGACAAACATGCCCTTAGAACTATAATGTGTTTGGTCTTAAAAACTTTAAGGCAACAAGGGATTTTATATCAAGATGTGACAAATTCCTCACAGACGGGAAAAGATATAAAATGTTCTTTGTAAGCAGTCATTTTAACCAGAAAGGATTTTCTCATACAGTGGCAATACACACTGTGTGGCAAATGATAAAATAAATAGATAGCTGCTCAAGAATATTCCTCCGCATTCATCTAGTGGCCAAAGCCACCAGCATAATCTCTACCCAGATGAAACAAAATCTCTTCGTTTCAGAATAGCTACATGGATAGATTTGATCCATCTGCTCATGGGAAGAATCTTTTTCATTCTGTTGGTGTACTCTGGGGTATGGAACATGGGAACTCACCTAAGCAAACCTGTCCACCCAAACAAGTTTATTCTTCAACTACTACTGCCTCAGTGCTAAAGTTTACTGTACCTCACTTCTGCCCAGCCCCTCCACAGGTTTCTATTCCTCTTGTCTGCTATGGCTAACTGGCTAGCTGGCAACAGCTCTGCTAAGGGTTTTCATTTATTTCCTTGCTTACACGCAATCATACTAGGACACTTTCTTTTATCTCTTTGCTCATCACCAGGTCACTTGGTGTCACAGGAGAACAAAGGAGATAATGCAGAATTAGGGATAAATAAATGGAAAAAAGATTTTGTTTCTCAAAATGTTTGAGAGCAACAAGCTCTGAGGAGGGAATAAATTACCCACGTTTGGGGATTGTTAACTCCCTAAGGTCATTAGGTACCATTTAGTGCAGTTTCCCAAGCACTAGTTCAGAGACCAACTTCAGTCAATGACTCCATTGTTATTCTTCCACAAAAAAGCGTATTAAAGTTTATTATTGAATAATTATAAAAATGATTGCTTTTCATCCCTGATAGCAATTATGGTTGCATTTCACGTATCCTCATTTTGTGCAGATGGGATACCACACACAAGAGCTGTGATCACATTTCTGTTTGTCATGAGCCCTCGATCCCCATCCTCAGAGAAGAGGCATCATTGCTGGAGAGAGTTTGAAGGTCAGGAAGGGAATGTAGGATGACAATAGGACTCTAACTCTGGGAGAGAATGAGAGCTGGAAGAGTAACAGCAAGGTAGGAATTGGAGTAGGAAACAGAATCCATGTCAGAACTCTTAATTATTGCAGAGGAGAAAAAATAGTGTGATTCAGAAGACAATTCTTATGAAAATTTAAGATTTAATCTTAGGAATCTAAAAAAATTCATTATTCTGTAAAAAATATTACATGAACACAATGTCAATTAAATTTCTCTGTTTCTAACAAGTGTGAGTAGTATTTTGAAAACAGCAGCAGTATTTCAGTATGTCTCTTCATAATGAAAGAACTCAGTGGATTGGAAGAATTAAGTTATTTTAATAATAAAGCACATGCATTCACTTCTTCCTGGCAAGAACCAGTTACATTTTTAAAATTTCAAAAAGTCATCTATGTACATGTATACTGAGATCAAAACTACATTCCAACCTGCTTGAAATCAGATTCCACTTTGTTATTAATCTCCCCTCTCACTTTTCTGCATAAAGCTCTCTGCTTTGCCAGCTGTATACCATATTGAGTCAACTTGTACTGAAATACTCAGGTTCTCTGTGAGTCTGCTCCAAAACTCCCATAGATATTTCGACTTAGATTATATCTATTTATAGAACTTACATACGAATGTCTCTCTGCAAAATGCTGTGTCTAATCCTCTGTCAATGTGCTTTTTTGGAGATGACCCCTGAAAATCACCTCTCTTAGCTTTGTCTTAGGAGAAATCTTAGCTTCTAGGACTTTCACTTTCTAGGAGAAATAGACTGCCCCATATTATTAGGTAAAAGTCATCCTATATGTCAACAGTTTAAACTATTCCTGTGCCTAATAGTCAATACCTTTTCCAAATCCTGCATATATATGAGGGCCTTTTGAACCATTGACCTTCCACAGGAATGTCATCTAACCGCTATCATAGCACTTATTACACTGTATTCTAAAGTTATCTGATGCCTTTGGCCTAGATTAACTGTAATCAACCTGAGAGCAAGTACCATGTTTTGTCTTTGTATCCACAGTACTTGACATTTGATAGTTATATGAATATGATGTTTATTGAATGAATATGTGAACATTGACTATGTATGCCTTGAAAACATACCTTTGTTTTAGATTCCATTCAGGGATTACCAAAGGAGGTAAGAATGCAACCATAGATTGTTTTTCAGTCAAACATAAACTTCTGCTGTCCATCTAGATGCTGGGAAATTGAAAGCAAAAATTATATATATTTAGTGTTATAAAAACAATAAAGTTCTCTAGGATTTTCCCTTTGTGTACCAACCACGTCAGGCATTTTAGATGTTTGAAATTTTACAACATGATAAAATTTCCAATAATAAGCAAAATCAAATTTTTTTTAATTAAGGAAGAATTAGAGATTTCATGAGACAGTTAAAGTTTGAATACATTTTAAAGTCATTGTTTTATCGAGTTACACTCATTTTATACAGTAAAATACTCCATCCCATTCTAAATTGAAATACATTGGAAACACATTAGCTCTAATTATGACTGTCATTCTTCCAAGACTATATATTACATTTTTCAAACCTAGACTCAAAATGAAGAAAGAAAGGATTGATAATCTGAGGTCTTCTAGCTGTCACTTTAGTATACTCTAGCTTTTATTATACAAGTGAGGATACAATTTAACTTTGGCCTTGACTACTGTCTCAGAGAAAATAACACAATATGTATTCAAAAAATTGAGGCCAATTTGGTCTTTCTCAAGCTCTAATAAAGTCTCTTTAATAAAATGAAAGGAATGAATTCTGGGCTACTCAATGAATATTTTGATTTTTAAAATATGATCCTAAGAGCTTATGTATCCTTTCTTGGCATGACATTCTGAAGTACTAAATCAACTACTTATTGTTGGATGTGTGGTTCAAGAAGTAGCATAAAATCTGCATATTAAATATATATTAAACTAGTAATCAATCAAATCCTTATAAGCACCGAACTTCTCTCCCAAATAACAAACATACATACATAAGAATATTGCTGAAATTTTCACCTATAGTTTATTGCTAACTTTTACTTCTTACTTCCTACAGATAAATAAGAATTAATGGGCTTTTTCTTTTTAAAATTCCATTGAAGTGGAATAATTTCCGCTTTGATGTTAGAGTTTAGAGACCACTTAAAAGAGTCTTTCCATAATGTGCAAAAGGAAGTTGGGGGAATTTTTCTTTCCAATCAGATAAATACTTATCTAAAACTTTTACCCACATTAAAATGACAGTCTATCTGCAGTTGAAAAGTGACCTTGAATTCTTTTTATGTTCTATTTATATTTTAATTTCTCATGGAGTTTTGGATATCATCATGGCTCCTTGTTAAATTAATTTATGTCAATATTTACAAAAGTAGCCACTAAAGTATGGATGCCCTAAGACTTTGGGGCAAAAGACACTATGCCCCAGGGAGAAAATAAATGCATAATTATATCATTCATTTTAATTTATTAATTAATAAGATTCCCCATCCTAATATCTCACAGAGCTCTACTCCCTAATTGGTATCTGTGGTAGATGCTGTTAGTGATCTAATCAAACCATTTTAACCTCTCCTCACACATATGTGCTTACCTTGCTCTTTTGTTCAAATATTGATCTGTCAGCATTGTGTTCTGAGAAGGTAAGACCCTCCCCTTTTTCCAAGAGATTAAATCATGTAGGGTCTCAACCAGTCATGAAAAAATATATATACATAACCATGGAGTGATCATATTCAATTCTGAAAATGAGATGTAAAATATTGTGCAAAGAGCTCTAGGAGTAACTAGGGGAAACCCTGCTAAGTTAGAGAATATTTGGAAATTGGCCCCTTTTCTGTTTTATTAATATTTGCTCCTCGTTGTCAGAAACTATGGTGCTTGAAACTGATGCTTGTGACCCTGAACTGAAAATTTAGAGGAAGGATAAAAAGCCAAACTGCTGAGAAAAGTGAAAGGAGAAAATAGAAAAAGCATGAGTTTTACTAGCCTAGAACTGTAAGATTCCTTTTTTATCTGCTCAGATATTCTATTACTTACAGTTAAACTTTGTTGTTGTTCATTGGCTAAGTTGTGCCTGTCTCTTTGTGACCTCATGGACTGTAGCCTGCCAGGCTCCTCTACCCATGGGATTTCCCAAGCAAGAATACTGGAATAGATTGCCATTGCCTTCTCCAGGGATCTTTCTGACCCAGAGATTGAACCTGCATCTCCTGCATTGGCAGGTGCATTCTTTGCCACTAAATCATCAGGGAAGCCCAACAGTTGAACCTATCCTGATGCAAAATTCATATTAAGATTTAGAAAACAAAAAGTTTAGACAATAGGAAAATACATCCAGTCATATTCTTTGGGTTGAAAATAAAGATTAATTGTCCTGTGATCTCATCATGTAAAGTTAATTAAGGTTTGAGTTGATGACAAGAACTATCAAGTTAATCCGATTATCATTTGTCCTCAAACTCAGCCAACACTGAAGTTGAGATATAACACCAGGGAACTTCATAGTTGAAAGCCACATGCCCGCTCTATGACCTTTTTATTCTCATGTCATCTTACTAGGTGAATGGATTCTAAACATTAGCAATATGTTCTCTCTCACTAATATAAACACCACTTAATGAATACATCAGCAAGAAATTAAGGTGGATTTTCTTTAACATCACTTATCTATCAAGTAACTCAAGAAATAGCTCCAAGAACTTTGCTGCAAAGTTAATGGTGATATAAATTATGAAGGTAAATGTCTAGGGGAAGGGAAAATATTTCAGTTGTTTACTTTCTTCTCTGTAGTTCTTAGATTTTTAAAAAATTGATCATGGAAGATATCCCATTGTCCCACAGTTTTCGTCTTGGTAAAATGTGCGGTCCAATAAGTACTGACATAAGGACAATCACAGTGTGATGAAAGGACAGAATTATTTGTTGTTGTTTAAAGCTCCAATCATGAATTTAATTTATTCATGATTGCCAAAACCATTTATAAATGACAGTCACTTATTTCATATAAAATATTTAAGCCCTAGTCTTCTTAAATTCGCAGTTAATTTACAAGTGACCCAATTTTGTTCCTTTAGAAACTGGATGATTTGTAGTGATGTGGATGGACCTAAAGTCTGTCACAGAGTCAAGTAAGTCAGAAAGAGAAAAACAAATACCATATTTAAACATATATACACAGAATCTAGGAAAATGGTATTGATGAACCTATTTGCTGGGCAGGAATAGAGACGCAGATGTAGAAAACAGACATGTGGACACAGCGGGGCAAGGAGAGGGTTGGGTAGATTGGGAGAGCCGCATTGACAGCACAGGGAGCTCAACCTGGTGTTCTCTGATGACCCAGAGGGAGGGAGACTCAGGAAAGAGTGGATATATGCATGCACACAGCTGATTCACTTTGTTGTACAGCTGAAATTAACAAGACATTATAAAGCAATTATACTCCAATAAAAAATAAGATGAAAATTAGGTTATTTTCCAGATTTTCTCAAATGTTCATTTAGTGAATTTGTTATTCAAATGTACACAATATTAGGATTGTTACTAAATGATTTATTTTTGTAAATAGGTACATTCAAACAAGAGATTTCCCAGGTGGCACTAGCCCTAAAGAAACTGCCTGCCAATGCAGATAAACATAAGAGATGCGGGTTCGATCCATGGGTCAGCAAGATCCCCTGGAGGAAGGCATGGCAACCCACTCCAGTATCTTGCCTGGGGAATCCTATGGACAGAGGAGCCTGTTGGGCTACGGTCTATAAGGTCACAAAGAGTTGTACACGACTGAAAGGACTTAGCACACATATTCAAAAAAAGTATATAGATTTTTGGACATATATGTATGTGTGTGCGTTTTTTGTTATTGCCTTCGATTGTTTGTTTGTTGGAGAAGAGTGCAAGAAAGAAGAAGATTGTAGTTGGAAGGAGTAGATTGAAATTAAATTCATGTGGTTAAGTTTGGTCTTTGGTTGAACTGATAGATCTGTATGCTTACTACGATATTTCTGGGAGGTAATAAGTTCTTACCAGAAGAGTCAATATTGTTATAAAAATGAAGTTGCAAAACAGAACATGAAGATAAGTGATAGCGAAAATGAGTGGTGGAAGCCTTCTTCCTGCCAACACTCATGTTCTTTAAAGCCCTCCTTAGAAATGTTTCTGAGTATTCAATCTGCCACTGTGTCATTCTTCAGAACTCACATTGCTGTCTAGGTTCTACTTTGATGACATGTTAATCCCCTCCTAAGTAGGAGCATTTAGAACCTTAACCAACATAGAAATAGCTTTCAAGGAGTTGTCACATAGGTAAATGACAGAATCAAGATAAATAGCCACAAATGTCAAACGAGGAGAAATGAATTAAGAGCAGAGAGATAAATTTACTTCTAACTTTGAAGTCCAATAAAGAACCTTCTTGTTTCTTATATAACTCAGCCTTCCATCCAAATTCAGTTCAGGGATGCTTAATAGAAGCCGCGATGTGCCAATAAATGCTGGTGTTAGAAATGAGATGCAAAATTGCCTCCTAGTTTGTAACCTCAAACTATATTAAAACATAGAACTGGTGTCCAAGACCCGCTGTTCCCAGCTGATGATGGTTTGTCCTTTTGTGGCACATTCATCTGTGGACATTATTTATGTATATATTTTCTCCTCCAGACTGTGACACCTAGAAGACAAGAGCCACATCTCTCCCTCAAATACTAACTTCCCAGAAAACCTAACTGAGTTTTTTGTGTGCAGTATTAAATACAAGTACATTTTTTTTTCCTATGCCACCTAAGTACATTTAAGGGGTTTCTACACCCAGCTATTATTCTTCTATTATTTGATCTAGTCTATAATTATTACAGCATGTTTTACCACCAGGAGAACTTCCTAAGGTTCCTAAATTCTAAGATTTCTAAACTTTGGTCCTGGAGATAATTTTAGAACTATTCAGTTTCTGGATTTCTCTTTTCCACAATGAATAGAAGGTTTTCCATTCTTTGAGAAATCCTCAAGCTTACAAGCTTAGCTGAAAAGGTCAAAGGCCTGGCTTTTCATATTATCTAATCATATACTACCTGGGCTTTGGTGAAGAAAAATCTTCACAAATCAAAAATTTACTTGCAACATCTGGGACCTGCAAATTTATTATGGATTATTTCTTCCTTGCTCTGGATATTAAGATAGTCTCTCTCTCTCTTTTAAAGCAAACCATACGTATTGCACCATTTCTACATTAAAGCAGCATTTTTGCAGGAAATAGGCAGATTGTTTAACCAATGATATACCTGACTTCGTTCCAAGCCAAACAACACTGCCTTTTTATTTTTGCCCATGCCGCAGGCTATCTGAAAGTATTAGAGTTAATGTGCAATCAGGTAAGTAAACCCATATTACATATCTGTAATTTTCATCCAGTAGAAAGAAAATATTACATTACAAGCCTCCATAATTGCATTCAAATGTAATCAAATACAAAAGTTTAAGATCACAAATCCTTTGAGTTACAAGATCTCTTTTTCTATACATTTAACCAATCTTATAGCTGCAAAAAAGAAGTTGAAATAATTCTCAAGGCACTAAAAAAAAAAGCAACCAAAAAACAAGATTGCCCTAAACTGTAATTGCCAGCCCCAGGCTCTAATTCTTTTATAGCACTGTCTGCAGCAATCATTTATGCGCTCAGGCAACAAAGGCTGAACAGGGATGCATTTACAAAACATGTATTTGTAGCTAGGAAAATAGCCATTTGGAACTAAATAAAGTCTCTTTGATTGGGGTGTTGGGTGAAAACTAATATGTAATAAACAGAAGTTATACATTTCTTTTTTGATTTACAAATCAAGAACACAAGACTAGAGTGTTCTTGCTTAGCATCAAAATTAAGGGAATCTGAATTAAAAGAAAAAGTCTTAGAAACTATGAACAGGATTAAAACTTTGAAAATTTAAAGTGCATTACACTAAAAGTAACTTTATTTGTTTACTGTGGCTTGCTTCCTTTCTTCCCTTAAATTTTTTTCTTTTTTGTTATTATGGAGAAAATATAGAACCACTTGAAAGATAAGGATGCAGTAAGAGGGTAGGTGCTACTACACAGTGTTGAGTCCATCTATTTCACTCTATTCTAGACTACCTGTGGGGAAACATTCTGAGTGTGTAAAGGGGATGGGGNAATCAAATCCTTATAAGCACCGAACTTCTCTCCCAAATAACAAACATACATACATAAGAATATTGCTGAAATTTTCACCTATAGTTTATTGCTAACTTTTACTTCTTACTTCCTACAGATAAATAAGAATTAATGGGCTTTTTCTTTTTAAAATTCCATTGAAGTGGAATAATTTCCGCTTTGATGTTAGAGTTTAGAGACCACTTAAAAGAGTCTTTCCATAATGTGCAAAAGGAAGTTGGGGGAATTTTTCTTTCCAATCAGATAAATACTTATCTAAAACTTTTACCCACATTAAAATGACAGTCTATCTGCAGTTGAAAAGTGACCTTGAATTCTTTTTATGTTCTATTTATATTTTAATTTCTCATGGAGTTTTGGATATCATCATGGCTCCTTGTTAAATTAATTTATGTCAATATTTACAAAAGTAGCCACTAAAGTATGGATGCCCTAAGACTTTGGGGCAAAAGACACTATGCCCCAGGGAGAAAATAAATGCATAATTATATCATTCATTTTAATTTATTAATTAATAAGATTCCCCATCCTAATATCTCACAGAGCTCTACTCCCTAATTGGTATCTGTGGTAGATGCTGTTAGTGATCTAATCAAACCATTTTAACCTCTCCTCACACATATGTGCTTACCTTGCTCTTTTGTTCAAATATTGATCTGTCAGCATTGTGTTCTGAGAAGGTAAGACCCTCCCCTTTTTCCAAGAGATTAAATCATGTAGGGTCTCAACCAGTCATGAAAAAATATATATACATAACCATGGAGTGATCATATTCAATTCTGAAAATGAGATGTAAAATATTGTGCAAAGAGCTCTAGGAGTAACTAGGGGAAACCCTGCTAAGTTAGAGAATATTTGGAAATTGGCCCCTTTTCTGTTTTATTAATATTTGCTCCTCGTTGTCAGAAACTATGGTGCTTGAAACTGATGCTTGTGACCCTGAACTGAAAATTTAGAGGAAGGATAAAAAGCCAAACTGCTGAGAAAAGTGAAAGGAGAAAATAGAAAAAGCATGAGTTTTACTAGCCTAGAACTGTAAGATTCCTTTTTTATCTGCTCAGATATTCTATTACTTACAGTTAAACTTTGTTGTTGTTCATTGGCTAAGTTGTGCCTGTCTCTTTGTGACCTCATGGACTGTAGCCTGCCAGGCTCCTCTACCCATGGGATTTCCCAAGCAAGAATACTGGAATAGATTGCCATTGCCTTCTCCAGGGATCTTTCTGACCCAGAGATTGAACCTGCATCTCCTGCATTGGCAGGTGCATTCTTTGCCACTAAATCATCAGGGAAGCCCAACAGTTGAACCTATCCTGATGCAAAATTCATATTAAGATTTAGAAAACAAAAAGTTTAGACAATAGGAAAATACATCCAGTCATATTCTTTGGGTTGAAAATAAAGATTAATTGTCCTGTGATCTCATCATGTAAAGTTAATTAAGGTTTGAGTTGATGACAAGAACTATCAAGTTAATCCGATTATCATTTGTCCTCAAACTCAGCCAACACTGAAGTTGAGATATAACACCAGGGAACTTCATAGTTGAAAGCCACATGCCCGCTCTATGACCTTTTTATTCTCATGTCATCTTACTAGGTGAATGGATTCTAAACATTAGCAATATGTTCTCTCTCACTAATATAAACACCACTTAATGAATACATCAGCAAGAAATTAAGGTGGATTTTCTTTAACATCACTTATCTATCAAGTAACTCAAGAAATAGCTCCAAGAACTTTGCTGCAAAGTTAATGGTGATATAAATTATGAAGGTAAATGTCTAGGGGAAGGGAAAATATTTCAGTTGTTTACTTTCTTCTCTGTAGTTCTTAGATTTTTAAAAAATTGATCATGGAAGATATCCCATTGTCCCACAGTTTTCGTCTTGGTAAAATGTGCGGTCCAATAAGTACTGACATAAGGACAATCACAGTGTGATGAAAGGACAGAATTATTTGTTGTTGTTTAAAGCTCCAATCATGAATTTAATTTATTCATGATTGCCAAAACCATTTATAAATGACAGTCACTTATTTCATATAAAATATTTAAGCCCTAGTCTTCTTAAATTCGCAGTTAATTTACAAGTGACCCAATTTTGTTCCTTTAGAAACTGGATGATTTGTAGTGATGTGGATGGACCTAAAGTCTGTCACAGAGTCAAGTAAGTCAGAAAGAGAAAAACAAATACCATATTTAAACATATATACACAGAATCTAGGAAAATGGTATTGATGAACCTATTTGCTGGGCAGGAATAGAGACGCAGATGTAGAAAACAGACATGTGGACACAGCGGGGCAAGGAGAGGGTTGGGTAGATTGGGAGAGCCGCATTGACAGCACAGGGAGCTCAACCTGGTGTTCTCTGATGACCCAGAGGGAGGGAGACTCAGGAAAGAGTGGATATATGCATGCACACAGCTGATTCACTTTGTTGTACAGCTGAAATTAACAAGACATTATAAAGCAATTATACTCCAATAAAAAATAAGATGAAAATTAGGTTATTTTCCAGATTTTCTCAAATGTTCATTTAGTGAATTTGTTATTCAAATGTACACAATATTAGGATTGTTACTAAATGATTTATTTTTGTAAATAGGTACATTCAAACAAGAGATTTCCCAGGTGGCACTAGCCCTAAAGAAACTGCCTGCCAATGCAGATAAACATAAGAGATGCGGGTTCGATCCATGGGTCAGCAAGATCCCCTGGAGGAAGGCATGGCAACCCACTCCAGTATCTTGCCTGGGGAATCCTATGGACAGAGGAGCCTGTTGGGCTACGGTCTATAAGGTCACAAAGAGTTGTACACGACTGAAAGGACTTAGCACACATATTCAAAAAAAGTATATAGATTTTTGGACATATATGTATGTGTGTGCGTTTTTTGTTATTGCCTTCGATTGTTTGTTTGTTGGAGAAGAGTGCAAGAAAGAAGAAGATTGTAGTTGGAAGGAGTAGATTGAAATTAAATTCATGTGGTTAAGTTTGGTCTTTGGTTGAACTGATAGATCTGTATGCTTACTACGATATTTCTGGGAGGTAATAAGTTCTTACCAGAAGAGTCAATATTGTTATAAAAATGAAGTTGCAAAACAGAACATGAAGATAAGTGATAGCGAAAATGAGTGGTGGAAGCCTTCTTCCTGCCAACACTCATGTTCTTTAAAGCCCTCCTTAGAAATGTTTCTGAGTATTCAATCTGCCACTGTGTCATTCTTCAGAACTCACATTGCTGTCTAGGTTCTACTTTGATGACATGTTAATCCCCTCCTAAGTAGGAGCATTTAGAACCTTAACCAACATAGAAATAGCTTTCAAGGAGTTGTCACATAGGTAAATGACAGAATCAAGATAAATAGCCACAAATGTCAAACGAGGAGAAATGAATTAAGAGCAGAGAGATAAATTTACTTCTAACTTTGAAGTCCAATAAAGAACCTTCTTGTTTCTTATATAACTCAGCCTTCCATCCAAATTCAGTTCAGGGATGCTTAATAGAAGCCGCGATGTGCCAATAAATGCTGGTGTTAGAAATGAGATGCAAAATTGCCTCCTAGTTTGTAACCTCAAACTATATTAAAACATAGAACTGGTGTCCAAGACCCGCTGTTCCCAGCTGATGATGGTTTGTCCTTTTGTGGCACATTCATCTGTGGACATTATTTATGTATATATTTTCTCCTCCAGACTGTGACACCTAGAAGACAAGAGCCACATCTCTCCCTCAAATACTAACTTCCCAGAAAACCTAACTGAGTTTTTTGTGTGCAGTATTAAATACAAGTACATTTTTTTTTCCTATGCCACCTAAGTACATTTAAGGGGTTTCTACACCCAGCTATTATTCTTCTATTATTTGATCTATCTATAATTATTACAGCATGTTTTACCACCAGGAGAACTTCCTAAGGTTCCTAAATTCTAAGATTTCTAAACTTTGGTCCTGGAGATAATTTTAGAACTATTCAGTTTCTGGATTTCTCTTTTCCACAATGAATAGAAGGTTTTCCATTCTTTGAGAAATCCTCAAGCTTACAAGCTTAGCTGAAAAGGTCAAAGGCCTGGCTTTTCATATTATCTAATCATATACTACCTGGGCTTTGGTGAAGAAAAATCTTCACAAATCAAAAATTTACTTGCAACATCTGGGACCTGCAAATTTATTATGGATTATTTCTTCCTTGCTCTGGATATTAAGATAGTCTCTCTCTCTCTTTTAAAGCAAACCATACGTATTGCACCATTTCTACATTAAAGCAGCATTTTTGCAGGAAATAGGCAGATTGTTTAACCAATGATATACCTGACTTCGTTCCAAGCCAAACAACACTGCCTTTTTATTTTTGCCCATGCCGCAGGCTATCTGAAAGTATTAGAGTTAATGTGCAATCAGGTAAGTAAACCCATATTACATATCTGTAATTTTCATCCAGTAGAAAGAAAATATTACATTACAAGCCTCCATAATTGCATTCAAATGTAATCAAATACAAAAGTTTAAGATCACAAATCCTTTGAGTTACAAGATCTCTTTTTCTATACATTTAACCAATCTTATAGCTGCAAAAAAGAAGTTGAAATAATTCTCAAGGCACTAAAAAAAAAAGCAACCAAAAAACAAGATTGCCCTAAACTGTAATTGCCAGCCCCAGGCTCTAATTCTTTTATAGCACTGTCTGCAGCAATCATTTATGCGCTCAGGCAACAAAGGCTGAACAGGGATGCATTTACAAAACATGTATTTGTAGCTAGGAAAATAGCCATTTGGAACTAAATAAAGTCTCTTTGATTGGGGTGTTGGGTGAAAACTAATATGTAATAAACAGAAGTTATACATTTCTTTTTTGATTTACAAATCAAGAACACAAGACTAGAGTGTTCTTGCTTAGCATCAAAATTAAGGGAATCTGAATTAAAAGAAAAAGTCTTAGAAACTATGAACAGGATTAAAACTTTGAAAATTTAAAGTGCATTACACTAAAAGTAACTTTATTTGTTTACTGTGGCTTGCTTCCTTTCTTCCCTTAAATTTTTTTCTTTTTTGTTATTATGGAGAAAATATAGAACCACTTGAAAGATAAGGATGCAGTAAGAGGGTAGGTGCTACTACACAGTGTTGAGTCCATCTATTTCACTCTATTCTAGACTACCTGTGGGGAAACATTCTGAGTGTGTAAAGGGGATGGGGACATGGAGTATATGCAACCATTAGACAACCTCTTGGCCAAGAACGATTTTCCTCTGTATTCCCCAAATTCCACGAATTATGCATTCTTTTGATTTAAACATTTCCAACTTTAAAATATACATTTTATCTTCATACTATGATTCTTACTATGATAAGTTGTTCTTAGATGATCCATTCTCCCAAAAATGATTGTAAATATTGGTCAAAATCCTCATTAAACTCTGCTTCCCTACCCTTCAGCTATGTGAAGGCAAGCATTTGAGAAAATGTATGACAGCCATGGAGCAAGGTTCTACGGAGAAGGGAAGTGCACTGAAATGAATCCTATCAGGAAGACATGGATTTCTTTCTTGATCACTTCGTGATTCAGATTGCAGGGCACGGCACTGCATGGGTCTGCTTGGAGCTTAACAGTCCTTCTCTATCAGGAAAACAAAAACTGGAGTTTAGGGTTACCAGGTCAACCAGAAATGAAGAACCAAAATCTCAAAAAAGGGAGCAACAGCAGTATCTCCCTGAGGCAAGATGCAATAATTGAAATTAAAAATTAAATAATGCATTTAATAGCAATCTAGACACAGTGAAAAAGAGGATGAATGAATTATAATGTAACTTACCAAAAAATTGACAGTTAAAACAAAAAACAAAAAGACTTAGAACACAAGAGACACGTGAGATATTGTAAAATTCTTTGCTGCAGCTGGAGTCACAGAATAGAAGCCAGACGCCAATACAATTACATCTTACAATGCTGAAGTAAAATGATTTCAATCCTAAAACTGAATATCCAGTTATATTATTCTTTTTAAAATGAAGGTGAAATAAAAGGATATCAGACAAACAAAAGCTGAGAGAACTGGTCGCCAGCAGACACACACTAAGAGAGACTAAAGATGTCTTTCAGTCAGAAAAAACTAGATTGCAGATGAAAGCATCAGTTCAGAACAGTTTAGTCACTCAGTCGTGTCTGACTCTGTGACCCCATGGACCGCAGCACGCCAAGGCTCCCTGTCCATCACCAGCTCCCGGAGTTCACTCAGACTCACGTCCATTGAGTCAGTGATGCCATCCAGCCATCTCATCCTCTGTTGTCCCCTTCTCCCGTGTTCAATCTTTCCCAGCATCAGGGTCTTTTCAGATTTATTTACTTGACTGTGCTTGGTCTTAGTTGTGACATGCGGGATCTTCTATCTTCACTGCAACATGTGGAATCTAGTTCCCTGATCAGGGGTCAAACCCAGGCCCCCTGCATTGGGAGAGTGGAGTCTTAGCCACAGGACCACCAGGAAAGTCCCAATACCACGTCTTCTTTATCCGTTCATCTGTTGATCAACACTTGGGTGCTTCCCTGTCTTGGCAATGCTGCTATGAACATCAGTGTGCACGTATTTTACATATCTCAAGAGTGGAACTGCTGGAAGCAAACTTTCTGATTTCAAACTATGCTACAAAGCTATGGCCATCAAAACAATATGATATGAGCATAAAGACAAACACATAGATCAATGAAACAGAATAGAGAGCCCAGCAATGAACCCACACTGATATGGTCAATTAATCTATGACAGAGGAGACAAGAATATACAATGGGGAGAATCATCCTCTTAAATAAATGATGCTAGGAAAACTAGACAGCTACCTTCAAAAAAGTCAAATTGGACTTTTATATTCCATTTATAGTTATACTATAGTATCATCTATTCTATGCACATAAATCAATTCAAAATGGATTAAAACCTTGAGCACAAGACCTGAAACCATAAAACTCTCAGAAAAAAACAGGGGGTGAGGTTCTTGATGTCAGTCTTGGCAATAATTTTTTTTTTAAATTTAACTCCCAAAGCAAAGAAAGGCAACAAAAGCAAAAATAATAAATTGAGACTATATCAAACAAAAGACTTTTGCATAGCAAAAGAAATTACCAACAAAATGAAAAGATAACCTGTGGGATAAAAAAATTGCAAATCACATATCTAATAAGGGGGTGGATATTCAAAATGTATAAAGAACTCATACAACTCATAGCAAAAGAAATCATATTAAAAACGGGTGTTTAATAGACGTTTTTGTAAAGACATACAAGTGGGCAACAGGTACATGAAAATGTCCTCAACATCACTAATCATCAGAAAAATGCCAAGCAAAACTACAGTGAGATACCACCACACACCTGTTAGAATGCTGCTAAGTCGCTTCATTCGTGTCCGACTCTGTGCGACCCCATAGACGGCAGCCCACCAGGCTCCGCCGTCCCGGGGATTCTCCAGGCAAGAACACTGGAGTGGGTTGCCATTTCCTTCTCCAATGCGTGAAAGTGAAAGGTGAAAGTGAAGTTGCTCAGTCACGTCCAACTCTAGCGATTCCATGGTCTGCAGCCCACCAGGCTCCTCCATCCACAGGATTTTCCAGGCAAAAGTACTGGAGTGGGCTGCCATTGCCTTCTCTGCCTGTTAGAATAGCTATCATCAAAAGACAAGTGACATATGCTGACTAGGATAAATGTGTCATTTAAGTATTGTTTATGGCTGATTTTGCACTGGAAGGACAGAATTGAGTAGCTCTGACAGAGGCCCAATGGCCCTCAAACCCTGAGTTGTTTACTATATCCTCCTATCTCTCTCAGGAGAGAAAACTGGTCTAACTTAAATCATGAGCTAAGGTTTAAGGAGGGTATTGGAATGGAATTCTCTGATTGGCTGGTCTATCAGAAACATATAGAAGAGGAAAGTCCATTTCCCAGAGGAAGGGCATCATTACTGCAAGAAGAATGGGGATGGGACATTGCCTGCGTATGTGCTAAGTTGCTTCAGTTGTGTCTGACTCTTTGTGACGCTATGGACCATAGCCCACCAGGCTTTTCTATCCACAGGATTCTCCAGGCAAGAATATTGGAGTGGGTTGCCATGCCCTTCTCCAGGGAATCTTCCTGACCAAGGGATCAAACCCAAGTCTCTTACTTCTAACTTGCATTGGCAGATAGGTTTTTTTTTTTTTTTTTTTTTTTTTTTCCCCTAGCACTACCTGGGAAGCCTGGAAATGGGACATTATTCAAACACAAATAATGCATGATCCTTACCCCATGCAATCCAGTCTGCAAGAATGCCATTAATACCAGGTCGATCTNACTTGCATTGGCAGATAGGTTTTTTTTTTTTTTTTTTTTACCACTAGCACTACCTGGGAAGCCTGGAAATGGGACATTATTCAAACACAAATAATGCATGATCCTTACCCCATGCAATCCAGTCTGCAAGAATGCCATTAATACCAGGTCGATCTACACTTGAAAAGAAAGATAAGCAGAGTTTGAATACTTAGACTCTACCACATAAGTGGAAAAAAAATGTTACTGTTACATATTACAGATTGTTTTACTATTTCAGCCCACAGATTAAGCTAAGTATTCATTTCAATTTTATAATTATATGTCTGACATTTACCAGTTTGCAGAAAGCGTAGCATATGTAAGAGTGAGTTAATTATACTACAAGGACATATTTGTTGCTGTTGTTCAGTCACCGAGTCATGTACTACTCTTTGCGACCCCAAACTACAGCATACCAGGTTTCCCTGTCCTTCATTATCTCCCTGAGTTTGCTGAAACTCAGGTCTACTGAGTTGGTGATGTTACATAATCATCTAATCCACTGCTGCCCGCTTCTCCATTGACTTCCATCTTCCCCAACATGGGGGACTTTTTCAATGATTCTTCTCTTTGCATCATGTGGCCTAACTACTGGAGCATCAGCTTCAGCATCAGTTCTTCCAGTGTTGATTTCTTTGGGATTGACTGCTTTGATCTCCTTGCTGTCCAACCAATTCAGAAAGTATAAACGTTTTATAAGACAACTGACCTGGCCTCTGGGGATAGAAAAGTAGGAAAGATATTTGGATGTTAGAGACATAGTAATCAAAAGCAATGTATGAACATTGACTGAAATGTTATTATTGTTTAGTCGCTAAGTCATGCCTGACTCTTGCGACCCCATGGACTGTAGCCTGCCAAGCTTCTTTGTTCATGGGATTCTCTAGATGAGAATACTGGAATAGGATGTCATTTCCTTCTTCAAGAGATCTTCTTGACCCAGGGGTTGAACCTGCATCTCCTGCATTGCAAGCAAATTCTTAACCACCACCAAGGAAGCCCGACTGGTTCTGAAAATAGCCATAAGACGTTTTGTGGGCAGCTGGAAAACTTTGAATATTGTTTGCTTGCAGAGGATATTAAAAAATTAATGTTAACTTTTGTAGAAGTGATAGTAATGTGATTATGTAAGAGAACATCCTTATTCTTAGGAAAGGATGCTGAAATATTTAGAGATGCTATCTCAATATCTACATCTCACTTTCAAATGGTTCATCAGTGAATCAACAGAAAAAGACAAGGAAAAGAAGAAAGAAAGAAAAGATAGGAAGGAAGAAAAGGAGAAACAGAGGGTAGAAGAAAAGAGAGCGAAATACAGAATATCGTAGAATAAAAGGGAGGTTTTAGGAATATATTGCATATTCTTTAATATTTTTTGAATGTTTGAAATTTTTCATAATGAAAATGTGAGAGAAAATTCTTTTAAATCTGGACCAGGAAAATACGTGTGACCTTCAGAAAGAACTTATCCTTATCTACAAGAGAGGGTCCAAATCAAAAGCGAGTCAATAGCTCACAGCATCCGTTTCAGACTGTCCCTAAGTAAACAAAATGCTCTCCATGGAGACAGAGTGCTAGCTTTCCCTGATGTCAGAGCAAGAGAATGAGAATGGAGGTTAACTTATCCTTTATTCCTTTTATGAGCCAATTTTATAAAATTGACACCCCCAAATTATTTCTTTCTCAATAACAAGCTCTTAGGAATTCAATAAACAGATAATGTTACATATAAAGGTGTCCTCTGGGGTTCCCAGGTAGCACAAATGGTAAAGAATCTGCCTGTCAGTGCAGGAGAGGCAGGAGACATGAGTTTGCTCCCTGGGTCAGGAAGATCCCCTGGAGAAGGAAATGGCAACCCACTCCAGGATTTCTTGCCTGGAAAATGGTCGCAAAAAGTTGGACATGACTGAGTATGCACACGCCACACACAAAGATGTTTTCCAGAGCAGTAGTCCCCATCTTTTTTGGCACCAGGGTCTGGTTTCATGGAAGACAGTTTTTCCATGGACCAGGGTATGGGGGAATGGTTCTGGATGATTCAAGGGCATTACATTTCCTGTGCACTTAATTTCTAATCTAATCCAGCCACTGATCTGACAAGAATTATCAGTCCATGGCCTGGAGGTTGGGAACCCCTGCTCTAGAGTTTTTAAAAGGTAGTATTTCCTTTTACAACAGTTAACATACTTTCTATAAAATCACCTGTCTCCTTATTTTCTTATTTCAATCATTATTATATGAACAAAGGATTATACAACAAATATATCACAATCTTCCTCTCCATCACTAGAGTACTTTAGTAGATACATACCATAAGCTTTCAACTGGTTGATAAAATTACTCAATCCCAGGAATTACGATTTATTATAAATCTCAGCTTTTGATTTTTTTTTCCCAAAGAAAATGCTCAGATGATTTTCAGTTCCTAAGGGCCAAATTTAGCTGTCAGTTATCCAAGCATGGCTCCCATTGACTTCAATGACTCTCATTGGCTACCATGGAAGAAAGCCAAATTCCACTCCAGGATATGTGCGTGTAACTCTATTTGAAGTTAGTGGGGGTCACATACATATCCTAGGGCAGAACTTGGCTCAAGGCTTCTATACTAATCAATTGCTGTCTTAGCATGCAAAACAATGGAAAAAATATTGCCACTGCAAAAGTAAACCAAATGTTAAAGACAGCTCTCCAAGAGAAATCTAGATGACTTCTTGAAGTATAAAAATACTGTCATGCCATTACTGTTCTGCTGGAGACTGAAAACAATTAGGATTATAATAAGATATACATTGCAATGAAAAATTTTCTTGGATGATACAGTATTCTCACACAGATCTGGCCCACTCAAAGACCTGGCCCATTTCAAGTTTTAGTCTTCCCTTCTGCATATGTGTTAATCTTCACATCTTTTTCTACTCTTTTTCCCACAACTATTTTAAATGACATGTGGGGTGGGAGGTGGGAGGGGGATTCAGGATTGGGAGCTTGTGTACACCTATGGTGGATTCATGTCGATGTATGGCAAAGCCAATTGAGTATTGTAAAGTAAAATTTAAAAAATAAATTAATTAATTTTAAAAAATGACATTCATGTCTTTTATACAAATGCAATACTAAAAATGTAGAGTCAGTTTGGTGCCCCCTTATTTTTTTTTTTTTTTTTAGGTTAGTTCAGCAATAATGAGTACTCTCTAGATGAATGCATCAAATAAACAAAGCAAATGCTATAATAAGGAGAAACATAATGATAATAGTTTTACTTAAACTTTCATCTTTTTCACCCTCTTTTCCCTGTGTGGATGATATAAAACCAAATATACTTCATTTATTTGTATAAACAAAGGATATGGTGAAATGTCCCTCTTTGTTACTACCTTAGCAATACTTTATTGTTTTTAAAACAAAAGATGCTGATTTTTTTCAAAAGTTAACATACTACACAGAAGAGGATGCATATCACAAACGTATCCATGAATTTTTACAAAATGAACAAAACGGTGATGTTCTTGGCTCCCTTGCCAGTCATTACTTTCTCAGATAATTACTTTTCTGGAATTTGTGTCACCTTCCCGTTAAGACTGAAAATTTTTAGATTTGACTTTTAGTCTTTTACCTATCCTTTTCAAGGTAACTATCTTAGCCTTTGAAATAAGCAAGTTCCTCAAAATAAGAGGAGTGCACAATGTCAGACTCACTTATCTATGTTCCCTTATTGCTGGAATTTTGGTCTCTCAAGTACTGGCTGCCTTGATAGCCCTGAACTCCAACTGTGTGTTCTTGATCCTATAAGAAAACTGAAAGGACTGAACTACCACTTTAGGCTTGGGCTCTTGGATCACTGCTTGCTGCCTGCCTGCTAAGTTGCTTCAGTCATGTCCAGCTCTTTGCAGTCCTATGGACTGTAGCCCACCAGGCTGCTCTGTCCAGGGGATTCTCTGGGCAAGAATACTGGAGTGGGCTGCCGTGCCCTTCTCCATGGATCACCGCTCATGAGCCATAAATAGCTGAAGGAGAAAAGTGACAGTGGATGCTGAACTCACTTCAGTGTGTTTGCTGTCTCTCCACAATCTCTGCCCCTCAAAAGTAGGTTGTCTTGATCTCTCTCCTCCACTTTAAAGAGGTTTCTAAAGGATTGTTTGTTTCTCTTTGTAGGTATTTTCAGGAGGAAGGTTGATTCGATACAAACTACTCTTATCATATCCAAAACTGCAAGTGTCTTCTTTAACTCTTTTCTTCTGTTTCTTTACAGCTTCTTCAACTCTTTGTTTCTTGGGATAAAGAAAAAAGGTACAGAGTACCTTGTCTGTGTACTTCTATTATTTGACCTGTTTTACTTCTTTCTATATTAGTTTTTACATTTATGTCTCATCTACTAGCACTAGCAGCATTAAATTTGTTATTATCATCTAGAAGTACAGTTGATATATAAACCAGGTATAGACATACATACCTATATAGAACTAAGAATTTTACTATATGCAATTTACCTTGTTGCATCCTCATCAATTCTATTCTATCATAATGTATTTTATTGTATAAAAACTGTTTGCTATCCAGTACTTTTGCCTGGAAAATCTCATGGACAGAGGAGGCTGGTGCTGCAGTCCATGGGGTCGCTAAGAGTCGGACACAACTGAGCGACTTCACTTTCACTTTTTCATTTTCATGCATTGGAGAAGGCAATGGCACCCCACTCCAGTGTTCTTGCCTGGAGAATCCCAGGGATGGGGAGCCTGCTGGGCTGCCGTCTACGGGTTCGCACAGAGTCAGACATGGCTGAAACGACTTAGCAGCAGCAGTAGCAGAAATTGATTTTAACAGCTATCAATTTGCTATTATCTAAAATCTATGAGCATCCTGAGGCTAAGCTACTTACTTGTTTTAATCATAGCCATGTGTCACCTGGGTTTCACTGGTGGCTCAGTGATAAAGAATACCACGCGCCAAGGCAGGAAACACAGAAGATGTGGGTTTGATCCTTTGGTCAAGAAGATCCCCTGGAGAAGGAGATGGTAATCCACTCCAGTATTTTGCCTGGGAAATCCAATAGACAGAGGAACATGGCAGGGGTCCACAGAGTTGGACACTTGGGCTCCAAATTATGCTAGGCATATTGTAGGTGATTAATAAATATTTCGGGCCTCAACAAACCTTAGAGGTATACCTCATGAGCTCCTGGTGGTCTAATGAAGGCATTGTTAGAAGTAAGATGCTAATGGAAGCAGAGCTTCTTAGGGTCATTGTAACATATTTTCTATTGAAATGTCTTCCTGAAATATTATAATAGTAACTTTTTGTCATTATTGCACAAAAACTCTGGACGTATCTCTGGGATTTCAATCTTATATTATTATGGAGTTACAAATGGCAGGCAGTGAAATGCAAGCATTCAGTGAGTTTTGACACATGTAAGGGCTTCCCTGGTGGCTCAGACGGTAAAGAATCTGCCTGCAAAGTGGGAGACCTAGGTTCAATCCTTAGGTGGGGAAGATCCCCTAGAGAAGAAAATGACTACCCACTCCACTTGTGAAACCACCATCATGATCCCAAATTTCCTTAAGCTGCTTGTAATTCATACCTCCCTCCACTCCCATCCTAGGGCAACAACTTATTTGATCCTTGTCACTTCTGATTAGTTTGTGTTACCTGGAGTGGTGAAACAATTATTTTGAGATTTATCCATATCATTACGTACATAAATAGCTCATTTCTGTTTTCGGCTGAGTAGGCGTCCCTGGTAGCTCAGTTGGTAAAGAATCTGCCTGCAGGGCAGGGGACCCAGGTTTGATCCCTGGGTTGGGATGATCCCCTGGAGAAGGAAATGGCAAGCCATTCCAGTATCCTTGACTGGAAAATCCCATGGCAGACGAGCCAGGCGGGCTGCAGTTCATGGGATCACAAAGAGTCAGGCAAGACTGAGTGACTAACACTTTCACTTTCACTATGGGCTTTGCTGGTGCCTCAACAGTAAAGAATCTGCCTGCAATGCAGGAGACTGCCTGCCATGGAGGAGATGCAGGTTCGATCCTTGTGTTGGGCAGATCCCCAGGAATAGGAAATGGCAACCCACTCCAGTGTTCTAGCCTGGAAAATCCATAGACAGAAGAGCCTGTTGGGCTACAGTCCACGGGGTTGAAAGAGTCAGACATGACTGAGAGCACACATACACACACACACACACACGCACGCATACACACACACACGTGCACGTGCACGCACGCGCGCACACACACACACACACACACACACACACNTTTTTGGAGGACCCTCCATTCTGGTCTCCGCGGCGGCACCAGTGTGCCTTCCCACCAGCAGCGCACAGGGGCTCCCCTTCCTCCACTGCTTTGCCAGTCGCCGTCATCTCTTGTCTCCTTTCTGACAGCCGTTCCGGCAGGTGTGCGGTGACAGCTGCCTGTGCTCTGGGTTTGCAGCTTCCTGATGATGAACGGCTAGTGACGTCGAGCCCTTCTCACGCACCTGGCGGTCATCTGTGTGTCTTCTTTGGAAAAATGTCTGTTTAGGTTGCCTGCCCTGTTTTTAATCAGTTTGTTTAGCTATTGAGTTGTTTGGGTTCTTTATATATTTGGGGTATTAACTTATTATCAGATATATTATTTGCAAATATTTCCTCCCACTCTGTAGACCGCCTTTTCATCTCCTTGATGGCTTCCTTTGTTGAGCAGAAGCTTTTCAGTGAGATATCGTCCCTCTTGTTTATTTTTGTTTTTGCTGCCTTACCTTTTAACACCAATTTAAAAACTCATCAACAAAACTAATGTCATGGAGCGTACAGCCTGTGTTTTCTTCTAGGAGTTTTATGGTTTCAGGTCAGAAGTTCAAATGTTTGACCCATTTGAGTTAGTTTTTGGGTACGGTATAAGAGAGTGGGCCAATTTCATTCTTTTGCATGAAGCTGTCCAGGTTTCCCAGCACCATTTTTTTGAAGAGACTGTCCTTTGTCCATTGTATATTTTTGGCTGTTTTGTTGTAAATTAATTGGCTTTATATGCGTGGGATTGTTTCTAGGTTTGCTATTCTGTTCCACTGATTTGTGTATCTATNAGCTGTCCAGGTTTCCCAGCACCATTTTTTTGAAGAGACTGTCCTTTGTCCATTGTATATTTTTGGCTGTTTTGTTGTAAATTAATTGGCTTTATATGCGTGGGATTGTTTCTAGGTTTGCTATTCTGTTCCACTGATTTGTGTATCTATTTCTATGCCAATACCATACAATTTTGATTACTTCTGTAAAAAATGCCACTGAAATTTTGATAGAGATTGGATTGAACATGTAGATTCTTTGAGTAGTATGGACGTGTAAACAATATTAATTCTTCCAATTCATGAGCACAGAGTATCTCTCCATTTATTTGTATCTTTTTCAATTTCTTTCATCAAACGTCTTATAGTTTTCAGTGTACAGGTTTTCACTTCCATGGTTAATTTTTTTTGTATTTTATTTTTGTTGATGCAGGTGTCAAATGGGGCTGTTTTATTAATTTCTCCGCTAGTTCATTACCAGTGTGTGGAAAGGCAACAAATTTTTGTCTGTTGATTTTATATCCTGCATNTTAGGCTTGGGCTCTTGGATCACTGCTTGCTGCCTGCCTGCTAAGTTGCTTCAGTCATGTCCAGCTCTTTGCAGTCCTATGGACTGTAGCCCATCAGGCTGCTCTGTCCAGGGGATTCTCTGGGCAAGAATACTGGAGTGGGCTGCCGTGCCCTTCTCCATGGATCACCGCTCATGAGCCATAAATAGCTGAAGGAGAAAAGTGACAGTGGATGCTGAACTCACTTCAGTGTGTTTGCTGTCTCTCCACAATCTCTGCCCCTCAAAAGTAGGTTGTCTTGATCTCTCTCCTCCACTTTAAAGAGGTTTCTAAAGGATTGTTTGTTTCTCTTTGTAGGTATTTTCAGGAGGAAGGTTGATTCGATACAAACTACTCTTATCATATCCAAAACTGCAAGTGTCTTCTTTAACTCTTTTCTTCTGTTTCTTTACAGCTTCTTCAACTCTTTGTTTCTTGGGATAAAGAAAAAAGGTACAGAGTACCTTGTCTGTGTACTTCTATTATTTGACCTGTTTTACTTCTTTCTATATTAGTTTTTACATTTATGTCTCATCTACTAGCACTAGCAGCATTAAATTTGTTATTATCATCTAGAAGTACAGTTGATATATAAACCAGGTATAGACATACATACCTATATAGAACTAAGAATTTTACTATATGCAATTTACCTTGTTGCATCCTCATCAATTCTATTCTATCATAATGTATTTTATTGTATAAAAACTGTTTGCTATCCAGTACTTTTGCCTGGAAAATCTCATGGACAGAGGAGGCTGGTGCTGCAGTCCATGGGGTCGCTAAGAGTCGGACACAACTGAGCGACTTCACTTTCACTTTTTCATTTTCATGCATTGGAGAAGGCAATGGCACCCCACTCCAGTGTTCTTGCCTGGAGAATCCCAGGGATGGGGAGCCTGCTGGGCTGCCGTCTACGGGTTCGCACAGAGTCAGACATGGCTGAAACGACTTAGCAGCAGCAGTAGCAGAAATTGATTTTAACAGCTATCAATTTGCTATTATCTAAAATCTATGAGCATCCTGAGGCTAAGCTACTTACTTGTTTTAATCATAGCCATGTGTCACCTGGGTTTCACTGGTGGCTCAGTGATAAAGAATACCACGCGCCAAGGCAGGAAACACAGAAGATGTGGGTTTGATCCTTTGGTCAAGAAGATCCCCTGGAGAAGGAGATGGTAATCCACTCCAGTATTTTGCCTGGGAAATCCAATAGACAGAGGAACATGGCAGGGGTCCACAGAGTTGGACACTTGGGCTCCAAATTATGCTAGGCATATTGTAGGTGATTAATAAATATTTCGGGCCTCAACAAACCTTAGAGGTATACCTCATGAGCTCCTGGTGGTCTAATGAAGGCATTGTTAGAAGTAAGATGCTAATGGAAGCAGAGCTTCTTAGGGTCATTGTAACATATTTTCTATTGAAATGTCTTCCTGAAATATTATAATAGTAACTTTTTGTCATTATTGCACAAAAACTCTGGACGTATCTCTGGGATTTCAATCTTATATTATTATGGAGTTACAAATGGCAGGCAGTGAAATGCAAGCATTCAGTGAGTTTTGACACATGTAAGGGCTTCCCTGGTGGCTCAGACGGTAAAGAATCTGCCTGCAAAGTGGGAGACCTAGGTTCAATCCTTAGGTGGGGAAGATCCCCTAGAGAAGAAAATGACTACCCACTCCACTTGTGAAACCACCATCATGATCCCAAATTTCCTTAAGCTGCTTGTAATTCATACCTCCCTCCACTCCCATCCTAGGGCAACAACTTATTTGATCCTTGTCACTTCTGATTAGTTTGTGTTACCTGGAGTGGTGAAACAATTATTTTGAGATTTATCCATATCATTACGTACATAAATAGCTCATTTCTGTTTTCGGCTGAGTAGGCGTCCCTGGTAGCTCAGTTGGTAAAGAATCTGCCTGCAGGGCAGGGGACCCAGGTTTGATCCCTGGGTTGGGATGATCCCCTGGAGAAGGAAATGGCAAGCCATTCCAGTATCCTTGACTGGAAAATCCCATGGCAGACGAGCCAGGCGGGCTGCAGTTCATGGGATCACAAAGAGTCAGGCAAGACTGAGTGACTAACACTTTCACTTTCACTATGGGCTTTGCTGGTGCCTCAACAGTAAAGAATCTGCCTGCAATGCAGGAGACTGCCTGCCATGGAGGAGATGCAGGTTCGATCCTTGTGTTGGGCAGATCCCCAGGAATAGGAAATGGCAACCCACTCCAGTGTTCTAGCCTGGAAAATCCATAGACAGAAGAGCCTGTTGGGCTACAGTCCACGGGGTTGAAAGAGTCAGACATGACTGAGAGCACACATACACACACACACACACACGCACGCATACACACACACACGTGCACGTGCACGCACGCGCACACACACACACACACACACACACTTCCAAATTCTAGAGATGCTATAACCTTAAAAACATTTTATGTCATCATTCCTCTCTGCTTTTCTCTTTTCTTTCTTGCATTTACATATATTTCTCCAAAGTCACAACAGAAGTATAAAAAAATATGTTGCTTTCACTCCCTACTAAACAAAAACTAATTAGTCATACATACTGTTCAAATTAGCAGTAACCATAGTTGACTTAAACCATTTAAAAAAATACAGTCTGAATGACATCAAATAAAATAAATTCTTATTTTCTCTTTCCCTCTTATCAGTTCTTTCTTTTTACTTCTCTCAAAATTCAGTGATTTATTTTTAAGAGGTTCTGGTCATGCACGGATTAAAACTTGAGTTCTTATGTATCAGAAATATTTGGCATGCCATGTTTTCTTCTTTCTGAATAATGCCTTCCTGGAAATATCTACAACAATAGTAATTTATTTCAGATTAAAAATAAAAATTGTATACTGTGTGTTTCAAAGGAATATTAAAGTTATAAAAGCATTAAAATGGAAAAATTATGAGTAAAGCAATATTTACAAAACTGAGAAAGTATTTTATTCATTAGCATTTCTTCTTTTACTGCAATTAATTATTTTGCTATGTTTAGAGTTTAATGAATTATTACAAACAACATGAGATGGAAGTGAATGGCAAGAGAAGGCATAGCCTTTACATTACAATTTTGAACAATTTTAAAAGAACAAACAACCAAGAATTCACTGCTCACTGCTCTAGAAACACAAGCAATTCTGACAATTTGCAAATTAATTGTATTTTTATAAATAATAGGAATAATGAAACAAAGATGCTTAATTATTATTGATCCACTGTCGTCATCTTTTTTCAAAACATCAAATTTTCAAATTGAGGGTACTATTTCAGTAACTTTCTTTTTCTTCTGTCACTTTCATTACCCATATTTTTAAAATTCCTCATTTACCTTCAACATGAACAGTGTTATATAATAATTTGTTCCTAATAACAGAACATCCAGTGAATGTCTATGGGAAGAGCTTTCACTGTCAGTCTATTTTTCCTACATTTTTGCCTCTACCTCCAGAAATACAAGACATAGTTCATAATGCAAGGCCAGCAAGCAAATAAAAGATTTTCAAACTGATACTTCATTATTTTATGTTCCTAACCAGTTTTCACTTGACCCTCTTGAGTGAGATTAATTCACACTCACCTACGAGTGTTTATTTGTGACTAGCACTTGAGCTTTGGAGTGATGCAAAAGTACCATATTTCCTCAAATTGAAGATGCTATTTATCATAAGTTATGTACCACTGAAAGAAAAAAAATGTTGCCCATTAAATTATGACACAACTAATAAGTACTGCTTATTATAACATTCACCCCAAATTTAGAGATGAAAAGTATATTGTAAATGTTCATGCTAAAACTCAGGTTTGAAATCCTAAGCAGGCACATTATATCCTGTGGAGCAATTGGGAGGAAGTAACAATTAAATTACAACCTCCAATTAAGTTACGTTCTCCTTTGCCTAACTCATGGCCTATTTACGTTAATATTCTCTGTAATCTACTGAAATAATTCTTGCAAACTCATCTACAGTCTTCTAATTGCCAAATTCAGGGGATATTTTTCAAACAATATTTTATTGTAGCCCTCTCCTTAGGTGTTAGAATTGATTATCTCCTTAAAATATTCTATTCTTTTCACTTCCTGGATACCACACTTTCCTTGTTCTCTTAGTTCTGTACAGATTCATTCTCTGTTTCCAGATGGACTGTCCTTTGCTTGCTGGTTTAATATTAGCCTTTCCTGGGCTACCTTCTACTATTATACTACACAAAATTCCTGGGTGATCTCATCCTTCCACTTTACCACATGAAATTCTTTGTTAAAAAAAAAAAAGGACTGGTTAACTCATTAGAAAGATAGGTTTTGGAATTACATTTGATGGCTCATGTAATTGTTAGGAAGGATGCTGAAGTAGGCTTAGGGGACAGGAAGGAATTAAGGGCAGCCAGACAGCAGAGAGAGTGCCAAGATCACCCTGCAGGAAGTTGATCTGACCTCCCTTTTGGTTGTCCTGTAGGTTACACTAGCTGCTGTAACTTCTGGACCACCAGACCACTGCGGTGAGGGCTCTCTTGATGTTCTTTCATCTTGGCACACCAGCTTCAAAATCGTGAGCAGATGCATGTGAACTGGGCATGCTCCTTTGCAGAGAGGGAATGCCAACTCCCTTTTGGAGTTTTGCTTCCTATCTTGGCTCACACAATAGAAAATCCTCAGAAATAAATAAACACACTCAGGCAACCAACTCCCAGAACAGAAAAATAAGTAAATAAAATGTCACATCCCAGGGCCTTTCTTATGTCTCCACTCTGCCCCTAGTCTCTACCCCGTGCACCCTTCACTGGCCTGAACCCATGGCAACTGGTGTTCTGATTTCCAACTATATAAATTAGTTTTTTCACACTTTGAATTGTACATAAATAAAAAATAAAATGTTTGGTGGAAATTCTTAATAATGTGTGTGTTTATAGATCACTCATTCATTCTCATCACTACGCAAAATTCAATCATATAGCTACGCCAAAATTTGCTTCCACTTTATCTGTGGACAAGTAAGCAGTTTTCAGTTTTTGACTATCACGATTAATATTATTATGTGTATTCTTGTGTACATATCTTGTGTTAAATATATGTGCATGTTTCTGCTAGGCCTATACACAGGAACAGAATTTTACGTTCAAGCATTTTTTGCTACACATTTGTATTCACATTAAGAGCTGTACTGTAGGGACTCCCCTGGTAGTCCACCGGCTAAGACTCCATGCTTCCACCGCAGGGCGAACAGGTTTGATCCGTGGTAAGGGAACCAAGATCTCACATGCTGCATAGCATGGCAAAAAAAAAAAAAGATTCATAACTGGTGCCTTAAAACTTCCAAAAACAACAACAACAAAAACTGTGCCTTAGAACTATGCATTACATCACATTCCAGTAAGAAAGTTAAGAAAAACTTAATAAATGTGATTCATTCTGCCATTTTTTCCCCTTCTATTTTGAACACATTCTATTTTTTTAAACCCTGGGATGCAAGATAAAGGCCAAAGGTCTTACAGCGGTGCTCAGCGCTGCTTCTGTTCCCCTCTATATTGACAGCCTCATGTCTTACCTCTTTTACCTCCAACTTCCTGTCCTAGCAGAATCAACGCTTGTGACTTCCTACTTCTCTCCTCCATACCCTTGCTCATTCTGTCCCTTCTGATGTCTACCATTTTTCATTTCCATTTTATCTCAATAACTTCTACTTGTCCTTTGAAGCTTCATCTGACTCCTTTATACCTTTGAGTCTTCTTATAGGTGCCACTTTCTTGAAGAAATGAGATAAGACAAATCTCCTTATCTCAAGGCAACCTGAGGTGCCCTCATGAGTATTCTATCATGGGTGGATGCCGTCATTGACNTCATCTGACTCCTTTATACCTTTGAGTCTTCTTATAGGTGCCACTTTCTTGAAGAAATGAGATAAGACAAATCTCCTTATCTCAAGGCAACCTGAGGTGCCCTCATGAGTATTCTATCATGGGTGGATGCCGTCATTGACTCCATGGACATGAATTTGAGCAAATTCTGGGAGATGGTGAAGTACAGGGAAGCCTGGCATGTTGCAGTTCATGGGGTCACAGAGTAGGACACGACTTAGTGACTGAAGAATAACAATATTATTTTACTTATTTGGGTATCTCTGAGTTCCTTGACAGTAGAAACTGTTTTATTTATTACCACAGCCCCAGAATTTAGCAGAAAGTCTGCAAAAAGCATATATTCAATAAATACTAATTGTAAAATTGAATTAACTTAAATTCAAAAACGGATTTCAGTCCCAGATCTACCTGCCATCTATTTGAATTTTGGCAGATTGCTTAAGTAAGCCTCAGTTTTCTTACCTGCTAAAGGGAGATGGTAATACCCACATGACCATGGTTAAAACCCAGTGAGACAATGCAATCACAAGCTCATTATTAATGTTATAAATTTGTAAACCTCTGACAACAAATTAGATTAGAAAATTACACTTGCGTCTTTTTTTTTTACCTTGTATATTCTGNACCCTGTATGTGAGACAACAAAAGAGACACAGACATATAGAACGGACTTTTGTCCCCTAAGCATTTAAAACAGGAAATTCGCACAAGACTGTGTCTGAAAGGAGAGTTTAAGAAACCAACAGGACAGAGTGGACCAACTCTGAGAGCAGGGGAAGCATGAAACTACCGCTTCGTTTGAGAGAAAAGGGAGAAGAGAGGATTCCTGGAATTAGGAGGAAGCTGGAATCCTGGCAGAACTTGCCTGGTGGGAACAGGAGTCGCAAAAATAACCCTCCTCCTTGTTTTCCTGACTTTCCTGCCAATGCTGTCCACAGCCTCTGGGAGATCAGGAGGGTCCTGACTCAGGAGGCTATGAAACAGCCCTTCGGAGATACAGAGCAGAGCAGGGTAAGGATGAGACAGTGAAGGAGGAACCCCAAATCCCTGATTGGAATTTCTCTTCCCTTAAACGCTAGTCTCAATTTCTTTTCTCCCATTCATGTCAGAGGTTGTACTTAGGTGCCCATGAACTATGACTGTGTCACTTTGCATTGTGATCATCTACCTTTTTAATACTTATGCAGGAGATGAGATGAATGAGATCAGGGACTGTGAATATTTAATTACTGAATAAATAAACAAAGCAATTCCCCACAGTTCTTTCCTGTTCTGCTGACACATACTACCGCTTTATTTTCAGTGTCATAGAACTATCTGTTTCTTTTTTTAAAAGAACTCAGGGCTATACCCCTTGAAGTTTAGGGCTTGCCCCATGTAACTGAACCCAGATGGATAGTCAACTGGACCTAACCCTTGGAGATTNCTGCTGACACATACTACCGCTTTATTTTCAGTGTCATAGAACTATCTGTTTCTTTTTTTAAAAGAACTCAGGGCTATACCCCTTGAAGTTTAGGGCTTGCCCCATGTAACTGAACCCAGATGGATAGTCAACTGGACCTAACCCTTGGAGATTATAGCCAAAAGTAATATGAAATTTTAGTCTTCCTTTCCATCCTGTCAGTCTATAAATATACTGTCATGCCTCAAGCTATTTCATAACAGGCAGTGCAAATTTTATGCCCTAGAATGATTAAAATACTTCCTTAGTGTGAGGGAAATGATAACCATAGGTTTTTAGGCTAATCTTTCATGTTATCTTATTGAAAAATCATGGGACCTCATTATAAAATACTTTCCTTCTTTGAAATATCAAAAAAGAAAGTAGGATATTCCATCAAGAGAATAAAGTTGCACTAATTATAGATAGCACTGATTACTTTCTTATTATGAAGCAATATTCTTTAAGGTCTTTTGGTGCCAGATATTCCTGCAGCTCAGATGTGTCTCAGCTGACCTGAAGCATGACTCTTTTACAGAAGGGCTTGGGAATTGAACAGTATTTCTCAAATTATGTTCCATGGAACACTAGCAATGCAAGAGCTTAACAAGCTGCTACATGAAAAGATAATTCTGTGGTCAAATAAATGTAGGAAATGATGGATTAAATAAGAATAAACAAAGGTTTTTACTGGAAAAATTTCTATAGTCTTTAATATGTTAGTGTACTTCGAATCTCCAAGAAAGGAAAAGGGAATCATTTTTAGTAGAACTCTGTACAACGCGAGCCCATATTCTGGATATCTCATGAATGAATATGTTATTACCTCATAGGATTCTCCCAAATAATATTGAGCAAAAAGTTTTTAAAACTTGTTTCAGCTGGGCACTCAAAGCCGGTGTACTGGGACAACCCTGAGGGATGGGATCGGAAGGGAGGTGGGAGGTAGGTTCAGGATGGGGGACACATGTACACCCATGTGATTCATGTCAGTGTATGGCAAAAATCACTGCAGTGTTGTAAAGTAATTAGCCTCCAATTAAAATAAATAAATTTGTTTAAAAAATTTTTTAATATTAAAAAACCCGGTAGGTTTCAGGAGAATGTTAAAGAATAATAACTTTATGTATAGTTCAAAATGTGCAGTGACTATTATATGTTAAGGATAGGCCCTTAAGAATTATTTAAGAAGACACATACTATATATATACAGTATGTGTCTTCTTAAATAATGTATATATGTCTTCTTAAATATATGTGTATATATAATACATGATATATATTTTATGTACATGAAAATCATAAAAACAATCACCAAGTTTAGGATACTGGTTTCTCTGGGAACTTGAAAGAGAATGTTGTTGGAAGGCTTCCACATCATTTTTAAGGGCATTAGTAACATCTCCATTCTGAAACAGGTAGTGGCTCCATGAGTCATTATTGTACTGTTCTTTGCACTTTTTAGTGCCTTAAACATTTTATAATAATTTTAAAAAGCTAAGCTAAACTACCTTCCTGCCTGACTCTGTGAAATAGAGTTCCCCAGTTACACCTGTGACCTAGAGCAAATCTCTGTGTAGTTTCTTTTGGTACCCATCTCCAGTGTGTTTACTTCTCTGTGCCACACACGTACAGATACCTACCCTTTCCCCATTCTCATCAGGGGAAGTTCATCATTATTATTTAATAACATTTGCCAAGTAGGTATAAATAATATGCTACTCAGAGCCATCACAGGACATGGTCCTTTTCAAGAAGCCTCATTTTTGTCCTGAAGAGAAGCCTGGCATCCAGCCATCAAAGATCTCCAAAATATCAGCACTTCACCTGGAGATTTGCACTTGGCCCTTCTTTCAATTTTAAAATAAAATGACCACAATATACAAAATTTTCCAATGTGCTTGTTTCATAGTCTTCTTAGAGTTGTGGCAATCATCATAGTCTCCAAAACACTGTCTCTGATTTCATACATAAAACTTACCATTTCTCCTTAGTGGAATAAAAAACTGTTGCATATAGCATGACCCCGACCTATCTTGGTTATTTCCAGTATAACCAGACTTTTTCATTCCGACATGTTTGCAATTCTGGGAGACAGTGTATACTGACATGGAGATTTATCACCAGAAGCTTCCCAGTGGAGTCAGTGGCAAGAGATAAAATTTGGTCACAATTCACATGTGTTTGAAATGAGCATTCCAAAAGACAATGATTAATTTCTACTTAAAACCCGAAGGATAAAATACCATACTCACAAGCATTACTACTTCTGCATTTGCTCAGTCTCTCCTTTGCTCAGTTGCTTTTGTGTACATTTTCTTTACTTTTGTTGTTTTTTCCCAAGCAGTGAACTATCAAGGTTTTATTATCAAGAAGAAACTTACAAATGTGTAAAAGTATTTTATTCTGTCACTGATGCCTTCAGAAAATACTGGCAAATATGTAGAGATGCTCGCTCTTCTGCACAACAATCTGTGTTCTTCAACTTTCCTATCTTTTTCTCCACTCTGTCTCTTCTGTATCCAGACATTGACTCTTCATGGGCTCCAGAGTGCCTGCCACGCTGGCTCTTCTAATCTCGGAAATATTTAAAGTAGGTATATTTACACAAAGCTCATGATTTATTGAAGCTTAATGTATTGAGTCATCAGGAGACTTTATTTTAAAAAAAAATCTTGATAACTAGAGAAGAAAATGTTAAAATCAAGAACTGATCTCCAACAATGGACTTTGAGTAGTCTAAAAGCCTAGATAGAGCTCTAATAGTTTTAGGATAAGATAGCTTCTTGAATTCCAAAAGAATAATATTAATAACTGCAATGCACTGCCATGTGTCTGGAAATTCCTTTACCTTATTTAAAATTTATAGCACCTTCAGATTTTTTTTTAAACTTTATTTTACTTTACAATACTCTATTGGCTTTGCCATACATAGACATGAATCCACCACAGGTGTACACGAACTCCCAATCCTGAATCCCCCTCCCACCTCCCACCCCACAACGTCTCTCATCTCCGTGCACCTTCAAATTTAAGTATTATTATCCTCATTTGGTGAAGAAGGAAATGGCAACCCACCCAAGAATTCTTGCCTGGAGAATTCCATGGATAGAGGAGCCTGGTGGGCTACAGTTCATGGGGTTGCAGAGAGTCAGACACGATTAAGCGACTAACACACATCCTCGTTTGGAGAAAAAAATAATTTTCACAATTTGCACAGCAAATAAGTATAATTGAGTTGAACCCTGACCATTTGTCATTGGTTTATTGCTTAGTTGAGCTCTTGTAAATTCAGTCCTGTGGTAAATTCCCAGGGAAATAACTAGTTAACCTGGAAAACTATTTAGAGTTATGATGAAAATAATTTAAGGACATCTAGCATATTTCCACTTTATGATAGTCCCTAGGCATTAAGCCCAGATGGGTGATTCAATGGCCCAAAGGAGGAAAGGCTTATGGTTGATGTGTTTAAGGATGAGGGGAACTTCCTCTCAAAGCATGCTGTATGAGAAAAGAGCTCTTTAACAATGAAAGAACAGCTCTGCTCTGCAAAACTGTCAGAAAAGATGATCTCTATGATTGTGAAAATGGACAGAAGAAATGGCTACATCAAAATCTCCTTCTGTCACTAGTGTGTTGTTTAATTTTGTCTGTCCTTCCACTTCCTCATCTGTTAACTTAAGATGTCTAACTGGATCAGAGGACCTCAAACCTGCACGTTCGCTAAAGCTGAGAAGTGGTTTCAAAATATCCATACCTGTTTCCCTTTACCCTCTTCTAGAAATCATACTCAAATACTTTATGTATTCATATTTACAGGTCTTACATAACTTTTGACTTTACTATGTTATGCTTAAACTTTTGGAAGGTATTGTTATCCTGGGCACAATAAGGAAAATAAAATAAACCAAAGCATGTCAAAATAAATTTGAATTATTATAACTTTTGAGAACTATATCTTAACACTGTGACTTTTGAGGAGTATAACTATTTTACCTAGAGATTGGAAAAGTCAGATAAAAGGTTAACAAAAATGCAAATAATATCAGACAGTTAACTAGTTTTATTTCATTTTATAAGACATCTGAGTTAATAGATCATTGAGGCTTAAATCATTTCAAGTTAATTTTGTCCTCTCTTGTTTTCTTATAAAAAGTTGTGGTCATGAATAGTCTTGTGGTGAGCATAAGCACTCATTTTCAATAGAAAATCTCAAATGCATATCAATGGTAGAATAGATAAATACATTATGGGTATAATTATAGATATTAAAAAAGGTGTGGTCATATAGCTGAATTTAAAAAAATAGAATTCAATAGGAATATTTAAAAATTCAGATAATTTCTATATGTCAAACAGGTTTGGTTGAATTTTAACTGGTTGTTTCATCAGTTTTTCTTTATTTTTATTCTGTTTTGTCAATATTTTAAATCTCTTAAATTACTGATACCATAAGATTCTCTGAGTGTGTAAGAGGGAAAATCTTCATTATGATCTCACCTCTCACCAGTTTTAGGCATCTGAAGAAAAATCCTTCTAAAAGATCAAGATGAGTAGCAACCAAGACAAACTTTGAAATGGTATTGTTGATTGAGAGCACAATAGACAGTACCAAACTGTTTACAGATGTTAGACTTGGCTTCTTTCCCAGTGCCAAATATTTGCATGAGAGATAAATAGCATAATCTATTCACATATAATGGCTTTCCTTTCTAAAATCTTTTGAGGTTGGTTACACTTTAATAACCATTTGCACTTGAAAATTGATTTCTTTCTTGAAAACCATCTGCAGTCATGTAGCTAGGCATTCATTCCTTCCTTTTCTTCAGTACTGAATATTGGCTTCTTTCCATCAAGTACACTCTTGCCACACTGCTAGAGGCTCAGTAGGCTGTATCCTTGCAACAGTGAAAGAAAAGGAAACTCTGAGAAATGTAGATTGGTATTCAGTTTTTTCTTCAGAGTATTATATAACCATGAAGTGCAGTGCATAAGAGAAGTGATTGGGAAGTCTATTATTTTAACTTCACCAGCTGTGTGATCTTGACTACAGTACTAAGCCTTTTTAGACTCCTCTTACCTACACATTTCCTTTGAGTTGACTGGGTGATTAAATGAGAGACTGTATATAAAGATTAAATGCTCAATGAAAGGTAGCTATTATATTCCTACAATGTCTCAGGGGCACAAAAATTGCTGATGTGAAAGGAAAAGTGGCTGTCAAATCTAGTGAGAGGGAGCAGCTAATTATTTTCTGGGAATCAAAGAAAATATTTTCTGAGAATCAAAGAAGCTATGTCATTAGTTGCAAAGAGAGTGATGGGTGAGTCAAAGTATATTTCTACCTTAAAATCTAAGGTCCATAAAACTTTTTTGAAAAATGATATACAAGATAGAAATGGAGAATACAGCTATCCAAGTGCATCTCTTTTATGAGGTAATAATATTCTTAGGTGATTTTCATACCTACCTAAATCTAAGTACCTTCTGTGGAGCTGTAGAAAAAAAGAAAACAAACAAAATACAGTTGGGTCCAACTAAAGAAGGCAGAACCTTCCCAGGTGGCTCAGATCGTAAAGTATCTCCCTGCAATGAGGGAGATCTGGCTTCGATCCCTGGGTCAGGAAGATCCCCTGGAGAAGAGAATGGCAACCCACTCCAGTGTTCTTGCCTGGAGAATCCCATGGACAGCGGAGGTTGGTGGGATACAGTCCATTAGATCACAAAGAGTCTGACATGACTGAGCAACTAACTAAAGAAGGCTGAGTGCCAAAGAATTGATGCTTTTGAACTGTGGTGTTGGAGAAGACTCTTGACAGTCCCTTGGACTGCAAGGAGATCCAACCAGTCCATCCTAAAGGAAATCAGTCCTGAATATTCATTGGAAGGACTGATGCTGAAGCTCCAATACTTGGGCCGCCTGATGCGAAGAACTGACTCATTAGAAAAGACCCTGATGCTGGGAAAGATTGAAGGAAGGATGAAAAGGGGATATCAGAGGACAAGAGATTGGATGGCATCACTGACTCAATGGCTATGAGTTGAGCAAGCTTTGGGAGATAGTGAAGGACAGGGAAGCTGATGTGTTGCAGTCATGGGCTTGCAAAGGGTCGGACACGACTGAGCCACTGAACAACAATAGACCTACTGCTCTTGGCTTCACTGGTGGCTCAATGATAAAGAATCAGCCTGCCAATTCAGGGGATGCAGTTTCAATCCCTGGATAGAGAAGATCCCCTAGAAAAGGAAGTAGCAACTCACTCCAGTATTCTTGCCTCAGAAATCCCATGGACAGAGGAGCTTGGTGGGCTGCAGTCCCTGGGTTCACAAAGAGTCAATCGGAACCTAGTGACTTAACAACAACATAGATGTACTCTATCAGGAAGATGTACTCTATCAGGGTAGAGCAAAGAATATCATTTTTAAGAGCCCTCCATATAATTCTAATGCACAGTCAGAAATAACTTGAATTTCTGAATTCTCCTTCCTGTGTTCACAGAGCCAAATGGTAATTATTACCCTGAAGACTCTCTCAGGAAAGTCATATTCTTAACTTAGTTCACCTATAGAAAAAAAAAAAAAAAAAAAACCCATTAGCTATCTGCTTTGGGTTTTTAATAAAATAGAAGAAAGAATAATACTAATGAAAATATGTCAGGAAATAATCAATGTTAGCCAGTTGACATGGAGTTTAAAACAAAGTGAAAAAGGATTTTTTTAAGTTTGAAAGAAGGTAATAAAAGTATCAGCATATTAACAGAAATATAAAGTTAACTGAAGGCAGTAAAAAAACAGAATTTTAGAAACAGAAAATGAAATAAAAAATATTGAAGCCAATTTGAGAAAACTTTCTACGTTACAAAGATTACATGAAAGTAATAAAAACAAGTAAAGGGACAAAGTCATAGAATATATATCATTTAGGATGAACATCTTGCATTTAAAAAAGAAGAAACAAAATTGAAAAGCAATTAAGTATAAAATTAATGAAATGTTCTGATTGAAAAGAGAACTGGTTTCTACCCCATGCCAAAAACAAAAACATTCAAAAATAACAAAATATTTAAAATTTTAATATCAAATGTTTTAAACATCTAAACAGATAAAACAATAGGTCATCTATAACTTAATATTGTTAATTAGCTAATTTCAAGATTTCCCATAACACTAAATATCAGAATAAATGATTTGAATAATTTAATACATGTTAAAAAGTGGAAGTCACAGGAAAAATATTCTCAAGTATACAAGAATGAAGAAATGAACCACTCATTAATGTTTCAAAAACACTTCTTAAGAATATATTCTAGTTACGCTAAGGGGAAAAATACACATAACATTAAAAAAAATGCAATGCAACAATCACTTAAGTAAAGGAAGTAAGATTGAATAATTACTATAAGACAATTAAAATCTCAACTTCAAATGCTTAAAAAATTTTAAACATCAACATTTCATAAAATTTGTGGAAATCTGTAATTCTTGATTAAATTTATAAAAATTTATAAGTGAGTACAGGAGGGAAGACAGACTTTAGGTGACTTAGAGGGTAAAGCATATGCCTGTGATACAGGAGACCTGGGTTCGATCCCTGGGTCAGGAAGATTCCCTGGAGAAGGAAATGGCAACCCACTCCAGTANAAATTTATAAGTGAGTACAGGAGGGAAGACAGACTTTAGGTGACTTAGAGGGTAAAGCATATGCCTGTGATACAGGAGACCTGGGTTCGATCCCTGGGTCAGGAAGATTCCCTGGAGAAGGAAATGGCAACCCACTCCAGTATTCTTGGCTGGAAAACCCCATGGATGGAGGAGCCTGGCAGGCTACAGGCCATGGGGCCGCAAAGAGTTGGATATGACTGAGTGACTTCACTATAGGAGGGAAAGAGAGTTTAAAAAAATTTACAATCTTATAAAAACAAGTCACATTTTATTTTCTGCTTTGATTTTTTAAAAAGAAATATTTCAGTTGACTTAAAAGACTTAAAGACTCAGAGAGAATTTTACTAAAAAGCAAAAACAAAGAAAACATCTATCATATCATAAAAGGCCACAAGGAAACTAGAAAAAGTTTTACAAAACAAAGAACTCTATTAAGATCACAGAAAAACAAACCTCACCAATAATAATGAATATAAGTTATTTAACCTCTTTTTAATAAAGTGAAAGAAAGAAAGTGAAGTCACTCAGTCGTGTCCGACTCTTTGTGACCCCATGAACTGTTGCCTACCAGGCTCCTCTGTCCATGGGATTTTCCAGGCAATAGTCCTGGAGTGGATTGCCATTTCCTTCTCCAGGGGATCTTCCCAACCCAGGGATTGAACCCTGATCACCTGCATTTTAGACAGATGCTTTACCATCTGCGCCACCAGGGAAGTCCTTTTTAATAAACGACAAGGCAATTTGTTTAATAAACAACTATAGTCTGCCTACAAGAGATATATGGAAACCAAAGTGAGATGTAAAGTTGATAGTTCAAATATTTAATAATAATGGGATCGTTCAGTTCAGTTCAATCGCTCAGTTGTGTCCGACTCTTTGCAACCCCTTGAATTGCAGCACGCCAGGCCTCCCTGTCCATCACCAACTCCTGGAGTTCACTCAGACTCATGTCCGTCGGGTCAGTGATGCCATCTAGCCATCTCATCCTCTGTCGTCCCCTTCTCCTCCTGCCCCCAATCCTTCCCAGCATCAGAGTTTTTTCCAATGAGCCAACTCTTCACATGAGGTGGCCAAAGTACTGGAGTTTTAGCTTCAACATCAGTGCTTCCAATGAATATTCAGGACTGATCTCCTTCAGAACCGACTGGTTGGATCTCCTTGCAGTCCAAGGGACTCTCAAGAGTCTTCTCCAACACCACAGTTCAAAAGCATCAATTCTTCGGCACTCAGCCTTCTTCACAGTCCAACTCTCACATCCATACATGACCACAGGAAAAACCATAGCCTTGACTAGACGGACCTTTGTTGGCAAAGTAATATCTCTGCTTTTCAAAATGCTATCTAGGTTGCTCATAACTTTCCTTTCAAGGAGGAAGTGTCTTTTAATTTCATGGCTGCAATCACAATCTGCAGTGATTTTGGAGCCCCACAAAATAAAGTCTGACACTGTTTCCACTGTTTCCCCATCTATTTCCCATGAAGTGATGGGACCAGATGCCATGATCTTCATTTTCCGAATGTTGAGCTTTAAGCCAACTTTTTCTCTCTCCTCTTTCACTTTCACCAAGAGGCTTTTTAGTTCCTCTTCACTTTCTGCCATAAGGGTGGTGTCATCTGCATATCTGAGGTTATTGATTGTAAGCAAATATAAATTAGTTTCTGAATATGGTTGTATTAAAATCCAACAAATTAGTGACAAAACAAACTAAAGGGACAAAAAGTATACTACCTTGATAAAAGAAAGTTCACAATGAAAACAAGTAGTGTGTAAGAATAAATTTACATAAAATACCTATTGTGCTTATAGCTTATTATTGTGCTTGTTGTTATCTATGAGTCTGGGTAAAAGTGATTTAAAAAATGACATAGGGACTTTGATTAACAAAATGGTAATAAAATAGAAAGTAGAAAACATTGGCTTCTATGAACAAGTATACCATTAGCATACAGTCATGAAACATATTGAAAATTCTCAGCAAATTCTCAATAATAGAAGCTTTTATTTAACACCCAACCATGGTAGACATATCTAAACTTAAAAGCAAATTCATAAACATAACTTGATATGTACTTGAATGTTTTTCAAACAACTGGAACAATAAGGGAAAAAATATAAATGCAATCTAATTTCAATCAAAATAAGGATACTAATATCAAGCTATATAGGATGCAACCAAAATTGTATTCAAAAATAATACTGTAAGTTTATAGGATTGGATTGTTTAAAAAGGCACAACTAACATTTAGCCAAAAAGTTTTAAAAAATTTAAATCTGTTTTCAGAGAAAATATTTGGAATCTCAATTAATTACTAAGAAAGTAGGAAAAAAAAAGAAAGAATAAATAAATGAGTCTGATAACTGATTCTTAAGGAAAAGTAAATAAACTAAAATGAGTAATATTTTGTTTAAATTCTAGTCTAGAAATTCAAAACAACTCAAATAATTTTAGAAATCAAAAAGGGACCATAGTGAAAACTGAATTTACACTAAGCTTTGTAATTTTCAGAGCTTTGTCTCATTCACTGTATTCATCTATAACCCAGCAGAGCTATAAGCTAACACCTTATAGGTGTAGCAGGCTCTCATAAACTCTCTAAACTCTATAAATATGGAGTGGATGAATTTGAGAGATATTGAAAAGGTGTAACAAGGCACTTTGCACAGCTATGTACTTGTTAATTTCAGAAAAATGTCCAGGTTCAGAGAGTTTTGTGTTTAATTTTTCCATCTTTTAAAAAATTAATGACTTTTTGTTTGATCTAGGACATACAAAATATGTGAAACTTCCTAGTTATTTTATGAAAGTACAAAAACATCAAAAAATCTGACAGAAAATAGAGAATGAAAAAGAAACGAAACAAATTATTATATACAGGCACAAACATAAAACAAGAAGAACACAAAAAAATGAGAACGCTATCTCATGTACAATAGAATAGCAATGATAACATTCTAGTGAAACTGACTATATACCCAATTCCCTTTGTCCACAAAAGCTAAAATCATCTTTTTATAGTATGACTATAGTTTATTGCACTGAGTTATACCATTGTGAATATATGTATTTAATATATGTATATTCCTTGAGGTCTGAGGTATTTTATTTTTTATCTCCTATATCACCACGTTGGAAGATATAAGGATGTATTATAGCCTGCCCTCAAGAAAACTGAAATGTGGCTGGAGAGACAAGGTAAAAAAACTGTAATGACTGTTATCTTTTTTGTTTTTAATTACTCATGTTTCTCATTAAACTTTCGGAAAAAATAGAAAATAAAAGAAAACTTTAAAAAATTAGAATATAAAATGAGAGCTCACCACTTTGAAGTAAGGTTCCTTCTAGGGATGCAAACCTGATGTAATGCAAGGCTATATAGCCTATGGTTACGAGTAAGACTTTTGGGTCCAGGCAGCTTGATTCAATTCCTTGTTCTCTGACTTTGTAGCTGTGTGACCTTGAGTGAATGACTTAACCTCTCTGTGCCTTAGTTTCTTAATCCTTAAAATTGAGATAATTATAGGATTTATCTTAAAGAATCAGTTGTGAAAATTAAATGATATGTAAAATACTGAGCATGGTGCCTGGTATACATCAGTGTTATCATTATTATTATTGCTGTTATTTATCACTGTCATTATTATTTTAATTTATAATCTCAGGAGCCATCATTGTCAGATTTTTATTCCAGGGAAGACTCTTGAGAGTCCCTTGGACTGCAAGGAGGTCCAACCAGTCCATCCTAAAGGAGATCAGTCCTGGGTGTTCATTGGAAGGACTGATGCTAAAGCTGAAACTCCAGTACTTTGGCCACTTCATGTGAAGAGTTGACTCGTTGGAAATGACCCTGATGCTGGGAGGGATTGGGGGCAGGAGGAGAAGGGAACAACAGAGGATGAGCGGGCTGGATGGCATCACCAACTCAGTGGACATGGGTTTGGGTGAACTCCGGGGTTTGATGATGGACAGGGAGGCCTGGCATGCTGCAATTCGTGGGGTCGCAAAGAGTCGGACACGACTGAGCGACTGAACTGAACTGAACATGTACAAGTGCTTCAGTATGTTGTTTTATATTATTTTGATTAGCAATATGAGTAAAAAAAAAAAATCAGAGAAGAGTGACATGGGTATTTTAAGCGGAAGTATGACTGATTGCAATGTTCTCCTTTTCACAGACCCAGAAAGCTTTCTCTCATGGTAGATATGTGTGTCATTCATGACCCATGGTTGCTTCAAGTCTGGGAAAAACTGAAGCTCTGGGGTACATCCGTTTCTTTGACTCAGTGATACAGTGCAATTATGACATATTTATTCTTGGCATGGGAAGGTTTTGTCACCTAATACCGATAACCTAGAAAATGTCCTATTTTATCCTACCAGGCTCAGGGAAGGGCTCCTTGCCTCATCTAAGTCCTCAATTCAGATATCAAAGCCTGTGCTTGCTCTTTACTGTATAAAATAAGCTTGCCTCCCTCTCAACTTTAAAATGAAATGAGGATTAAATTATTATTTCAATTATTGCAAATAGTGTATAAATGAAAAGGTTGTGTACCCCACAAGCCCACCAAGGAATAAACAGCCTTTCAATCCTATGAAGTGATTTGTAATCGTATACAGTAGGAAGAAATCACAGGCTTCGATTCATCACCACTGTACTCACTACTATGTCACTGCCAGGGCCATAATTTCAGAACTATACTGCAGCCATAAAAAAGCAGCAGCTGGGGCACGGATGACTTCTTCTTATATTAAAAAAAAAAAAAACAGGAAGTAGAGAAATACCACTTCATACATTTCATCCAACAATATATAACGGTCTAGATTTGTATGATGACTGTTCCTCTATTCGAATGTTGAAATCACTAAATTTCTCATGGGCTAAAGCCTGGCTTAACATGATTACTTCTTTAGAAATTCTTCTAGCTTTAGAAATTCTACCATGGTCACAATACCCCCTGAATAGAGATTAATATGAATGTTAGATGCATTAAGTAACAGCATCTCTAAGAAGAAAAGTTATAGCTTTTTCTCAGTCTTCAGAAGCTAACCTGGATGCCCATAAAATTTATGGGAGGCATTTGAGAGCAAAAGGAGTACTAAAATAATTGTTTATATCATTTTGTAAAGTTTATCTATTGTTCAAAAATATTATTCATTGCCTAAAATCTTATCATATTCTCTTCATGGACCCACAAAGCAATTCTTTTCAAAACCTGATTTTTTTTTTCTTTAAAGATAAAGCTAATATATATTTTCATACATATTAGAAAGAAACTTAAAAGATTCATATTGATTCTATAAGCTATTAAGAAAAAAACATTCTTGGCACATATTTACATATTTTAATTAGCTTATTATCTAAATCTCTCTAAGTTCATGTCCATAACCAGAAGAATACATTTTGTAAGGTATGGACTTATTATTTTTATTTTTTACCATAAAATTGTCTTCAATATTTTTGAATTAGAATTCTATGTTTAAAAAGTTGAGACCATTGACAGCTTATTTAATGATTTCTTTGTAGAAAAGAGGTAAGAAAATATTCTCTCTAAATGTGCTAAGTAAGGTGGCAATCTCAAAAAATTCTGTTCGGTAAAATATTTTCTCAATTCCAATTTATTAACACTGAAACCAGTAAATATTTCAGCCCAAATATTTTCATGAACACTGCCTTTTTTCTTCTATTTAAAGTAGCTTCCTTCAACAAATATTTTTATAAGACAACATTTGTCAAATAACTCATCTCTGTTTATGATTTTCTTGAAAGTTTACCAAACTTAAATGCTGCAGAATTGTAGACTTTCTCAATTTTCTTTTATTTCAATACAGGACATAAATTTATTCAATTACAAATAGGAGATCTATCAACTAATTCTTCGCACAAGTCAGATGTTCCAAAGCTGTTATGTAATTTCAAAACTAATTTTATGCTGTCTGTGATCTCATTCTTTGATTTATTCATCTCTTTTTTGCTTTTGTAGAGATAAATGTCTTCCTGTTTTCAAGATACTGTCTTCAACAATTTCAGTTTGCTAAAAGCTTCAACCTGAGGTTGCTTTTCTTGCCACACCATTTGTTTTAAAAAAATTCCAGCTGACTTTGAACAAAATGCAATCAAAACTTAGAGAAATAATTTACAAAAATATCAATATCTTTGTTGGACATTAAGGATGATTTATAAAGTAGCTGTTCAAAGGCTCAAACATTCCTGAATCTTACTGATGAGATGTTGCAAAGAAAGAGTACATTCCCATGTTGAAAATTTTTTTAAACTCAGTATTAGTTTTATTACAAAAGTTTAGTTATTCCAATTATGTACATATAAAAATATTTGTAGATTTTGACTACTGTAGCTTCTAATTCAGCTGGTAGAATATTACAGCTTGTTTGGATGAATTTATAAATTATGTATATACCACAAGCAATTCCAAAAATATTTCTCTTCCATAGATTTCTTAATTTAGTGAAAACGTTGTCACCACGGTGATGTGCTCCACAAAATTTTCTACTCATGGTATCACCATAAAAACAAGTCTGTAACTTCACTCTTACACTTTAACATTCCCAATGATATCAGATGCTTCACCTTCGAGAGAATACATTCCAAAATTTTCACTGTGATTCCAGCAATCATGTGGGGAAAAAAGAACAGCTATTGGGATTAACTCATTTTCAATTTGAGGCATCTGCTGATACAAAGCTGGCATCCTTCAAACTTGAGAAACTCAGTTACTAATGGAACCACAGCGTTTTTTGCTATCACTTTCTGTTTCATACATGCATAAAATCTTGGAATTGAAAATGAGCAACATTAACCTAAACCAATCAGTTTGATCTAAATGAAAACTCATGCTTCACAGAGTGATATGTAGACACACTATTTGTGGTTGCCTGTGCAAAATATTCCTGTGGGACAAAGTCTAACTAAAATAATAAATTTTGGTTGATGCTGCTGACTCCACAACAGATTTTGTCCGTCCTCTAGTTTTCATTTGGTCAGTGATATCACTATGGGCTTTGTGATGAAAGGAAAATTTAGTAAGTATTTTAAAATTAAACATGCACTTTTATAGTTGACATCGTTGATGACAGAAGGATTAATTGCAAAATTAAAAGACTATTACCAAACAATATGATAAATTGCTATAGATCTACAATTAGTAGGTGACATTACTGTAGGAAGAACTTTCAAGCTATTTGCTGTACATTTTAAGACTAGACTGCTCAGTCTCTATTGTGATGTGATGTGATACATGCATACATATATCTGCTATCGATAGATGATCTGTTGATCATCTATCTATCAATGCCCCTTCCTTGTAGGATATTGGTGGCTTTATGCCTCTCACAGGCCACATAGGCTACAATACAACTGGCTGTTATGGGGAGCAGCATCTAATTTTTCTTCCATCACCACCAAGACAAAATGAGTTAGCTTTTGCACTGCACATTCTCCTTGAATCTGGTAAAGATTTTTAAAAATTAAAAGGAAAAAGAGGTTATTGCAGGTCACCTTTCAGTGCACATGAATTTCATACCTACTGACAGAAAATGATAGGAAGTGGAAATAAAATAGATGTCTACCAGACCTATCTTGACTTATTTTTATACAACTATTAATATTGATGATGATACTTGGGGAAAATTAAAATATTTGGACCTATGCAACAGAACAGAATCTTGGGAGCAACAAAAGGTAAACCAAACTGCAAAAATGGTAAACCAAACTCCTCTGCAAACTGGGATGAGCACCCTTCACAGAAACAAGCTTCTAAGGGCACCACATGTTTAAGGAACATTTACTAAGGGCCAAGACTTATGGTATTTTGGAGCTAACATGGTGACCAAAATATAACACCTACTCTTTGAGTTTGCCCCGTTTGCACAGTTCACTTTTGTAGGGCATGTGGTTTAAAAGACCATTTTCACAATTAACTCCTTTGACTTATACCTGGTTCAGGAAGCACAGTACCCTCTGCCACTGTTGGCTTTGAGAACTTTCCCGGTCCTAATCCCAAGGTCCCTCAGCACAGTGAACACAATGGGCAACATCTATGTTTGTGCTATTTTGACAGTATTATCCCTTCTCAGCACTGAAAGGATGGGCTGTTGCTGGGAGCAGGCTTCTCACTCAGCCTCTTCTCTTGGTGCCACTCAGCAGCTTTGAGAGCAGCCAAAGCCACAGGAATGTCAGGGTGATTATTGGCCAATGTCAAACTTACTTTGGAGCAGAGGTCCTTTAAGTCCAGGAGACAGATTTACCTTTCTTACAGGCTTAATAGAATTAAACAAATCAGCACTTCCTGCCCAAGGCGCGTTGCACAGCCACCAAGCTAGCAGTGTCATTAAGAAAGCACATGTGTTTAAAATAAAATTGTTTCTCACAGTAAGTCTCAAATACCTGCTATTCTGGCATACTTTTTGATTTTTAAGATTTTGTCAAGCTGTGATGACTTTAACCACATTCTTTGAAACACTCTCCTTTCCCCTTTCTTCCTCTACTCATCTAATAAATTGAATTTCTTCTAATGAAAAGAAATAGAATATACACAAAATATACTTGAGGATCAAGCTGGGGTCATTTTTTCCCTTCCTCCTAAGACATTTGCACCCCATTTAGATCAATGTCTCCATTATTAATCCCATTGCCAAACAAGGAACACTGGTTTCCTCACTGCTCTCAGTTCATATAATTTGCCAGTCTCCAAGTTTTGTCATTTTTTTCCAAGAGCTGATTTTTGCATTTGCTGTTTACTTCATTCCCATGCTTTCTGCCCTATCTGAGCTTAACAAACTCTTTTCCATGAGAATTAACCCAAATGTCAACCTTTACCAACCTGGTTTTGGAAGCAGATGGGTCCAGAATGACTGGATCATTATCCCAGCTCCATCTACTAAGTAAATTTGAGCAGATTATTTTACCTCTCTGTGCCTCAGTTTTTCATCTGTAAGATGAGGTTAAGAAGAGTGCTTGCCTTCATCGGTGTATTGTGAGGATTAAATGAGTTATATGCAAAGAACTTAGAGAGGTATTTGGCTGTTGTTATTTTCTGCCCTATCTCCTCAACTTTAGGAAATCAAGTAGGGCAGAAATACTATTCATCAATCATCAATATAAAGAAGCTCTACAAAGTGCTTAAGGCAATTCTTACAGCATAACATGCCCCAGGTTTAGTCTGATTGAAATACGAGTAATTTTACTAGAAGGAATATGAATTTGTCAGTAGATGAGATAGTGGTCTTTGGAAGAAAATCAGTCCTCAGTGTTTGAGTGCATATGTGGGATTTCAGAGAAAATGACCCCATCTATAATGCACACAATGCGCAGTCAGAACTTTTCTCCCTGCTTCATTCAAATGGTTTGTTCTGCAGTGATCAACGTGCTTTCTTGAACACTTCAGCCATAGATGTTCAAAATTACTCTTTTTAAAAAAGGTGTTACCAAATACACATCTACCAGTAATTTTTTCTTTAAATTATTCACATATGTGTATGAGAGTTGGACCGTAAAGAAAGCTGAGTGCCAAGGAATTGGTACTTTCAAACCGTGGTGCTGCAGAAGACTTGAGAATCCCTGGGATAGCAATGAAATCAAACCAGTCCATCCTAAAGGAAATCAACCCTGAATATTCATTGGAAGGACTGATGCTGAAGCTGAAGCTCCAATACTTTGGCCACCTATTGCAAAGGGCCAACTTTTTGGAAAAGACTGATGCTGGTAAAGATTGAGGGCAGGAGGAGAAGGGGGTAACAGAGAATGAGACAGTTGGATGGCATCATCAACTCAATGGACATGAGTTTCTGCAAACTCCAGGAGATAGTAAAGGAAAGGGAAGCCTGGCATGCTGCAGTCCATGGGTCACAAAGAGTCAGACAGGACTGAGCCACCGAACAACAATTTGTCAGAAATAGACAAATGAGAGGAAAGTCAAGCTTCTACCCACTGCCTTGGGAATGCTAGAGGCTCAAGTCCTATGCCACTGACCAGAAGGCCTGAGAGCCACCCTTCTCCTGCAAGATGTCTGTGGTCATTCCTACCCTTCTCACCCATACAGTTTCCTGAATGCTTGAAACCTTAGGCGCTGATTTTGTGACAACTCACACTTTTGCTCTTCTTTCATCAACGAACTGCTTGATGAATGACTACTTTCAGACCATTGTCTAGTAATTCAGCTAACTGCCTAGAAGGAAATGCCAGGCTTTTCCCCAAATAGTAGTGAACAATATCTAGAAGTAGTACTATGCCCTTGCTAGCAAGAGTACCTCTGATACGCGGATGATACCACACTTATAGCAGAAAGCAAAGAGGAACTGAAGAGCTTCTTGATGAAAGTGAAAGAGGAGAGTAAAAAAGCTGGCTTAAAATTCAACATTCAAAAAACGAATACCATGGCATCCAGTCCCATTACTTCATGGCAAATAGATGGGGAAAAAATGGAAACAGTGACAGACTTTATTTTCTTGGGCTCCAAAATCACTGCAAATAGTGACTACAGCCAATGAGATTAAAAAAATGCTTGCTCCTTGGAAGAACAGCTATGGCAAACATAGATACCATAATAAAAAGCAAAAGCATTTTCCCAACAAAGGTCCATCTAGTCAAAGCTATGGTTTTTCCAGCAGTCCTGTATGGATTTGAGAGTTGGAGTATAAAGAAAGCTGATGGCTGAAGAATTAATGCTTTTGAACTGTGGTGTTGGTGAAGACTCTTGAGAGTCCCTTGGATTGCAAGGAGACCAAACCAATCAATTCTAAAGGAAATCAGTCCTGAGTATTCATTTGGAGAACTGATGCTGAAGCTGAAGCTAAAATACTTAAGCCACCTGATGTGAAGAACTGACTCATTAGAAAAGACCCTGATGCTGGGAAAGATTGAAGGCAGGAGGAGAAGGGGACAACAGGGGATGAGATGGTTGCATGGCATCACCGACTTGATGGACATGAGTTTGAGCAAGCTCCAGGAGTTGGTGATGAACAGGGAAGCCTGGCATGCTGCAGTCCATGGGGTCACAGAGAGTCAGACATAACTAAGCGATTTAACTGAGCTGAACTGAACTGAGGAAGAGTATCTATGTGGCTCTTTCCTGTAATGCTAAAAAAGAAAAAATTAAAATAACAGATTTATTGATACGTACTTTAGTGCCATAATGCGTATCCTTTAGAGTGTACAGTGTAGTCAATGGTTTTAATGCATCTATACAGTTTAGTAATTATCACCATAATCTAATTTTAGAGCATTTTTATCAACCCCAAAATGTATCTTGTACCCATTAGAAGTCACTATTTCTGCCTCCTATTCTGAGTCCTACACAACTACTAATTTACTTCCTTTCTCTACATATTTGCCTATTCTGAACATTCCACATACATGGAGCTGTATACAATATGGGGTCATTTATGATGGACATCTTTTATCCCTGTTTTCATTATGAATCAGTACTTTCTTTTGTACTGCTGAACAGCAGCATTCTATTGTATGAATATATTGTATTATGTTTGTCTTTGGATATTTCCATTTTTTGTCCATTATGAACAGTGTCGATATGAACATTTGTGTACAATTTTTTTTCTGTTAACATATGTTTTCATTTCTTTCAGATAGATATCTAATAGTGGAATTGCTGAGTCAAATGGTAACTTTAATGTTTCGTTGTTTTGTTATTCAGTCAGTCGCTCAGTCGTGTCCAACTCTCTGTGACCCTATAGACTGCAGCATGGCAGGCTTCCCTGTCCATCAACAATTCCCAGAGTTTGCTCAAACCCATGTCCATTGAGTCAATGATGCCATCTAACCATCTCATCCTCTGTCAACCCCTTTTCCTCCTGCCTTCAGTCTTTCCCAGCATCAGGGTCTTTATCAGCAAGTCAGCTCTTCCCATTGCCCAATTACTAACATTCTGAGTCACTGCCAAACTGTTTTTCAAAGTGGTCTTATCATTTTACATTTTCGGTTGTATTAGGTTTTTCAATTTCTCTTCATCCTCACCAACGTCGATTACTATTGTCTCTCTTTTTTAATCAGAATAATTCTGATCATTATGAAGTGAAAGCTCTTTGGGCTTTTCATTGTGCATTTGATTTGTATGGTTGATGAAATTGAGCAACTTTTTATTTGCTCATTGGCTATTTGTATATCTTTTAAAAGAAATATCTATTCAAATCCTTTCCTTTTAGTAAATTGTTTTATTTTTCTTTTATTATTGAGTTATAATAAGTCTTTAAATATTCTGAATACATGTCTCTTATCTGATATGATTTGCAAATATTAATAGTTCCTCTCACTCTGTAAGTTTTCCACTTTTCTTCATGATATCTTTTAAAAAAATATTTATTTTTGGCTGTGCTGGGTCTTCATTGCTGTGAGAGAGCCTTCTTTACTTTTGGAGAGCAGGGGCCACTCTCTGCTAGTGGTGCACAGACTTCTCATCGCTATGGTCTCTCTTACTGCATAGCACAGACCCTAGGCTTGTGGACCTCAGCAGTTCTGACTCACGGGCTCTAGACTGCTGGCTTAGTAGTTGTGGCACACAGGCTTAGTTGCTCCAAGCTGTGTGGGCTCTTCCTAGACCAGAGACCAAACTCATGTCCTCTGCATTGGCAGGCGGACTCTTTACCACTGAGCCACCAGGGAAGTCCTTCATGATATCTTTCGAAGCAGAGAAATTTTTAATATTGATGAAGGGCATCAATCTATTATTGTTTGTGTTCTTGGCGTCCAAGCACTGCCAAATCACAGGTCACAATGCCAAGATTCTATCTGATTCTTATTAGAAATGGAAAAGGAGTCAGGTGATAAGCACCAGAATTCTCTATCATGACTGCTAGCAAACTGCTTAGTCTTCATAGATGTGATAAGCTGGCCTGGCCTGATCTTTCTTCCCACTGCATTGCACCAAAAAGTCCCCAGGCAAGAGGAGATGGGTTGAAATGGAGAGATGGAAGAGAAACCTTTCTAAGAGGAGGTATAACAAGATAGTTAAGAGAGTTAAGTGTAAATTGTGGTATGCAATGAGAGGATGCTACTGTCCTTTCCAATACAGGAAAATGATGTCCTTTCCCATATTTAACTTGATAAGGAGATAATAAAAGCTTTCTCTAATTCCTGCAGCTAGAACAGCAGAAAAGAGGATGATGTACACTGGTAAGGAGATATATTCTGGAGGATTTTATAGCAGAGAGACATAGTTAATAATTCTGTAGTAAAAGTCTCTAGCAAGGAATTCTTAGAAAATTAATTTCAGCCTGCAGGAAACCACTGCTGAATTCATAGCTGCTTCATCACCCTAATACAGGTAAATGGCAGGAGAAAGTGAAGAACATTGCAAAAATTCTTATTTGCCAAAGCCAGTGTTATGTTACCAGTAACCAAGGAAGCAAAATGACTTCTACCTTTCAAATATCATGGGACTGCCCCTCATCAATAGACTTAGCTTGCATCTAGACTCCTTTTAGTAGGGAATTTTGGAAAATTCCATTCCCAGGCTTTTGGGCCTTGAGATATAGGAGTACCAGAGGCAAGATAGTATGAATGCTGTCTGCCAACTACAAAATTCAACATAGAAAAATTAGCATTACTGAAATAAAATAGAGACTATAAAGAACAACTGAAAGTGAGTCTCTGAGACTGTTGAGGAAAAGAGCCAATTGAAAAGGATAAGGGAACACATAGAAGTAAATGGCAGAGCCTAACAATCTAGGGTTCTTGCCTGGAGAATCCCAGGGACGGGAGAGCCTGGTGGGCTGCCATCTTTGGGGTCGCACAGAGTCGGACACGACTGAAGCGACTTAGCAGCAGCAGCAGCAATCTAGGATATACATGTTTGACATTCCTGAGGGGTAAGAAACAATATTGAGGAATGTTTCAGAAAAAAAGTAAATTTTCCTCATTTGGAAAATTTCTTCCTTTCTCTTATCCAAGTGTATAGATTGAAATTCATTAGAAAACACACAAAACTCACAGCCAGATGGGGTCTAGCAACATTTGATAATTTCAAGGATTATTTTAAAAAATCATTAAACATGCTTAAGCAGAATTTTAAAATATGTTATTTATGAGAGAAATTTACACACTACAAGTGAATGTGTAGATTTATACACTAAAAATATCTGTAACTGTCATTATCTTGATGTGAAGTTTCTATGTCACTTATGGTTAAAAGATGGGAAACTGCTTATAGTTAATTTTCATTTTATCTGATGTACACAGTTCTTTTTCTAAATCTTTAAACAGTTTTCCATCAGGCACCGTTTCTGCTTTTTCAAGGCTTTTTTTCCTCTCCTTTTTTCCTAGGTGACATGCATGACCTGAGGAAGGCATCCATGTCCTCATGACAGGCCTCTCTGCAGCCTCTAATCTGCATAGACCCTCACCTGCTCCACTGGGAAATAAGTCTTTTATCACCTGGTTATTAAGCATGTTGCATTGGTGTTTAGAGAGTAACTGTCCTCAACTGTTTATTTATTTATTTATTAGAGTATTGTGTAAACACACCCAGCTAGTCTCCGCGGGTTAAAATTAAAAAAAAAAAAGTGTGGAAAAATAGTCTATTTTCATTCCCCACATTCCTGAACAAACTTCAAGCAACTGTTAGCAGTTCTTCCTTTCCTTTATTTTCTAATTGTGTGTGGCTGTTGGTGTGTGCACACTCAGTCGTATTGACTCTTTGCGACCCCATGGACTGTCGCCTGCCAGGGTCTTCTGTCCGTGGGATTCTCCAGGCAAGAATACCGGAATGGTTTGCATTTCCTTCTGCAGGGGATCTTCCTTACCCAGGGATTGAACCCACACTGCTTGTTTCTTCTGCATTGGCATGTGGTCTCTGCCACCCAGGAAGCCTCTATTTTCTAATTAGTTTGCTTTTAAATTTCATAAGAAGAGAGAATGTAGGTTCACTCTTTGGTAATTAAAACATTTAAAATTGAAAGTCAATGTTCATGAATTTTTAAGTGTTGTAATGAACTTTCTTATACATGGAAAAAAATGACATAACTCACATAGCAAAAGGAAAAAAATGTTAAAAAGATAATGACAGAGAAAAAAGCTAAATATCATTTGTTACACTCAAAATGAACTAGTTAAGTTGTTATACTTAAAACTTCAGATCAGGATAGAAAAATTCAACTCTTTGCTACTTACAATAGCTGCAGTGACATACAATAAAAGTAAAAATGAAAGGATGATCAAAGACTTATTTGGCAAAAACAGAATAATAGAAAGCAGTCCTGGAAGAATCAATGACAAAAGCCTACAATCAGCGGAAATTTCACAACTTTAAACATACATATTATCATTAAACAAGAATTAGCAAAACAATAAAACAACTAAGAATAAAAGAAAAATAAAATAATGTTTAAAAGCAAAGTTTAATGAATTAAAATCAGGAAAAAAAATAGATTAATGAGCCCATGGATTCTTGGCAATAAAATTAGAGAAGATAGGTTTCTTGAAAACCTGATTATTAAAAAGGAGAAATAATTGAATTAGAAAGAAAAAGGGTACTAAAATCAAATAGAGTAAAATGTATGAAATTACAATGCAAGACCCTACGTATGCAGTAAATATATAAAACAGTATGAAATGGGTGCTTTTCATGAAAGATATAAACTAAAAATAAAAATTTATAAAAATTAGAAGAATCTGAATTGAATAATACCCATAGGCATAATGAAAAACATTTCAAAAAATTACTCCAAATTCTCCAGGGATTGTTTTACTAGTGAATTATTTGAAACTAGAAAGAGACTAGTAAACTCAATTCTATATAATTTGTTCCAGAACACAGGAAAAGATATGGAAAGCAATCAAATCTATTTTATGAATCCAGGATAATTCTGACATCAAAATCTGACAAACATTATATCAAAAAATGAAACTAAAGACAGATCTCTTTTATGAATATAGATTCACAAGTGAATCAATATTAGGAATACATGTGCCTGGTATTTATTAGGCACTTAATAAATGCATCCTACTTCAGTAAGTAAACAAGGCTCTCCAGAATAAGTTTCCTTTTCTTCTTACACAGATCTAAACATTTAATTCAGGTATGAATCCATGTCTTCTCGTTTCCTTCTATTTTAGAGAAGGGAGAAAAAGTCTTTCATTAAACTTTGAATAAAAGCTTCCAATTATGTTCTAGATCCCTTTTATAAGCAAATCAAACTCCCTGGCTTTGTAGGTTATTCTTTGTAGCCTCTTTGTCTCCATTAACTATTTCCTTTGGGCTCATACAAATCAATTTGAATCTTCCTTTCATCGCATATTTACTGAACAATTACAAGCACAAGGTGTTAAACGCACTAAAAAGTCATAACCAGATTATAAGCAATCCTTGCCTTCAAAGAGCTTTCCATCGGTTCAGGGGTCAGCTAAGTCAGCAGCTGCAGGGCAGTTGCTAGGATGTGGCCATGCACAGGTACTACTCCCACTTACTGGAGAGGGGTCTGGCACACTTCTCCTCTAGTCAGTGCGGTATCTTTATCTTCCCTCACTGATGATCTTCTAAATAAGGTAGCTTCCATTTGTCATACCTATTCTTCACGTTCCATTAATCCTTTTCCCTTTCATGCATTGGAGAAGGAAATGGCAACCCACTCCAGTGTTCTTGCCTGGAGAATCCCAGGGATGGGGGAGCCTGGTGGGCTACTGTCTATGGGGTTGCACAGAGTCGGACACGACTGAAGCGACTTAGTAGTAGTAGTAGTAATCCCTCCTCTAGATTACTCCTTTCTTCACTGTCTGCTCTTCTGCCTTTACTTTTTCCTCTTTGGCCTTTATTATCCGTTATCTTTGTAAGCTCCTATTTTTCCACCCAGTTCTTTATTATGTATGAGCTGTGTTTCAAAGGACCACTGATTGTTTTTATCTTCACTTGCATGCTCTTTCTCGATGCACACACTCTCTCTCATCTAGTCCCATGGTTCACCCGCTACCCCGAAAAAGTAAATGTTCGGTCTCATTCTCGTCCCACAATATGTATCGCTCTTCTGAGGTTCAGATTCAGAACTCTAGCTCCCTACTGAATCTTTCCAAGTGAATTTCTGATAACTCAAATATATATCCGAAATGAATTTTTTTTTCAAGTCTACAGTCTGCAACACACTCAACATATTCTATTCTACATATTCTAAGAGGTGGCTCAGAGGTTAAAACATCTGCCTGGAATGCAGGAGACCAGGGTTCAATCCTTGGATCAGGAAGATCCCCTGGAGGAGGAAATGGCAACCTACTCCAGTATTCTTTCCCGGAGAATCCCATGGAGGGAGGAACCTGGTGGGCTACAGTCCACGGGGTCACAAAGTGTCGGACACGACTGAGCAACTTGACTTGACTTGAAGACAATGAAAAACATCACCGGGAACCCAAGTTCCCAAACTGTTCTTTATTTTCTTCTCTACTCCTCCTCAGTCTACCTTGGACATCAGATCCTATTCACCATACTTTTTTAGAATCTTTCAAATTTGTCTCTTTTATTCTATGGCTAATGTCTCAAGTTCAGGCCATTGACATTTATTACTCGTATTACTATAAAATCTGTTGAAGTTCTCTGCTTGCCTTCATTCTTGCATTTTTGTAATATACTTTTAAGAATGTATGAGATATCTTTTGGGCCTCCCAGGTGGTGCTAGTGGTAAAATCAAACAAACAAACAAAAAAAACCCTGCCAGTGCAGGAGACATAAGAGACACTGGTTTCTACCCCTGGATAGAGAAGATGCCCTGGAAAAGGGCATGGCACCCACTCCAGTATTTTGTCTGGAGAATCCCATGGAAAGAGGAGCTTGGTGGGCTATAGTCCATAGGGTTGCTGAGTCGGAAACAACAGCATGCAAAGATATCTTAAGAGACAAATCTACTAAGGTCATTAATTTCTTTAATGACATTTCACATTTTATAGCATGCCATTCAAACCCTTATGACCTGATTCCTACCTGTCTATTCTGCCTCCTTTCCCTGTTATTCATAGTTTTACAACTATGGATTTTTTTCTCTTAGCCCACAGGATATGTATACATGTGTATTTTGACCAGAGTCAAACAAATCAGTGCTCATATGCACATTAATGCCCTAAGCTGACTTCCATCTTGTTCTCTTCACTCTCCCTGTGATTAATCACTTTTTCACTCAAAATCTTGCATTTCTCACCTTCTCAAAATGCCTACAAGTTATAACCCATTTTAGTAGCAAGACATAAAGGACCCTTGATCAGCCAGTTCCATTCATCTTTACACTCTCAATAAACGCGACTCCACTCTAAGCATACTTTGCTCCCCAGGTACTGAACGCTCCTACTTCCTAAAACACTGAAAATTAGTTTCCTATTAAGAATTCATGTAATGAATCAACATAAAATGGATTTCAAAAAACAAGTACAAAATCCATGGGAAGCCAGAAATCTGCTTTAACTCTACTAAATCAAATATCTGAATCAGCCAGTTAGAAAAATCTGGTTAGATGGCATAGGGAATTATTTGGAAGAGATGAAGTGAAAGGAAACAAACTTAGAAATAAACACTTGGTACATTTTGTGTGACATGATGTCCTGTGAGCCAGGATATCTGACACAAAGACAGTTTCATCTTGCTGTCAAAATATAACACTCATATGCATTCTGATTTCCTTACTCTGGCTCAAACCTCACTAAGTAATTTTTGGTAATTCTTGTCTTCTACATCTATAGAGACTTCCTCATCCAGAATGTCACAATGATAGCTTCTAATTGAATTGGGTCTATCAAAGTGAGTGAATAAATTGATATTCCAGTTCCATATTTTTTGAGGTTTGCCATTTGTGTTTACAAGCCCTATTCGTCCAAATCTGGAACAATAAAGAGACTGAATTATGAAGTCTGCAGGACTGAGTTTAGACTTTGAAATGTGATGAATTCATCAGTACAAAGATGATAAAATATTTTGAGGGATCAAGATGGTTTTTCCAGGTGACACTTCCTTTGCCTCACTCTGAGTTTGTTTATACATTGCTCTCTGTCAATGTAATTCTTTTTCCTCATCTCCCCTTAATTACTAGACTGCAACTGAAATAGGTTACCTTCTCAAGAACCAAAGTTGATCTTATTATCAAATAGGCCTTTTATAATTCAGCCAGGAAGTTATTCTAAGTCCACCCAGAGCTAAGTGTTTTAGAATTTGTTACTGAGTTCATTATCTTCTAAATATTTTCAACTTTGACTAAATCTATCAGCTCCATAGAATTTTAACTAACTCTTTTTGCCACGAAACCTAAATGCGATTATTTTTGTTTGGTTTGGTTTCGGTTCGGGTTGTTGCCATTGATGCCACTGAGCTGAACTCCATGTTCCATTTTTTCTGTCAGCAAAGCAGCCACTTAACAAATAATAGAGGAAGCCTTTGAGTTCTAAAAATTCTTGACTGTGTAAAATACACTTGTAACCTACAGCTTATAGAATCAATGAATATCCTAATGGTTTTTCAGTAGTTTAAGAGGTGTTTGAATTATTAGGTGAGGGAAGTCACTGTAACAGTTAAGCAAAATAACTAAATACATCTGAAGCCATATAATTTAATGTATTAGGAGCAGATCTTTTGAAAATTTCCAGAAAGTTATCCAATATCCTATTGACCAGCATTTTAAGACACATTTTATAGCTCAAACCCTCAATTTAAGTACCTACATTGTCCACTAAGGGAGAAAGAAATGACATGATGGTAACCCTAGCCATGGAAAAAATGTTGTTTCTTTAGTACACCATTATTTCCCAGTAAGTATTGTAATGGAGAAGAAACTTCCCTTAAATGTGCTAAATCAATTAATTACCCCTACACACTTGCTTTAACATCCTGCACTATTGAAACAGCTTCCAGATGTCCCATTTGCTAAGAATTCTTTGGTCAGAGTGTTTCAGGGAGTCAGCTGTATCACCCCAGCTAGGAACGCCAAGATGCAGAGTTGCAGTTGCCCCATATATGAATCATTCTGGATGAGCTGGATCTTGGCATGGCCGTGAACTCATTTGTTATCTTGCGTAAATAATTTGATTATTTTACATCTTTACTTCCTCATCTGTGGAAATGAGAGTAGTGGTTGGTGGTGCTCAGGAAACATTAATAACAAAAATAAATAGAAAGCATTCTGTGTTTTTCAAAGAACTGTATGTATGCTTAGTAGTAATCATATTTTGATGTTCATCATATTCTCGCATAAGAATGATCTCATTAACTCATTTTCCCATTGAGAAAGTGTGTATGGCAACATTACACTCTGTTTGCTATTAGATGCAGTCTTTTTTCATTTAGAGTCTAATGCTTATTTTATTTTAGCACATTTTAAAAAATGTTATTCTAACATACCCAACAAATTATATTTTTGAAGTCCACTGTTGTGGAGAATCTGAATAGCATCGTGTTTACCCTAATAGTAAGTTTTATTCATTAAATGCCATTTTATGAGATGAAGAGATACATTTGGATTTGCTTTGCTGCCTTTAGATTTTTTTTAGAGCCTTTAAAACCACATCACCATTAGCTGAACTCTTCTCAAGTTTTGTACATTCTACTAACATAAAACCATGCAGCCAATTTGCTTTTAATATTTTTCTTCTAGCTTTGTGCTTTATTAGAAATAACTCATTTACAGAAAACCTTTTATTTGGATTGGTGGTGAGAATAAACACATAGTTCTCAGCGACTTTTATTATTTATTATAAAGTAATTTGGCAGGGTGTTGTGTAGGCAACTAAACAAAATAAAAGATTAATCAGAACTACCAATCTTTTTCTGATTTGCAGAGTAACAGAAAACAGCAGCCCAGCCCTGTTTCACTCCCTGAAGGTTTAGTTCAGTATGTGCCAGTGATGGAAAACATCGTCCGCCTATAAAGCAACAATTAGGGCTGCTTTCCATTGACTCAATCAGTCAAATGTAAAAATACAAAAGACCAATATAAAATAGCCCTCTTCTGTGGGCCGTCACATACCAGAAACGTGAACACCCTCTGATATATGTTACTGCTGCTATTTACCAATGTTCCACCGGAATTTTTAAGTTTAAAAGTTCATATGTTAATTGCAGAATTGAATACAGAAGGGTAAAAATCTGTAATTTTCCCTGCATTATAGCAGAGTTTGAGGGAAAGACTTCACTAGAAGAAAATTTACTTTTTGGATAAAGTTGTAATTAAAGGCTAATGAATAAATTACTTATCCTCTTGGTATATTTGTTTTCTTATATGTGCCTTTCTATTAATTGATATAAAATATTAGAAAAACTAAATCCACTTAAAAACATTGGTATTCTTGGAAGTAAGTATACTAATCAGGATTTTTTTTTTTTAAGACCAGGAAAAATATACTTTGTTCTTCTATTTTGATGGTGGGGTCACAGAAAGTTATTTGTATTAATATTAATTGATCCAAGAAAGAATTCTTAAAGTTAACCATGGAGAAAAGTCAGAGAAAGATAATATGGGCTTAGAGGAAATATTGAAAGGAAGATATTTGCTGGAAAAAAGCTAAGGTGATAATAACAGTCATAGGTCATGGAATGCCATTATCATTCCTGCTCAGTCACTTCAGCCCTATCCAACTCTGTGTGACCCTGTGGACTACAGCCTGCCAGGCTTCTGTGTCCCTTGGATTCTACAGGCATGAGTACTGGAGTGGGATGCCCAGGGGATCTTACAAACCCAGGGATCAAACCCAGGTCTCCTGCATCGCAGGCAGATTCTCAATGGCTGAGCCACCAATAATCAAAAATTCATTATTTTCATACACACACAAAATGTTTTAGAGTCATACAAAATGCATTTAAGGTGGATATAGGAAAGATCTGCCTAACACTGACTTTGGGAAACAAAAGTAATTATTAATATCTTTTTCTTCAGCTGCAGCAAGCACCATTCTGCTTGAGAGCAAGGACAGTAACTAAGTGATGCTTAAAGAGCTTTTCTGATTTAACTCTTGTTTAGGAGGGGCTTCTCTGGTGGCTCAGATGGTAAAGAAGCTGCCTTTAAAGCAAGAGACCCGGGTTTGATCCTTGGGTCAAGAAGATCCTCTGAGCAACACACTCCACTTTTCTTGCCTGGAGAATTCCATGGACAGGGGAGCCTGGGAGGGGGGTGTGGGTGGCTGCGGTCCTTGAGGTCGCAAAGAGCCAAACATGGCTGAGCAACTAACACTTTTACTTTTCACTTTCTAAGAGTGAACCTAGAAGTTGTTATATTAATAAGGTCATTTTTGGTGGTCTTAATGACTTTTCAATCAGTTAAAGTCTTCCAAAAATCAAACATTTATATTAATACTCTAGAGGATATTAGAAGCATTCCATTTTTCTATCCTTCTTCTGCCTAACATTTTGCAAAACATAACATATTGCTTATGCTTATAAACTTAAATGAGAACAATTCAGCATTATTTACTGCCTGGTGATATAGGGCCTTTGCTTCAATTTGGTAGGAAGATGCATGGTTTTTGCTTTTTATCTGGTGGCTTGGAGGGAATAACAGTTTCCTCTTCCTGGGGTCTCTGCTACTAGGTCTAGTATCATGAGTATGTGTCCAAACTCTTCTGAAACAAAAAATTAAAAATGAAAGTGAGGAAATTCCTATTCTTATTAAGAATAAGGAAGGGATGCAACAGAACTTCCAGACTTTGTAGTAAATCTCCATAATTTATGGAATAAGAGTTAACACTTCTTAATGAGCTGATGACTACCAGGCCTTTAGCCATCTGGCCTCTGCCATCTCTCTCACCTTATCTTTTGTCTTTTTCCGGTTGTTTCTACCCTTTCTTCATACCAGCTACTTTAACTATCTTGACTGTGACATCCTCTTTCACTTCTGAGTTTTTAAAGTATGGATTCTCCTACTTGGGACATGTTTTCCCCATTCATTCAAAAGCCTGGCCTATTAAATATCATTTTCTTTGAGGAATCCTGAGTTAGCTGGCTATGTTACTGATATTCTCAAAATGGCAGATACTGCACATTGATGTGCTGAAATTCCAACTGCCCCTTCTGTAATGTATTCTTTCAATGCAGAATCTTTTATGGAGTTTCTTTTTTTAAATTAATTTTTTTTTAATTGAAGGATAATTGCATTATAGATTTTATGGTTTTCTGTCAAACCTCAAAATGAATCAGCCACTAGAATGCATATATCCCCTCCCTTTTGAACTTCCCCATCTCCCTCCCCATCCCATTCCTCTAGGTTGATACAGAGCCCCTGTTTCCTGAGACTTACTNTAATTGCATTATAGATTTTATGGTTTTCTGTCAAACCTCAAAATGAATCAGCCACTAGAATGCATATATCCCCTCCCTTTTGAACTTCCCCATCTCCCTCCCCATCCCATTCCTCTAGGTTGATACAGAGCCCCTGTTTCCTGAGACTTACAGCAAATTCCCATTGGCTATCTATTTTATCTATGGTAATGTAAGTTTCCATGTTACTCTTTCCGTACATCTAACCACTCACCCTCTCCTCCCCTCTCCCCATACCCATAAGTCTATTCTCTATGTCTGTCTCTCCATTGCTGTCCTGCAAATAAATTCTGCAGTACTATTTTTCTAGATTCTGTATATATGTGTTAGTATGAGATATTTACCTTTCTCTTTCTGACTTGCTTCACTCTGTATAACAGGCTCAATGTTCACCCACTTCATCAGAACTGACTCAAATGTGTTTCTTTTTATGGCTGAGAAACAAAGGTGAATCTAGTCAAGGCTATGGTTTTTCCAGTAGTCATGTATGGATGTGAGAGTTGGACCATAAAAAAAGATGAGTGCCAAAGGATTGATGCTTCTGAACTGTGGTGTTGGAGAAGACTCTTGACAGTCTCTTGGACTGCAAGGAGATCCAACCAGTCCATGCTAAAGGAGATCAGTCCTGGGTGTTCACTGGAAGGACTGATGTTGAAGCTGAAGCTCCAATACTTTGGCCACCTGATGTGAAAAGCTGACTTTTCTCCACACCCTTTCCAGGATTTACTGTTTGTAGACTTTTTGATGATGGCCATTCTCACTGGTGTGAGGTGATATCTCATTGTAGTTTTGATTTGCATTTTTTTTTCCTAATAATATGCGAGTGTGCATTGGGAGCTGACTGTGGCTCAGATCATGAACTCTTTATTGCCAAATTTAGACTTAAATTGAAGAAAGTAGGGAAAACCACTAGATCATTCAGGTGTGACCTGAATCAAATCCCTTATGATTATTCAGTGAAAGTGAGAAATAGATTGAAGGGATTAGACCTGATAGATAGAGTGCCTGATGAACTATGGATGGAGGTTCTTGACATTGTACAGGAGACAGGGATCAAGGTCATATCCATGGGAAAGAAATCAGCTTTACAAATAGCTGTGAAAAGAAGAGAAGCAAAAAGCAAAGGAGAAAAGGAAAAATATAAGCATCTGAAAAATATAAACAGAGTTCCAAAGAATAGCAAGGAGAGATAAGAAACCCTTCCTCAGCAATCAATGTAAAGAAATAGAGGAAAGCAACAGAATGGGAAAGACTAGAGATTTCTTTAAGAAAATTAGAGATACCAAGGGAACATTTCATGTAAAGATGGGCTCAATAAAGGACAGAAATGGTAGGGACCTAACAGAAGCAGAAGATATTAAGAAGAGGTGGCAAGAATACACAGAAGAACTGTACAAAATAGATCTTCATGATCGAGATAATCATGATGGTGTGATCACTCACCTAGAGCCAGACATCCTGGAATGTGAAGTCAAGTGGGCCTTAGAAAGCATCTCTATGAACAAAGCTAATGGAGGTGATGGAATTCCAGTTGAGCTGTCTCAAATCCTGAAAGATGATGCTGTGAAAGTGCTGCACTCAATATGCCAGCACATTTGGAAAACTCAGCAGTGGCCCCAGGACTGGAAAAGGTCAGTTTTCCTTTCAGTTTTCATTCCAATTCCAAAGAAAGGCAATGTCAAAGAATGCTCAAATACCGCATAATTGAACTCATCTCACACGCTAGTAAAGTAATGCTCAAAATTCTCCAAGTCAGGCTTCAGCAATACATGAACCATGAACTTCCAGATGTTCAAGTTGGTTTTCAAAAAGGCAGG
>SJYV01009358.1:2662219-2703360 GCA_006410875.1 Neotragus pygmaeus | reverse complement strand
TGGTAATAAGGAGTTCATGATCTGAACCACAGTCAGCTCCTGGTCTTGTTTTTGTTGACTGTATAGAGCTTCTCCATCTTTGGCTGCATAGAATATAATCAATCTAATTTCAGTGTTAACCATCTAGTGATGTCCATGTGTAGAGTCTTCTCTTGTGTTGTTGGAAGAGGGTGTTTGCTATGACCAGTGCATTTTCTTGGCAAAACTCTATTAGTCTTTGCCCTGCTTCATTCCATATTCCAAGGCCAAATTTGCCTGTTACTCCAGGTGTTTCTTGACTTCCTACTTTTGCATTCCAGTCCCCTGTAATGAAAAGGACATCTTTTTTTGGTGTTAGTTCTAAAAGGTCTTGTAGGTCTTTATAAAATCGTTCAATTTCAGCTTCTTCAGCGTTACTGGTTGGGGCATGTAAGGTAAATACTATTATCCAATTTCATAGATGAGGAAACTAAGTTTCAGAAAAGTAAAGTGACTTGCCTGAAGCCATATAGATATTAAGTGGCAGAGCTGAAATTCATATACAGGTTTCTTGGACAATAAAATCTTTGTTACATGAGGCTTTCTTAGAGGACCGAAAGTAGTAAAAGACCAGGCAGTTTTCTCATAGGGAGAGTGAGGTAGCAAAATACATGCCCACTACTTGTTTTGTTTAATCACCTAATGATATCTGGGATTATACTGTTAAAGTACATCATTTGCCTGCAGTGCAGGAGACCCACATTCAATCCCTGGGTTGGGAAGATCCTCTGAGGAAGGGAATGGCAGGCAACTCATTCCAATATTTTTGCCTGGAGAATTCCATGAATAGGCCATGGGTCACAAAGAGTCTACTTTCACTTTAAAATATATTACGACCTGTGTAAGTCCGAAATCTTGTCTTTTGTGTCTCACATCATCGACACAGGTGTGGGTTTTGGATGAAAATTTCCAGGAATACTTAGAATTGGTGGCAACTGAAGGTGTGGTCAGGAACAAGCAAAAGGGAAAAGATATGTGATCAGTAGAAGGAAGGGTTACTTAAAGAAAAATCCCAAATTTTCAGGTTGAAGAAATTTTAAAAACTATTTAGACCCAGCTAATGCATGAAACTATTTTACCACATTTGATTGTTTACTTGAATATCTCTTTGATTAGACAAATAGCCTATTTCTTCTTCTGAGTCATTTATTTGTCTGCTCACTAAATACATTCACAAATACTTTTTGAAATTACTTTGTATCATGAACCATGCCAGGCACTGAAAGGATACACAAGCCAATGGTCCTTTTTCTCAAGATCTTTCTTATATTGAGCCAAAGTCTCTTTCACTTGGGTACAAAGTGAGTGAAGTCACTCAGTCATGTCCGACTCTTTGCAACCCCATGGACCTTAGCCAGCCAGGTTCCTCCATCCATGGAATTTTCCAGGCGAGAATACTGGAGTGGGTTGCCATTTCCTTCTCCAGGGGATCTTCCTGACCCAGGGATCAAATCTGGGTTTTCCTCACTGTAGGCAGACCCTTTACCATCTGAGGCACCAAGGAACACACTTGGGTACAGATTTTTTCCAAAGAATTCTTTTGAATTTTTCTTCCAAACGATATCATTTCAAATATGTCAGGTCATCTATCATGCCACTTTGCCTGGGAGTGGGCCCATCTTCCACTGTGGCTCTACTTTTTCCTTTCACTTTTAGAGAAATGAAAGTGGGAAGACTTTTTCCCATAAGGTATCTTTGGTTTTGGAGGATGAGAGGGGCCGTTGGGAGGACAATGGGTAAGAAAGACAAAGCTGGTTGTTTAGTGTGGCTCCAGAGTGACTTTTAGGGATCACAGTAAAAGGCATGCTTGATGTATTTTAAATTTTTTATGCAACAGAATTGCTTTATAATGTCATGTTAGTTTTTGCTGTACAATACCATGAATCATCCATAGGTTTACATATAGCCCCCTCCCTCTCGAAACTCCCTCCCACCTCCCCATTATACTCCTCTTGGTCACCATAGAGCACCGAGCTGAGAGAGTAACATTGGCATATGTATACTACCATGTGTAAAGTAGACAGCTGTCAGGACGCTGCTGTATAGGACAGGGAACTCAAATTGATGTATTTTAATATGTGCTGAGGTTTCTAGGGTTGGGAAGCAAACAACTTTAAAGGAAAATAACGAATTTGTATTGCCTGGAATAATTCTTATCTTATACTTCTTGAAAATCTAATTGCAAGCATAGGCTTCTGGATGAGGGTGAAATGCAACAAAGAAACAGATTTAGTAAACACATTTCCTCATGTGTTTTTAGTTCTTTGCTTTTGTTTAGTCACTAAGTCATGTTCAACTCTTTTGTGACCTTATGGTCTGTAGTCCACCAGGCTTCTCTATCCATGGGGATTCTCCAGGCAAAAATACTAAAGTGATTGTCATTTTCTTTTCCAGGGGATCTTCCTGACCCAGGGATCAAAACTGTGTCTGCATTGGCAGGCAGATTTTTTACCACTAAACTGTCACGGAAATCCAAACTCACTAGAATCTGGTTTTCACTCCAAATTTTCAGTGCTAATTATATTATTAACCTGAATCATCACACCTTCTCTCTAATTTATTTTGTGAAAATTTGATGAGCATACCATATATAGTTATATCCAACCTGGCTTAAGAATGGAAAATGAAGCCAAGGACAAAGGCATAGCACTCTCGTGTCCACCCAGAGGGACAGAAATCTTATAACCAATTAATTACATTGGCCATTCAGCTCTTACTGTCCCCACATCTGGTAAGCTTCTTCATTTTCTCCATGAGGAGATACAAACATAGATGTCAACTCTCAGCTTAAATCTTCTTTTATAAAACATTTAAATAAGCTATTTAAACTAAATAAAATGAAACACAGCAAAACAAACAAACAAAAAAACAGTTCCCCCACTTCTCTCACTTCCCACCCCTGCCTCTGGCAACCATCAATCTGTTCTCTGTATCTGTGAGCTTGTATTTCTAATTGTAAAACCCACTCAAGGAACTGTGATATCTTGTTTCTAGAGATGCCATGATGGGTTCAATAGATTCTGATTTTTCTTATCGTACTCAAACAAATCTAAAAAGTTATTAATAATCACATACCATTTCTAATGAATAACCCCAAAGTGGGGCATTTCTATTGTGCTGTTGATGTTGAGTGAGTGAGTCTTGTCTGACTCTTTGTGATCCCATGGACTATACAGTCCATGGAATTCTCCAGGCCAGAATCCTGGAGTGGGTAGCTGTTCCCTTCTCCAGGGGATCTTCCCAACCCAGGGATTGAACACAGGTCTCCCACATCGCAGGTGGGTTCTTTACCAGCTGAGTCACAAGGGAAGCTGTTGATGGTAGAAGCAGCTTTCTCTCTCTTTGTCAATCGAACACATGCCAATTTCCTATTTCCCATTCATTTCACCATTGCAATTCTTCAGAGACCACTTTAATCAACTTAATACTTTATTTTGTCAGTATGCTAAACTATAACTGTTCCAGATCAGGAGATTTGCACAAATTTGAAGATTCTAGAAACTCTTTGACAATATCTTTGCAACTTCTCCTACTTTAACCAACCCAGGATACACATTTGCCAGCTAATGATCTATGGCCATAAGTCAGTATTCAAATAAGAATTAAGAACTTGTGAAGTTATGCTTGCCTTTTCTTTGACCAAATTGACAGCTTTCTTACTGGAATCTCTGGAGTTCAGGGAACATGAGTCAAAAAGAGGAAAAGTCAGGGAATCCAGAAACAGCCTCCAGAAAACTAATAGCAAATTGTTTTTTTAAATTCTGTTCCCTCACAATCTCTCATCATCTAAACAATACAACTCAGAAGTGTTGTTTATGGACTAGCAGCATCAGCATCTCCTTAGAGATTATTAGAAATACAAATTATCAGGTCTCCTCAGGTCTATGGGGTGAGCCTCTCTGGAGGTAGGGTCCAGGAATCTGTGTTTTGTCAGTTTTCTAGATGATTTTCATGCATGCTAGGAGTGGGAACCACTCTGCTATGCCAGATTCTGTGAATCTGTTCTCACTGCTANTACAAATTATCAGGTCTCCTCAGGTCTATGGGGTGAGCCTCTCTGGAGGTAGGGTCCAGGAATCTGTGTTTTGTCAGTTTTCTAGATGATTTTCATGCATGCTAGGAGTGGGAACCACTCTGCTATGCCAGATTCTGTGAATCTGTTCTCACTGCTACACTATGTGAGGCTGTAGGGCTGCATGGGTAAGATACGGAATAAAGAAGGTAGTTCTTGAAAACACAGTAAAAATTATTTACTGTTGTTTACATAATGCTGTTTGTTAACCTCCTCCTTTCATTTCTCAGATATTTGGAATAGCAAGTTTTCTAAGTGAGTTTACAGTGCTTTTTATTGTTGTCCAGTCACTAAGTCATGTCCAATTCTTTGAGATCCTGTGGACTACAGTAAGCCAGGCTCCTCTGTCCTCCACTACCTCCTGGAGTTTGCTCAAATTCAAATCCATTGAGTTGGTAATGCTATCTAATCATCTCATCCTCTGCCACCCCCTTCTCCTTTTGGCTTCAATCTTACAGAGTCTTTTCCAGTGAGTCAGCTCTTTGCACTAGGTGGGCAAAGTATTGGAACTTCAGCTTCAGCAACAGTCCTTCCAATAAATATTCAGCATTGATTTCAAGATTGACTGGTCTGATCTCCTTGCTGTCCAAGGGACTCTCAAGAGTCTTCTTCAGAACAATTAGAAAGCATCACTGGTGAATTAAGTGCAAAATCCAGATTAAGACTGAGATGTTCTTACTCCTTTATTTAGATCCAATCCATTCTTTTTATTTTCCTCCACAAGTTTCCCCTTTGCCTTTTGAGTAATCCAGTGAAACTGTTCTTTTCATTGCTAAACTTCAGGATGTATCAAGAGTCAGGTCCAGGAACATATCTCAAAATGATTGTCTTCCGGATATCTTTTCATTACAAGATCTTGCCAAGAGCTTGTTCTTCACTGAAAAATCATATAGTGATTCACTGTTTACCAAAAGCCTGATTGAGCCAAACCAGGAATGTGATTTAGAAGACAGCAAAGTATGGTAGAAAATACATCAGTTTTAGAGTCAAACAGATTTAAGTATGATACATGGTCTGTGACTTACTAACTGCATTTTGGCCCAATTAAAGTCTCTGAATTTCAATTTCCTTGGCCATTGAATGTATTGTATGATAGATAATTCTTGATTTACTTGTTTTTCAGTCAGCCTATGGGTTTATTTGCATATGCCTATTTCACTACGAACAGCTGATGAAGTGACTAATGAAATAATCCATATCTAATATCTAGTCCTTTGCCTGGAACCGAGAAGATATTTAATAGAAGTTAATTCTCCTTTGTGTTTTCTTTCTTTCTTATTTCTTCTGCTGAGAGTTCTTTTAGAAAGGATTCAAGAATTTATCTGCAGAGCTGACCAAAGTGTGCAATAATAGGCAACCTGAATATTGTAATACACATATGAGAGCAGAATTGTGAGGCTTGCCACTCTAACCATTAGACCTGTGCTATCCCAGGAAAAATGGTGGTCACCCATGGCTCTTAAGGACTTAAAATTTGCTTAAATTGATCCATTCTATCTATCTATATATGTATATGTGTGTGTGCCAGTTTCTCAGTCATGTCTGACTCTTTGAGACCCCATGGACTGTAGCCCCATCAAGGCTCCTCCACCTGTGGGATTTTCCAGACAAGAATACTGGAGTAGGTTGCTATTCCTTTCTCCAGGGGGTCTTCCCCACCCAGGGACTGAACCCACGTCTCCCACATTACAGGCAGATTCTTTACTGTCTGAGCCACCAGTGGTTCAGCCACCACTGAACCAATTGTGTGAAATCTATAAAATAACAGTTTTCACAGAATTGGTATAAAAAAGAAATATAAAACCTCTCACAAATGCATTTTATGTTGATTATGTGTTGAAATGGTGATATCTCAGATATGTCAGCTTAAATAAATATATTACTAATTTCACCTGTTTTCTTTTTTAATGTGGTGACGAAAAAATTTTAATTATATATGCAGCTCACATTTGTGGCTCTCCTGATGTTCCTATTGGACAGCACTGCCCTGAGTCATGGGCCTTTAGACCACATTTGCCCACCAAATAAATAGTTTTATATGTTAACTCTATTTGAACACTTTAAACATAGCAATGTCAATAGTCCGACATTAATGATTTTTTAATCATTTTTAATGACTGTAAAGAAGGCAACTAAGCCTCAGTGAACTTGAATGTGTAACTGTTCGAGAAATCAGACACAGGCTGTGCAGACGTAACCCATGCAGAGCCACCCTCCCCATCTGTTTTTTTCCAAAGGGAACCCACACTTTACGGCCAGTTTAGTAAACTTTTCCTATGAATGAAAAGTAGTAAGGCCAAAGATAGAAAAGATACCTCTGCATGGGCATGGACTGGTGAAGCTGTCTTTCTTATAATAGCAAACAAGATGGGTAAGCATCTGCTTAGTTAGCATCATTTTTCAAGGTATCTATTACATTTAAACTATGGATAAAACTGCTTTTCCCTTCACTTCTGTCTCCAAATCAGAAATGCCTGTCTTCATTAGCTTCCCCATTTATATCTTATCAAGAACAATATCAAGTTTAACTTTGTACATGAAAGCTTTGCTAGTGTACTTCAATTTCTGCTATTTTCCATCCTGTAGTAATTATTTTTAATATGTACATGCAGTCAGTCTTTGGTATTCACAGATGTAGAATATTCAGATTCAGGGAATATTGAACTATGCTATGCCATTTCATATAAAGGAACTGAGCATTTTGGTAGTAATCCTGTAACGAAGCCCAGAGAGACAACTGTAGCAACTTTTCACTAAGAAAGATTTTTTGTGTTTTCTAATTGCTTTAAGTATAAGTCCTATACTTATACAGATCCATCCTCTGATCCCCTCAAATGAAAGTGAAAGTGTTATTTGCTCAGTTCAGTTCAGCTCAGTCCCTCAGTTATGTCCGACTCTTTGCAACCCCATGAATTGCAGCACGCCAGGCCTCCCTGTCCATCACCAACTCCCGAAGTGCAGTCAGACTCACNGACTCTCAAGAGTCTTCTCCAACACCACAGTTCAAAAGCATCAATTCTTCGGCACTCAGCTTTCTTCACATCCAACTCTCACATCCATACATGACCACTGGAAAAATCATAGCCTTGACTAGACAGACCTTTGTAGGCAAAGTAATGTCTCTGCTTTTCAATAGTTAGGTAGTGTTAATTCATTCATTGCTCACTAATATTGCACTGGATGTTATGATTCAAAGATGGATAGGACAGCATTCCTGATTGTAACTAATTAATGAATTAATGGGAGAGACAGACTACAGTATATGCAGCAAATGAGAATACCATCTGTTGGAAAGGGCATGATAAGATCCATATAATTTATACACTGCTTGTTGGAGTATGATTTACGGCAACCTTCCTGTAAGCAGTTTGGTAATATGTATTAAAGTCTCAAAATGTTCTTAGATTTGGGTGTTTTATACATGACATATTAAGAAGACATTCTATGAAGTTTAGTAGGGAGGACGGGACCAGATTTATATTTTGGAAAGTTTACTTTGGCTTAATGTAAGGAATGGTTTAGAGGGGGTACTGGACTGGAAGCAGGGAGATTAATTAATAGGCTGTCATAGAAACTCAACATTTTTTCTAATCTAAGAAAAGATGAGGACCTGGAATAGGGCCATTATGATGTCTGGCTTCTTTGAGCCTAAAAGGTTTCTACACTTACCTCAAAATCACCTCTTCTAGAAAACAATGAGCGATGCGCTATCAAAAGCAAAGATTTGCAAAGATATTTACTGCTACAATGTTTACAAAAGTAAAAACAAAACAAAACAGAAAAACCAAGTTATCCTTAAACAAATCATGATATATCAATTTGATAGAATGTATAGTCATTAAGATAGTATCTTTGAAAATTTTAATGTAGTGAAAATGTTAGTCCCTCAGTCGTAACAGACTCTTTGTGACCAAACAGACTGTAGCCTGCCAGGCTCCTCTGTCTATGGGATTTTCTAGGCAAGAGTACTGGAGTGGTTTGCCACTCCCTTCTTCAGGGGATCTTCCCTTTTCCAGGGCATCTTCACAACCCAGGGATAGAGCCCAGCTCTCTCGCATGGCAGAAAGATTCTTTACTGTCTGAACCCCCAGGGAAGCCTTAATGAAGTGGAACTAAGCATATAATATAAAGTAATATTAGACAAAATATTATGATGGAAATTACCCAAGCATTTTAGTGTGGTCTACAAATTCAGTCAAGCTCCAATCTCTGACTCTTTTTTCTGTGCCTGTGACATCTCAGCTATACTGAAATGATGGTTATTCTCTAAGCATAGCAAATTCTCTTGAAATCCCATGCTATTAAATATGCTAGGTTTATTTTCTGTGTGTGTGTGTGTGTGTGTGTGTTTTACACAAATACTTTTTTTCCTATAGAGCTCAGAAAAAAAGGCATAGCTGCCTCACCTTAGGATAGCTCAGGTCCCTGGAGTCATCTGTTAAGTTAATTATTTTCTTAATTGTCTCCTATCATTTTGGAATAATGAACTGTAATTTCTTTTCTCTTACCCTAGTTCTGGTAGATAGGATTCACAGTAGAACTTGGAACTGTACCCTCCTCAAGTTCACCTCCATTTCTCATTCAGAGCCTCTAATTAATGGAGATTTACTACCTTATGTAGTTGAAGTATTCTTAGAGGAGCCAAATCCTTTTCCTACTGACTAGTTGAAAGCCACCATACAGTGAAGACTATACCTTAAATGCTATTCTGATTTCTTGAGAGATGTAAAGTATTTAGAAATAAAGTGATTCATAAATATATTGATAAAAGAGAGGAAGACTTGTACAAACAGCTTTATGTAGATAAAGATTTAATTATTAAAGATGTAAGACTCAAGAAAATGTCTTTCTTCTTGAAGGATTTCAGAAGGGCCTTCAGGAAGAGATTGGCCTTCAGAGAAAACAACTTGAGCAAAATCCTGAAGGTGGGATATTGCCAAGCATGTTTGCAGTAAAAGGATGCATGGGCTGATGCCATGGAAAGCCTGTGGTGGGAAATTAGATGGAAAAGTCTACAAAGAGCCAAGCTTTGGCATTTGAATGCTCATGTTGAAGCATTTAAACTTTAATTTTTTGTATTCTAATCATTCAGATTTTTGTATGTAGGCAACGACCTGCCTGTATATGTCTGTTGTAAAATAACTGAAAGTATATGAGAAGGATGGCAGGCAGGAGAACTTGGAGGTTGGTAGCTCCTCAACTGGTTTTTCTACCCAGACCTTTGTCTGATCTCTAGACCTGCCTACTAGCCTATAAATTGACTTGTCTACAGGGTAGTCTCACATACTTACACCAAACTCATTGTGTCTGAAACAGAGTTTGTCAAGTTATTTGTTTATTCCATGACTTAAATTGTGCCCGGATAGGTAAACATATGCATGTAATTAAAACATCTTAAGATGTTATTTTTCCAAAATAACTAGTTGGGGAGATCCAGAGAGTTCCACTGGGGAGCCCTTGAGTCCTCTGAGTTTGGAACAGACGAAGGTAAGGGTATCACTTGCCAGCAGGCTGCAGGATCTGAAGGAAAGGAAAAAAACACAGAAGGCCATGTCTTAGGGTGAACCTCAGATTTAATCCAGACAGACTTTCCAACTGATTCAACTTTGTAAAGGGATAATCAGAAGGTGGTAATCTGGAAAAAAAAAAAAAGAGAGAGAGAGAGAATCAGATAAAGGCAGGAGGGTCTGCAGCAGAGGTGGGAAGAATGCACTGAGGCAAGGAGAAGGGTGCTAAAGATGACCAATACCTTCTCCAGAGAGGACTTTCATGCACCAGGCATGGGTATTGAAGATGTCCAATCACTATTTTTGCTTGGTCATCTTTTACCTTTCAGTATAAGCTCAACCTTCTGCTGTGTGTTGTGTTTTGGTGTAAACATTTTGGAAATCATATGATACCCTGTGATACATAGGACGATCTCCCATGACACTTCTGTATCTTCAGTGCTATTTATAATTTTCGAATTCCCTATTGACATTTATTCTCACTCAGGTTTTTGCTTGCACAGTTCTATTTGACTCAGTTTTCCTACCTTAATATAGTGACCTTTTCTTCCATCTCTATTTTTTTCCTGCTTCATTCTATCTCATTTCTTTCCCTTTTTTTTCCCCCTGTTTTCTTGCCACATCTCAACACATACAGACCTTTAAATCTGAACTATCCTTCACTGATATTGGTTTTTGACTCATGAGTTTTCTGGACCAAAAATCAATATGGATATGAAGTAGCCCTCTAGCACACAGGTGAGGATTAAAGCCAGGCTCTGAGCCTTTGTCCTCTGGGCTGGGGCCAGGTATCCTCTGAATCTTTCCCAATTTCTCTCCCGAGAAAATTTACTTTGCCATCGAGTTACCTGTGTCATATGAAAGATCACTGACCACTCAGACCTGCGACACTGAACTCTGCACAAAATTCTAGCGAAGATATCATACCTTCCATGTACCAAATATTGCACTAAATACTGGGGAACAGGGTGACTAAGAACTCTGTCTTTTGGACTTTCTCTTTCAGAAACTCACACTAGAAAGGGAGGATCAGACACCCACATGTTTACTTACAATACAATGTAGCAGATACAATACATAAATATACTGCATTACATTTTTTTTTAAGCTACAGCATGAATTGAGGTCTTCATCTTGTACATGAGCAGTCACTTCCTCCTAGGATGAACATACTTGTCACAAGGCAGTGTCTCAGTGCAGACATGCATATACTTACACACCAATGGTGATCTAATTCACATTCACACTAAGCATTTTCATTCGGTGAGTAAACTTTAGCTTTGTTATGCTGGTAAAGGATGTATACACTGGGCTGTACATTTTCCATCAGTTTCTTCTTCTTCTTCTTTTTTTTTTTTTTTGGTCTTTAGGTTTTCACCATTTATTGAACTCACACACTTAAGAATATAAAAGGGGAAATTATTTTCCTATTGGAGAAAAAAATGCTAAAGTGAAGAAAACTTCAGGAAATCTCTTTGAAATGACAAGTTGCAAGACTGTGATTCTGATGGCTTCATTAGTGATTCCTCATGCCACACTGAAGACATTTTATGAGGCTAAGACTAGAGTGGTTCCACTGACATTGGGTAGGAAGATGTTGGTTCTTCTTTCCCTTCTTTGTGATATGAGAATGTTTAAGGCTTCAGCATGCATCTAGGGCAACTTTAGGTCTTCCAAAATCAGGCCTTCATATTCAATATAAAAGGAAGCATGTATTAAAACACAAAAGTAATAATAACAATATTACCTGGAGGCTTCCCAAGCTGCCTAGTGGTAAAGAACCCACCTGCCAATGCAGGAGACATTAAGAGACGTGGGTTAGAGCCCTGGGTGAGGAAGATCCCCTAGAGAAGGGCACGACAACCCACTGCACTATTCTCGCCTAGAAAATCCCATGGACAGAGGAGCTGGGGGCTATGATCCATAAAGTCACAAAAAGTCGGACACGACTGAGTGACTTAGCACAGATTACCAGTGCCTTAGTCATCTTTACGTAGTGCATGGTAAATAACTGTTTCTCTAAGACAATATTATTTGGTTATCACAATAGCTTTGCAAAGTGAATAGAGCTGATGTTTTTATGTTCGTTTTTCTTGTAAGAAAATCTGGCTTGCTCAAGGCCACACAGTAGTAAAATCAAGATCCAAGATTTTAATACAAATATACTAATAGCCATATTTGGAAGTCTGAGAACTCTTGTATTGCTCAAGAGCATTTTTCCCATTTGAGGTGCACGAGTCTTCTCCAAGCTCCACATGTCTTTTATTTCCTACGTTTGCAAAAGGGACAATAACCTACATGCTGAGGTTTTCTTAGAGAAGAAATATTATTTCAATGCATTGTTGTAAAGAGCTCTTGTCTGATTCTTAGAGAAATAAAACGTGCCTTATTTTTACTTTCTTAATAAATTACTTGCAGGAAAAGGGAAAACAGACAAAACAAAAAGTCTTCCAAAATAAAGAAAACCCCCATATTTTTTCTGAAATATTATATCCTGACAGACAACAGAGGTTTATGGATGAAGCCTGAGTTTAGAAGTCAGTTACACTGGCAGCCCGGTTCCTCCTTCCTTGTTCCAATTTTCTTTTTATCACGAACACTTATCACCTTCTCACATACCACATAACTTATACTATAATTATTTTGATTTATCATCTCTCTCCTCCAGCTTGAATATAAGTTCCAAGTGGGCAGGGATCTTTCCTTTATTCTCTCAAATATTCTAGCCCCAGCACAGTGTCTGGCTAGCATGGTAGGAACACAGTAAAGTTTGCTGATTTAATAAAAGAATGAAGCACCTGGATTGGAATTTTCACTCTATTACTTACCAACAGTAAAACTTAGGAATGTTACTTAACCCTTCAAATGAGGGTTTGTTTTTTTGTTTTTTGGGGGGTTTTTTGGTATGTGTGGTAAAATGTACTTAGGTGACAGAAAGTGAAGAAGAACTAAAGAGCCTCTTGATGAAAGTAAAAGAGGAGAGTGAAAAAGTTGGTTTAAAACGCAGCATTCAGAAAATTAAGATCATGGAAACTGGTCCCATCACTTCATGGCAAATAGATGGGGAAACAGTGATAGACTTTATCTGGGAGGGCTCCCAAATCACTGCAGATGATGACTGCAGCCATGAAATTAAAAGACACTTGCTCCTTGGAAGAAAAGCTATGACCAATCTAGACAGCCTATTAAAAACCAGAGATATTACTTTGTCAACAAAGGTTCATCTAGTCAAAGCTATGGTTTTTCCAGTAGTCATGTATGGATGTAAGAGTTGGACTATAAAGAATGCTGAGCACCGAAGAATTGATGCTTTTGAACTGTGGTATTGGAGAATACTCTTGAGAGTCCCTTGGACTGCAAGGAGATGAAACCAGTCCACCTAAAGGATATCAGTCCTGAGTATTCATTGGAAGGACTGATGCTGAAGCCGAAACTCCAATACTTTGGCCATGTGATGCAAAAAATCAACTCATTGTAAAAGATCCTGATGCTGGGAAAAACTGAAAGCATGACGAGAAGGGGATGGCAGAGGATGAGATGGTTGGATGATATCACTGACGCAATGGACATGAGTTTGAGTAGGCTCCAGAAGTTGGTGATGGATAGGGAAGCCTGGCATGCTGAAGTCCACGGGGTAGCAAAGAGTCAGACACGACTGAGTGACTGAACTGAAGTGAACTGATGCAATTCTATGCTGAGCTTCCCTGGTGGCTCAGTGGTAAAGAATTCATCTGCCAATGCAAGAGAAGTGGGTTCAAACTCTGGGTCAGGAAGATACCCTGTAGAAGGAATCACTCCAGTATTCTTGCCTGGAGAATCCCATGGACAGTAAGTAGCCTGCCAGGCTCTTCTGTCCATGGGGTCACAAAAGTGTTGGAGTAGAAAAGAGTGCATATAATCAGAGCTGTGGTTTTTCCAGTAGTCATGTACGGATGTGAAAATTGGACCATAAAAAAGATGAGCGCCAAAGAATTGATGCTTTCAACTTGTGGTGCTGGAGAAGACTCAAAAGTCCCTTGGACTGTAAGGAGATCAAACCAGTTAATATTAGAGGAAACCAATTTGAAATATTCATTGGAAGGACTGTTGCTGAAACTGAAGGTCCAATACTTTGGCCACTTAATGGGAAGAACCAGTTCATTGGAAAAGACCCTGATGCTGGAAAAGATTGAAAGCAAAAGGAGAATGGGGTGGCAGAGGATGAGATGGTTATATAGCATCACTGATTCAATGGACATGAATTGGAGCAAGCTCCAGGAGACAGTGAAGATCAGAGTAGCCTGGCATGCTACATCCCTGAGGTGGCAGAGTCAGACATGACTTAGCAAATGAACAGCAATAGCAACAGTTCTATGACATTAAGTATTCAGTGAATTTACATTTTTCTGCAACGGTTACCACAGTCTATCTTCAGAATGTCTTCATCTTCTCTCAACTGAAATTTTGTACCTACTACACAATTTCTCATCCCCTCCCCACTCAGTCTGTAGCAAATATCCTTCTATTTTTTATCTCTAGGTATTTCATATTAAATGAAATCACACAGGATTTGTCTTTTGAACTAGCTGATTTCATTTAGGTAAAAGAAGAGGATGAATGGCAGAAGGTGGAAAAATACACAGAAGAACTATACAAAAGAGACCTTATCGACCCAGGCAACCACAATGGTGTGATCACTCACCTAGAGCCAGACATCCTAGAATGTGAAGTCAAGTGGGCCTTAGGAAGCATCACTACAAACAAAGCAAGTGGAAGTGATGGAATTCCAGTTGAATTACTTAAACTCCTAAAAGATGATGCTGTTAAAGTGTTGCACTCAATATATCAGCAAATTTGGAAAACTTGTAAGAGGCCACATGACTGGAAAATGTCAGTTTTCATTCCAAAGAAAATCAATGCCAAGGAATGTTCAAACTACTGCACAATTACACTCATCTCACACACTAAAAAACTAATGCTCAAAATTCTCCAAGTGAGGCTTCAATAATATGTGAATTGAGAACATCCAGATGTTCAAGCTGGATTTAGAAAAGGCAAACAAACCAGAGATCAAATTGCCAACATCTGTTGGATCATAGAAAAAACCAGAGCGTTCCAGAAAAACATCTACTTCTGCTTTATTAACTACACCAAAGCCTTTGGCTGTATGGATCACAACAGACTGTGGAAAATTCTGAAAGAGATGGAAATACCAGACCACCTGACCTGCCTCCTGAGAAAGCCGTATGCAGGTCAAGAAGCAACAGTTAGAACTGGACATGGAACAATGAACTGGTTCCAAATTGGGAAAGGAGTAGGTCAAGGCTGCATAATGTCACCTTGCTTATTTAACTTCTATGAAGAGTATATCATGTGAAATGCTGGGCTGGATGAAACATATTCTCCCTAATTGCAGGGAGAATATGCAGATGACAGATATGCATCAGATACGCAGATGACACCACCCGTGTGGCAGAAAGTGAAGAAAGTGAAAGAAGAGCATGAAAAACCTGGCTTAAAACTCAGCATTCAAAAATATCCCATTACTTCATGACAAGTAGATGGGGAAACAATGGAAACAGTGACAGACTTTATTTTCTTGGGCTCCAAAACCACTGCAGATGGTGACTGCAGCCATGAAAGGTTTGCTTCTTGGAAGAAAACCTATGAGAAACCTAGACAGCATATTAAAAACCAGAGATATTAGTTTGCTGACAAAGATCTGTCTAGTCAAAGCTATGGTTTTTCCAGTTGTCATGTATGGATGTAAGAGTTGGACCATAAAGAAAGCTGAGCACTGAAGAACTGATGCTTTTGAACTGTGGTATTGGAGAAGACTCTTGAGAGTCCCTTGGACTGCAAGGAGATCCAACCAGTCCATTCTGAAGGAGATCAGTCCTGAGTACTCATTGGAAGGACTGATGCTGAAGCTGAAGCTCCAGTCTTTGGCCACCTGATGCAAAGAACTGACTCCTTGGAAAAGACCCTGATGCTGGGAAAGATTGAAGGCAGGAGGACAAGGGGACAACAGAGGATGAAAGAGTTGGATGACAGCACTGATTCAATTGACATGAGTTTGAGCCAGCTCCAGGAGTTGGTGAGGGACAAGGAAACCTGACATGCTGCAGTCCATGGGGTTGCAAAGAGTTGGACAAAACTGAGTGACTGAATTGAACTGATTTTGTTTAGCACAGCATCCTCCAGATTCATCCACGTTGTGGTATGTGTCAGAATTTCTTTTCTTTTTAAGAAAGAATAATGTTCTGTTTCATGTGTATACCACATTTTTCTGATCCATCCATTTGATAACAGATACTTGGGTTGCATCCACCTTTTGGCTATTGTGAATAATGCTGCTGAGAACATGAGTACATAAATACCTATTTGAGTTCCTGTTTTCAATTCTTTGGGGGCATGCGCCTGGAAGCAGAATGGCTAGATCATATGATAATTCTAGTTTTAACTTTTTGAGGATCCACTATACCAGTGGCTGCACCATTTAGCAGTCCAACCAGCAAAGCATAAGAATTCTCTTTTTTCCTCATCCTTACCCAAACTTATTTTCTTTCTGTTTCCTTGTTTTCTTTTGGTACTAACCATCCTAAATATGAAGAAAATCTTTCTGAATTTTAATGGATTTGCCCCCACAGTGGAGCTACATACAGAGACCTCATACCCAGCAGAGCTCTAGCACAGTGTGTGTGTGTGTGTGTGTGTGTGTGTGTGTGTGTGTGCACGCTCAGTCATGTCCAACTCTTTCCAACCCATGGATTGTAGCCTGACAGGTCTCTCTGTCCATGGGATTTTTCAGGCAAGAATACTGGAGTGGGCTGCCATTTCCTCCCTGTCCCAACCCAAGGATTGAACCCAGATCTTCTGCATTGCAGGTGGATTCTTTACTGCTGAGCCACCTGGAAAGCTCCCTAGTACAGAGTGGGTATTAACTAGCAAATAAATTTCCTTTGTTTATTGCTGTTTGGGAAGAAAAAATCCACATAATTTTAAAAGAGTCACTTCCACTTTTCCTGTTATTATCTAAAATTCACTCATACTGATTACCAAATTCAGACTTAAACTGAAGAAAGTAGGGAAAACCGCTAGACCATTCAGGTATGAACTAAATCAAATTCCTTATGATTATACAGTAGAAGTGAGAAATAGATTTAAGGGCCTAGATCTGATAGATAGAGTGCCTGATGAACTATGGAATGAGGTTCGTGACATTGTACAGGAGACAGGGATCAAGACCATCCCCATGGAAAAGGAATGCAAAAAAGCAAAATGGCTGTCTGGGGAGGCCTTACAAATAGCTGTGAAAAGAAGAGAAGTGAAAAGCAAAGGAGAAAAGGAAAGATATAAGCATCTGAATGCAGAGTTCCAAAGAAGAGCAAGAAGAGATAAGAAAGCTGCTGCTTGATTGGTTCTTCAGCGATCAATGCAAAGAAATAGAGGAAAAGAACAGAATGGGAAAGNCCCAGAAACAGTCACACGGTAATCCAAGTCTATGCCCCGACCAGTAACGACGAAGAGGCTGAAGTTGAACGGTTCTATGATAACCTTTTAGAACTAACCCAAAAAAGATGTCCTCCTCATTGTAGGGGACTGGAGTGCAAAAGTAGGAAGTCAAGAAACGGGCAAATTTGGCCTGGGAGTACAGAATGAAGCAGGGCAAAGGCTAACAGAGTTCTGACAAGAGAATGCACTGGTCATAGCGAACACCCTCTTCCAACAACACAGGAGAAGACTCTACACATGAACATCACCAGATGGTCAACACCAAAATCAGACTAATTATATTCTTTGCAGCCAAAGATGGAGAAGCTCTATACAGTCAGCAAAAATAAGACTGGGAGCTGACTGTGGCTCAGATCATGAACTCCTTATTGCCAAATTCAGACTTAAATTGAAGAAAGTAGGGAAAACCACTAGACCATTCAGGTATGACTTAAATCAAATCCCTTACAATTACACAGTGGAAGTGAGAAATAGATTTAAGGGGCTAGATCTGATAGAGTGCCTGATGAACTATTGATGGAGGTTCGTGACATTGTATAGGAGACAGGAATCAAGACCATCCCCAAGAAAAAGAAATGAAAAAAAGGAAAATNATGATTACACAGTGGAAGTGAGAAATCGATTTAAGGGGCTAGATCTGATAGAGTGCCTGATGAACTATTGATGGAGGTTCGTGACATTGTATAGGAGACAGGAATCAAGACCATCCCCAAGAAAAAGAAATGAAAAAAAGGAAAATGGCTATCTGAGGAGGCCTTCCAGGTAGCTGTGAAAAGAAGAGAAGTGAAAGGCAAATAAGAAAAGGAAAGATATATCCATTTGAATACAGAGTTCCAAAGAATAGCAAGGAGAGATAAGAAAGCCTTACTCAGTGGTAAGTAAGTGCAAAGAAATAGAGGAAAACNGCAAGTCCCTTGGACTGCAAGGAGATCCAACCAGTCCATTCTGAAGGAGATCAGCCCTGGGATTTCTTTGGAAGGAATGATGCTGAAGCTGAAACTCCAGTACTTTGGCCACCTCATGTGAAGAGTTGACTCATTGGAAAAGACTCTGATGTTGGGAGGGATTGGGGGCAGGAGGAGAAGGGGACGACAGAGGATGAGATGGCTGGATGGCATCACGGACTCGATGGACATGCGTCTGAGTGAACTCCGAGAGATGGTGATGAACAGGGAGGTCTGGCGTGCTGCAATTCATGGGGTCGCAAAGAGTTGGACATGACTGTGTGACTGAACTGAACTGAACTGAACTGATACAGATATAAATCAGATATTATAAGAGAGAATAGACACTTTCATTTTTATTTTTCTCTTTTTTTACCCATGAAAGAGACTATTAGTCACTGGATCCAATGGAAATAGTCTAAATGATTACAAAATGAGACATAATATTAGTGATTTATATTTTCTTCTATTGAGAAAGATCTGTGAAGAAAATTGTTGAAATCAGGACACTCTGATTCATGTATTAATAATACTACCCTTGAACTAAAACAGGAGATTTTTTTCAGCTGAACAAATTGCTGATTCACACATTTTTTTAAAAAAATCACTGTAATTAGATACTTGATTTCATCACTCTATTATGTAAGAATGGTTACAATTCTTCTTTCAGCCTCTGTGGAGATTCATGCTTGCTCTAGACTTACTAAATAAAAGGGTTGATGCTTAGGGAACTTTAACATTCAGTTTAATGTGTTTCAATTCTGCAAAAGTTTATCAAACAGACATCATGCATTGAATCTGGGCTGGTGACTCATTTCATATATGATATTATACATGTTTCAATGCCATTCTCCCAAATCATCCCACCCTCTTCCTCTCCCACAGAGTCCATGAATGGAATACAGAGCGTAAGATTCAGTATACACTTTTAAGAATGAATTTGATTATCACTATTTTAGTGGTTACAAAATACTGAGAGGATTAGATCAATATGGCAGAATGAATAGACTTCTCCACCTCTTCTTATGCCTCAGGTACCACAAAAGAAAAGGAAAATGATATCTTTTATATACGAATACCTACTTACAAATATAGTAAGAGAAAAAAACATAATAATCTTCATTTTAACTATTTCAAATTAGTTAAAAGAGAATTAGGTTAATACAGAGAAAGAAGTATAAGTTCCACTGTTCTGACCCTCTTACACTGTTGGTGGGAATGCAAACTAGTACAGCCACTATGGAGAACAGTGTGGAGATTCCTTAAAATACTGGAAATAGAACTGCCTTATGACCCAACAATCCCACTGCTGGGCATCCACACGGAGGAAGCCAGAATTGAAAGAGACACATGTACCCCAATATTCATCGCAGCACTGTTTATAATAGCCAGGACATGGAAGGAACCTAGATGTCCATCAGCAGATGAATGGATAAGAAAGCTATGGTACATATACACAGTGGAGTATTACTCAGCCATTAAAAAGAATACATTTGAATCAGTTCTAATGAGGTGGAACCTATTATACAGAGTGAAGTAAGCCAGAAAGAAAAACACCAATACAGTATACTAATGCATATATGTGGAATTTAGAAAGATGGTAGCGATAACCCTGTATGCGAGACAGCAAAAGAGACACAGATGTATACAACAGTCTTTTGGACTCTGTGGGAGAGGAAGAGGGTGGGATGATTTGGGAGAATGGCACTGAAACATGTATAATATCATATGAAACGAGTCACCAGCCCAGGTTCAATGCATGATACAGGATGTTCGGGGCCGGTGCACTGGGATGACCCAGAGGGATGGTACAGGGAGGGAGGAGGGAGGGGGGTTCAGGATGGGGAACATGTGTATACCTGTGGCGGATACATGTTGATGTATGGCAAAACCAATACAATATTGTAAAGTAATTAACCCCCAATTAAATAAATTCATTTTAAAAATAAATAAATAAAATATCATGAAATAAAAGTATGTTTACATTTAAAATGATAAACGAGCAATAGCTCTTGAAAATAGAAAAGACGCCTGTAAGCAGTTTATATAATGTGAAGTATTTTTATCTTTCACTCAAAATCACCAAAGAGTTTATGATAAACATAACCAGAAGCCATATTCAGATGAGGATAACTTAATGAGGGTTACTTAAATACAAAATTTTTAGAAAACAAAAGAATTACAAATAATTTCAGAAAAAAATAAAGAAAATTTATATAAGCAAATAAATAAAATAACAAAAAAGAGACAGATGAAATAAAGAAAACAAGCTTTGTAATTATCATCAGCTCTTTGAGAATTCTATATACATAAAGAAAGAAAGAGATTTTGTGGAAACAAAGTTCAAGTAGTTGAATTGTTAAAAAGAAAAACCAACAAACAAACAAAAACAACTTTGACAGATGAATTGAAAAGAGAAATGTGCACAGCTAGATAGTAAATCCGTGAGTTGAGGATGGAGCCAAAGAAATCTAGACCACAGCACAATGGGAGTTCGTGTACGCCTGTGGTGGATTCCTGTAGATGTATGGCAAAAGCCAATAGAGTATTGTAAAGTAAAAAAACAAAAAACAGACAAAAAACAAACTCAATATGCCAGGAAAAAGAGAAACACATGGAAAAAATGAAAGAAAAGTTAATAGACAAGGAAAGCAAATTCTAACATCTATTTAATAAGAGTGCCAGAAAGAACAAACAAACTGGAGTGGGAGAAAATGACAAAGAAATCACATAAATCCAGAGGAAAATTTTAGATCTAATGGCACAGTTGAAAGAGCTTATGGAATACCAAACAAGATGAATGAGAAGAGACACGTACCTCAGCCACTATGCTGAGGATTGAGAATTCCAAAGATGAAAAAAAAAATCCTGCAAGATTTTAGAGTGGGAAAAAAATAGGTTATCTACAAAACGACCCTACAGATTAGGTAGGCAAGAATCATTTCTTTGGCAACACAGAGTCCAAAAATAGCAAACCTATATTTTACATTACAGCTTTAACATTATCACCAGTAAAACTGGTTTTAAACCTAAAATACTACACTTAAAAGCTAATATTCAAATGGGAGGGCAAAATAATGACATTTTCAGATATGCAATGAGTCAGAAAATTTACCACCCACAGCTGTTCTCTAAAAATAATTACTCTTCAGTATAAAACAGGAAAAAAGAGCCCAAGAACATGAAAGAAGTAGGCCAACAGAAAAAGTAGAGAGCAAAGAAACCAATGATACTAGTTATGTTTAAATATTTGTGAGGCATAATGTAAAAAATTAAGTAGGAATCAAATTTCTGGTACTAAAATATCTGATGATTTCAACAGAGGAAGGTGGTAGAGGGCTAGGAGTAAGAGCTTTGGGGAGGGAGAAAATTTATAGTGTTCTAAGGTCCTTACATTTTCATAGACAGCATTTAAGTTCAAATAAATATATATGTATGTATGTGTTTCTACGTATGTATATAACTATGGTAAATGATAGAGTTATATATTACATCTAAGCAAAAACATAAATAAGTTCAACAAAATTAAAATTTTGTGAATACTATTATAAATCATATACCAATTAGTTATGTGAATTGCCAAAACCACTAGAGAAGAAAAAGTCATGTGGCAAAAACATGTGATCTATTTAACAAAAGAAGGAAAAAGAAAGCATGGTAATTTGACAAATCAGTTCAAACGTGTCATTAATCACACATACACAAAAATGTTAACAGTTACCCACTCCAGTGTTCTTGCCTGGAGAATCCCAGGGCTGGGGAAGCCTGGTGGGCTACCGTCTATGGGGTCACACAGAGTTGGACACGACTGAAGTGACTTGGCAGCAGCAGCAGTCTTCCATTAAAATACAGAGTTTCTAAACTCTGTATGGAGTTTCTAAAAATTAAGCTATATACTATTCACAATGGCTAGAAAAAAGTGCAGAGAAGGCAAACACAAACACAAGTTAAGCATTGTGGTAAAGTCAATTTAAGACAAAACAAACTTTAGACTAATAAGTATTGACCATGTCATGCATGCCAAGTCACTCTAGTTGTGTCTGACTCTTTGTGACCCCAAGGATTAAGCCTACCAGGCTCCTCTAGGGGACCTTCCTGACCCAGGGATCAAACCTGAGTCTTTTACGTCTCCTGTATCAGCAGACAGGTTCTTTACCACTAGTGCTACTGAGGAGCCCAATGAATGTGTCAGAGGGATATTTTATATTCTGGAAAACTACAGTCTATTAAAATATATAATAATAAACATTTATGTATAAGGTAGCTATCCTAGACTCTATATTAAAACTGGTATAAACATAAGAAAATATTTTTTTAATCTACTATTTAAGACTATACTATACCTGTAAGAAGGGACTTCCCTGGTGGTTCAGACGGTACAGCATCTGGCTGCAAAGAGGGAAGACCCGGGTTCGATCCCTGGGTCAGTAAGATCCCCTGGAGAAGGAAAAGGTAACCCACTCCAGTGTTCCTTGCCTGGAGAATCCCATGAACAGAGGCACCTGGTGGGCTACATTCTGTGGGGTCATGAAGAGTCAGACGCAACTGAGTGACTTCACTATACCTGTAAGAACTCAACAATAGACAAAATAGAGGCTTTAAACAACAGAGTTAACGATTCTTATTTAATGGATAATAAAGAAATTTGTTTACTAAAATCAAAGAATTCACTCGCTAAAGTCAATAAATTTTAAAATTCACAATTTAAAAAGCCCCAAAGAACAGAAGTAGCAATTAATTCTTCCCCAAAGAAAAGAAGGTATAGCATATTCAAGACAGACCAGAATAGGGACCCCCCCTGGCCTTCCAGCAGTAGTTAAGACACTCCACACTTTCACCACAGAGGGCTCCAGTTTGATCCCTGGTGGGGGAATATATGATGTTGCATGCCATGGGGTGAGACCAAAAACAACAACAGAAACAAAAAATACACCCGAGTATTCCAGGCAGAAGGAATAGAATGTGAAAAGCTCTTACCCTTCAGCTTCTGCCCAGCCCCAGTCTCTAAATATACTGTATCTGCCAAACTGCCATTATGGTTCTTCAATAACATCCATGGAATGGACTAGTTGTTGGAAAAGTTTGCAATATTAAAAATTGTACTAATGGCAAGAGGATGGAGAAAAGGTAAGTGTTCATATTTAACTTTTCTATTTCATCTGTCACCAGCGCCCTGCAATACACAGTAAATAATTTCATTTTTCCTTTTTTAAAAAACACCTTTAGTGCTCGCTCGCTCTCACATTCTCACCAAGAAAAGGCCATGTGCACACAAAACAAGGTGGTGATCATCTCCAAGAGAAGAAGAAGGCTCTCATCAGAACCCAACATACAGGCACCCTGACTCTCATACATCCAGCCCCCTGAACCATGAAAAAAATATTTCTATTGTTTAAGTCACACTATCTACTGTATTTTGTTATGGATCCTGAGCTAATTAAGATGGGTAGTATCAAAAAATCTGTCAGGAATGAGAAAAACAGTCTGTGTTAGCTGCTTTACTTACATACAAGGATGAATTTATGTAGAGGTACATTCATCTACCAAATATATTTTATAACTCATCAGTTATAAAAGCCCCCAAAGGATAGCACCAATAGAGGTCTTTAAAGGGAAAGCTCTTCAGTAATCTCCTGGATTTTTCTAATCTAGTGGAATAGCATAGGTCCTGTGCAAGATTCTGAAAGAGATGGGAATACCAGACCACCTGACCTGCCTCTTGAGAAACCTATATGCAGGTCAGGAAGCAACTGTTAGAATTGGATGTGGAACAACAGACTGGTTCCAAAGAGGAAAAGGAGTACGTCAAGGCTGTATATTGTCAACCTGCTTATTTAACTTCTATGCAGACTCCATCATGAGAAACGCTGGACTAGAAGAAGCACAAGCTGGAATCAAGATTTCTGGGAGAAATATCAATAACCTCAGACATGCAGATGACACCACCCTTATGGCAGAAAGTGAAGAGGAACTCAAAAGCCTCTTGATGAAAGTGAAAGAGGAGAGTGAAAAAGTTGGCTGAAAGCTCAACATTCAGAAAACGAAGATCATGGCATCTGGTCCCATCAGTTCTTGGGAAATAGATGGGGAAACAGTGGAAACAGCGTCAGACTTTATTTTGGGGGCTCCAAAATCACAGTAGATGGTGATTGCAGCCATGAAATTAAAAGACGCTTACTTCTTGGAAGGAAAGTTATGACCAACCTAGATAGCATATTCAAAAGCAGAGACATTACTTTGCCAACAAAGGTCTGTCTAGTCAAAGCTATGGTTTTTCCAGTGGTCATGTATGGATGTGAGAGTTGGACTGTGAAGAAAGCTGAGCACTGAAGAATTGATGCATTTGAACTGTGGTGTTGGAGAAGACTCTTGAGAGCCCCTTGGTCTGCAAAGAGGTCCAACCAGTCCATCCTAAAGGAGATCAGTCCTGGGTGTTCATTGGAAGAACTGATGCTAAAGCTGAAACTCCAATACTTTGGCTACCTCACGCAAAGAGTTGACTCATTGGGAAAGACCCTGTTGCTGGGAGGGATTGGGGGCAAGAGGAGAAGGAGATAACAGAGGGTGAGATGGCTGGATGGCATCACCGACTCAATGGACATGAGTTTGAGTGAACTCCAGGAGCTGGTGATGGACAGGGAAGCCTGGCGTGCTGTGATTCATGGGGTCGCAAAAAGTCAGACACGACTGAATGACTAAATTGTGTCCACAAGCCTCGTAAACTCTGCTCTTGGATAAATTCCCATCGGCTCCTTTCACCCAGGTTTCTGTGTGTATATATGCATGCTCAGTCACTAAGTCATATTCGACCCTTTGCGATCCCATGGACTGTAACCCACCAGGCTCCTCTGTCTGTGAGATTTTCCAGGCAAGAATACTGGAGTGGGTCACCATTTCCTCCTTCAGAGATTTCTGGGTAAGGCTGCAGAAACAGCTCACTTAACCTACACAAACCTACAGTAAGTACACAGCTCTCAGAGGTTGTTGCCAATATATGTATCTTTCTCTTTCTAGCTTTTGCATAGATATGAAAGAGACAACGTATGTCCAGAGGGGCAGCAAGCCAATTAATTCTGCTTCTGTGGCCAACTAGTTAGAATGGAATCCCCCAACAGAGAATGTCATATATCACCAAGTACACAGTCACTAGCCTTCCTGCATCCACAGAAACAAACTTTTAAACCTAGACACTTAGGACTGAAAATATGCCCTTTCTACTTGAATCTTCTATGCTGCACTTCTTATCCTCTCTTCCACCTCTTCTCACTTTTCCATAATTTTATGTTTACTCATCTTATAGTATTTCTCCCCTCTGTTACCCATGATCCATCTGTTCATTCATTTCATTTCTTTTTTTTTTTTCCAACTCTGGAATTTCCATTTGTTTTGTTTTTATTGAAATTCTTTATTTGGTTAAACACTGTCTTCTTATCTTTCAACACTTAATTTTTTATTTTATTTTAATTTATTTTAATTGGAGGCTAATTACTTTACAATATTGTGGTGGTTTTTGCCATACATTGACATGAATCAGCAATGGGTGTACATGTGTTCCCCGTTCTGATCCTCCCTCCCACCTTCCTCCCCATCCCATCCCTCAGGGTTGTCCTAGTGCACTGTCTTTGAGTGCCCTGTCTCATGTATCAAACCTGGACTGGCAATCTATTTCACATACGATAATATACATGTTTCGATGTTATTCTCTCAAATCATCCCACCTTTGCCTTCTGCTAGAGTCCAAAAGTCTGTTCTTTACATCCGTGTCTATTTTGCTGCTTGTATATAGGGTCATCGTTACCATTCTAAATTCCATATATATGGGTTAATATACTGTATTGGTGTTTTTCTTTCTGACTTATTTCTCTCTGTATAATAGGCTCCAGTTTTCGTCCACCTCATTAGAACTGATTCAAATGCATTCTTTTTAGTAGCTGAGTAATATTCCATTATGTATTTGTACCACTGCTTTCTTATCCATTCATCTGCTGATGGACATCTAGGTTGTGTCCATGTCCTGGCTATTATAAACAGTGCTGCAATGAACATTGTGGTACACATGTCTCTTTCAGTTCTGGTTTCCTCAGTGTGTATGCCCAGCAGTGGGATCGCTGGGTCGTATGGTAGTTCTGTTTCCAGTTTTTAAAGGAATCTCCACACTGTTCTCCACTAGTGGCTGTACTAGTTTGCATTCCCACCAACAGTGCAAGAGGGTTCCTTTTTCTCCACACGCTCTCCAGCATTTATTGTTTGTAGACATTTTGATAGCAGCCATTCTGACCAGCGTGAGATGGCACCTCATTGTGGTTTTGATTTGCATTTCTCTGATAATGAGTGATGTTGAGCATCTTTTCATGTGTTTGTTAGCCATCTGTATGTCTCCTTTGGAGAAATGGCTATTTCTTTGGCCCATTTTTTGATTGGGTCATTTATTTTTCTGAAATTGAGCTGCAGGAGTTGCTTGTATATTTTTGAGATTAATTCTTTGTCAGTTGCTTCATTTGCTACTATTTTCTCCCATTCTGAAGGCTCTCTTTTCACCTTGCTTATAGTTTTCTTTGTTGTGCAAAAGCTTTTAAGTTTAATTAAGTCCCATTTGTTTATTTTTGCTCTTATTTCCATTACTCTGGGAGGTGGGCCACAGAAGATCCTGTTATGATTTACATCAGAGAGTGTTTTGCCTGTTTTCCTCTAGGAGTTTTATAGTTTCTGGTCTTACATTTAGATCTTTAATCCATTTTGAGTTTATTTTTGTGTATGGTGTTAGAAAGTGTTCTAGTTTCATTCTTTTACAAGTGGTTGACCAGTTTTCCCAGCACCTCTTGTTAAAGAGATTGACTTTTCTCCATTGTATATTCTTGCCTCCTTTGTCAAAGATAAGGTGTCCTTAGGTGCGTGGACTTATCTCTGAGCTTTCTATTTTGTTCCATTGATCTATATTTCTGTCTTTGTGCCAGTACCCTACTGTCTTGATGACTGTTGCTTTATAGTATAATCTGAAGTCAGGCAGGTTGACTCCTCCAGTTCTATTCTTCTTTCTCAAGATTGCTTTGGCTATTCGAGGTTTTTTTGTATTTCCAAACAAATTGTGAAATCATTTGTTCTAGTTCTCTGAAAAAAAAACATTAGTAGCTTGATAGGGATTGCATTGAATCTATAGATTGCTTTGGGTAGTATACTCATTTTCACTAGACTGATTCTTCTGATCTAGGAACATGGTATATTTCTCCATCTATTTGTGTCATCTTTGATTTCTTTCATCAGTGTTGTATAGTTTTCTATATATAGATCTTTTGTTTCTTTAGGTAGATTTATTCCTAAGTATTTTATTATTTTCATTGCAATGGTGAATGGAATTGTTTCATTAATTGTTCTTTCCGTTTTCTCATTGTTAGTGTATAGGAAAGCAAGGAATTTCTGTTTGTTAATTTTATATCTCACAGCTTTACTAAATTCATTGATTAGCTCTAGTAATTTTCTGGTGGAGTCTTTAGGGTTTTCTATGTAGAGGATCATGACATCTGCAAACAGTGAGAGTTTTACTTCTCTTCCAATCTGGATTCCTTTTATTTCCTTTTCTGACTCCTAAAGCAACTAAGAAAAGAAGAAATAAAGCACCCCAGGGTTCAGTTCAGTTCAGTTCAGTCGCTCAGTCGTGTCCGACTCTTTGCAACCCCATGAACTGCAGTACGCCAGGCCTCCCTGTTCATCACCATCTCTCGGAGTTCACTCAGACTCACGTACATCAAGTCTGTGATGCCATCCAGCCATCTCATCCTCTGTTGTCCCCTTCTCCTCCTGCCCCCAAACCCTCCCACCATCAGAGTCTTTTCCAATGAGTCAACTCTTCGCATGAGGTGCCCAAAGTACTGGAGTTTCAGCTTTAGCCTCATTCCTTNTCAAAATCTTAACCTTAATACTATGCATGAATCTGACTTGAAAATTCTCATGTACACAGATTCAGAAACAAAAATGTCATAAACCCATTGAATTTTATTGGATCAGTAACCCTTTGCAACAATTTTGACATTTGCTCATTCAGAAGTCACTCTGACAGTAAGTATAATTTGCATAAATACTTCTGGTGAATTTTAAGTATAAGAAACAGAAGGCATCTGATGATGACCATGATGAAAACACATCACTGTGTCTGCTTTCAATGGCAGCAGGTGGCTTTGGACCTGGAAAGTAATAGGGTGGGAGTCCCTCGGTCATTTAGAATTAGTCATGAGGCTGTATCGGGTGGGGGTTGGGGGGGATACATATACTACAGCATGAAATAAAATAGCAGAACTACCTCACACAAAAACGAAATCAGAAGATGGAGCAGAGCGTGAAATGTAACGTGAGCTTAGCTAGTATGTGGGCTAGTACGTCATCCCTCTGTCCTTGCTGTGCCTCAAAATAGAAAACAAAGGCCACTGGCACCTCCTGTGCAGCAATCTAAATCTACATGAATTTACAATCTCAGTACCCCTGTCACCTAGGAACATCATGGACATAAATCATTACCATAATGTTGCAGCTCACTGGACTGTTGTTGATCTATTAACTTCTCACTGTTTCTAACAACACTTCATTTCTCGACACAAGGAATCTCCCTAGGCATAAAGAAAAGGACTCTAAAGACCTTTAGCAGCACACATCACTGTATATTATATGTAAGACAAGGCTGTTCTTTTAGATAAGAATAGCATGCTGTAGCTTTTAGAGGTAAATTAAACTAATTGGCTGTAATAACCAGGAAAGCAATTACATTTCATGAATTAGTATGTGTACAAGAAAAATATATACCTTAAAAGGTACAAAATACTTTGATAGAATTAAAAATCGAAATTCTACTAAAAAGCAGAACTAGAGCAACTATTTACTGCCTCCTCAGTGCACTCAGATATACTGTTTTTTAGGATCCTTACGGAAAATCTATACTGTCTGTGTTAATGCTTTAATTTTACAGGTGAGGAAATTGAGGAATAGAGAGACTAAGTATGTTTTCTAATGCCGTTCAGCTTAGAAAACAGCAAATACAGGTGTCAAACCCTGGTGTGTCTGACTTTTAAGCCCTTTTACTTTCCAGTGCAACACACTATTTCCTTTAGGGCCTATTAAACAATGTGTACACTTCTATGCTGACAAAGGTCTGTATAGTCAAAGGTATCGTCTTCCCAGCGGTCGTGTATTGTTGTGAGCGCTGGACCATAAAGAAGGCAGAACACCAAAGAATTGATGCCTTTGAATTGTGGTGCTGGAGAAGACTCCTGGATGTCCCTTGGACTGCAAGGAGATCAAACCAGTCAATATTAAGGGAAATCGACCTTGAATATTGACTGGAAGGACTGATGCTAAAGCTGAAGCACCAGTATTTTGGTCATCTGATGTGAACAGACAACTCTTTGGAAAATCCCTGATGCTGGGAAAGATTGAGGGCAGAAGTAGGAGAGGGCATCAGAGGATGAGATGGCTGTACATCACTGATGCAGTGAACATGAACTTGGGCAAACTCCAAGAGATGGTGAGGGACAAAAAGACCTGGCATGCTGCAGTCTATGGGGTCACAAAAAGTTGGACACAACTGGGTAACTAAACAGCAACAACAACACATGTATGCAATGTAGAATATTTAAAATAGGTAATGCAGAGTCTGTAACACTGATTATTTTGAAAGTTAACTGATTAGAGTTCATGAATAAGTACAAGACAAAGTATGAGGGGAGGTTTAAGACAGTATAGAGAGGTTTAAGAGTGTAGTAATGGATTTAAATAAAGTTGATATGAAATCCAATTTACAAAATTTAGAAACTATTTCATGAAAAGTGGCATTTCAAACAGTGTTTTAAAAATTAGAAGAATGTTGTAGGGAGAAATCATATTGTTAAACATAGCTTTTAAACTATGTGAAACTGGACGTCCTGTTTATTTGCTTTTTTGTAGATACATGGCAAGTGATTTCCATTTTACCTGGTGTGTTTCATGAAGGAAATTAAGTCTCTGGCAGATAAGAGATTCTTGCAGGTAAGATTTATTAAATCTAACCTGAAAATGTTCCTAGAAAAAATTTGCAGGCATTTTTCTAAAAATCTAGATTACCATATTTGTACCTTAACCAAATATAATGTAATGAATCTGTTCTTGTCTATAAATGAACACTTCAAAAAGTTTCAACAAACTACCATCCACAAAGAAGAATTTAGCATCAAGGTATGCCTATTAAAGGATAGGTATACCTCTGAGGTATATATTACAAAGTGTATATATTGAACACCTGGACAACTCGTTGACATGTGTTGCTGGAAAATGGCTCCAGCAGTCTAAAATTCAGCCATGTCAAGGTTCTGGGGTTAAAATTGGACTCAAAAGACCTCAACAAACCTGGAGAGCTTTAGGACAGTGGGCCAAATTCTTACACACAACTGCTTCTGACATCAGGGAGAGAGATCGGACTTCAGTGAAAGGTGACCTTAAGTGATCTGGAGTAGCACTTGTCTTCAAATTTATTATTTAATTCATTGAAACTAACTGAGGACATTTAAAAGACAAAAGCTGTGTTACAACATCATGAGTGAATAATATTTTTCTGTATCTATCAGAAGCCTCTCATGTGAAGTGGACAAATGGGGGAACAGTCTGTTTGATTTCTTCCCTGACAATGCCCACAGCACTCTCCAGAACAGTCTATAACAAGGTGAGATAGTTTTACTTGTTAGAGAACAATTTCTTCTTTTTAATTTTTTTTAAAATCAAATTTCCTTACCTGCTAAGCTCTATTTTCCCTTTTTCTTGGAGTAGCTTTGTTTTTTGTTCAGTGTGTCATTTATGTTCCTCATGTGTTACATGTTTTTATAAATAACTTTTTCATTGATGTAACAATGACATGTCCTCTTTCTCAACTGCAAAAGAAGATAGCCAGTGTTTCAATGGAATAGGAAAACATATACTCATTGCTTGTTTCTTTATTCCTCTGTTTCAATCACTTTCACATATGCCAGAAGCTAAACATAATGGTAGCTGAAAGTGACATTTAATGTTTCAAAGCACACTGGAGAGTTGAAGGGCATTTCTGTAGGAATCAGGAAGCTCTACTATCAGGGTCTAGGAACGGTGGGTATGCTTTGGAAGTTCCTAGTCAAGTTCATATCAACAAGCATCCTGCTTCTTTTAGGATTTTTCACTCTTATTCTCTCACCATCCATGATGCTCAGACAGACGGAACTGCCCTCACTTCCCACCTATCACATCCATTCTCACTCTTANAGAGTTGACTCATTGGAAAAGACTAATGCTGGGAGGGATTGGGGGCAGGAGGAGAAGGAGACGACAGAGGATGAGATGGCTGGATGGCATAACGGACTCGATGAACGTGAGTCTGAGTGAACTCCGGGAGAAGGTGATGAACAGGGAGGCCTGGCGTGCTGCGATTCATGGGGTCGCGAAGAGTCGGACACAACTGAGCAACTGAACTGAACTGAACTGAACACGGGTCAGTTAGAAGATCTTTGTATCATAATAGCTTTGTTTTCCTCTTCTTATTGAGCACTTACATTGCAATTGGCTGCTTACTGGTCTGAGTCTCATCCCTTATTGAAAGCTCACTGAAAGGGAAATACTTTGTCATATTGTTCACAGTTATATATCTCACAGTGCCTGGCACATGGTGGCACTTTATAAGTATTTATTAAATGAGTAAGTAGTAAACGAATGAATGAATGACTTTCAGACTTGTATGAGGAACATTAGAGTAATATTTGCTGACTTTATACATAATAATTGATATCATTGCTCAAATCTAATATTATTGCAGTAAATGAATAAAGAAAGAACATATGACTATATCATAACTTTTGAACAAGTTGAATGATAGATCTAAGCAATTTGGACCTAGGTGGAATTTCCTCTTCAGCCAGAATAAAGAAAAGCAGCTTTCTTGATATTCCTTAATTTATCATTATTCTACAGTCTAAGCTTTCTTAAGTTATTAAATGTTCCAGAGAAGTTTGACAGGAGATGAAGTCCACTGAGCATTCACACTGACTCCTTACCTTGGCTTCCAGAGCTGGATAGGAAAGTGGACCACACACCTGAGACAGTATTCTTTCTCCATCCACACCTGTAACTACACCTAGCCAGAAAGTGTGTGACTGCTTCTCATTGATAGAGTTATGTCAGGCATCCAGCCATACATATCACTTTTACAAGCTCCAGTGCCCTCCTTGCTAAACACTGATGGATTGGTTGAGACATCTTTAACCTTTACTCTACTTTCTACTTTCTGACATCTGTGAATGACACATTCACAAATTTAATGCAATTTCAACTCTGAGATAGAGTGGAATGTAGAATATTTGGGGATCTTGGGGCTAGGGAAGGGGAAGAAACAAGATGTTGGAGTTAAAAAAAAAAGACTGAATGGAAAGAGACCAGGACGGCAGGGGAGTAAGGTTGTCACGTATAATGAAGATTTAGTGCTTCAGCAATAAATCTAATTCAGCTAGAAGAGCATGCTGCCAAAACACTGTGCAAGAAATACCCCCAAGGTATTCAAAGAGGTCTCTTTAAACCCTGTTCCCTTCACATTGCATATCTGAACACAGACAGTTGGAGTTCAGAGAGCACACATCTGGGTCACTGTGCAAATCCCTCCTCTCCTTTAAAAAAATAAAATACACACACTCCACCTACTTTCAACTTACTCTACTGCTGTGTCTGCCAAGGAAAACTATTTCGCTTTGGAACACAAAAGCCAAAACACAAAGTGGAACCAACCCACACAGAGTAATGCTCGGCTACTTCATGTATCCAAAGAAAGAAAAGTATTCAAAGCCCAATTCTCAGATTACTACTCCATCAGGCAACTGGACTTAGTTGTTTTTTTTTTTTTTTTTCATTCCATTGTTTTCTGCAGTGAGGACCAGAAATCTCCGAGAACTCATGAGCTTTAACAAAGCAATATACAGCACCGTTCACTTCTCTTGCATTTAATATAGAATTAAGCTCCATACTCACAGTTTGACACGTTACACTTTTTGCACATTTTTTGGTTCATCATGATAATGTAAGGAGAAAGGCTTTGTAAACTTCAAAATGCTACCTTTAAAGAGAAATATTTTATGGTTACAAGTTTGGCAATCCACTCCAGTATTCTTGCCTGGAGAATCCCATGGATGGAGGAGCCTGGTGAGCTACAGTCCTTGGGGTCGCAAAAAGTCGGACACGACTGAGCGACTTAACTAACTTCTTCTCGTTTTAATTTTATACTTTGATATTTTAATATAGGGGCATCCCCGGTGGCTCAGCAGTAAAGAATCTGCCTGCAATGCAGGAGACCTAGGTCCAGTCCCTGGGTTGGGTTGGGAAGATCCCCTAGAGGAGGAGCCTGGTGGGCTACAGTCTGTAGGGTCACAAAGAACAGAATATGACTGAAGCTACTGGGCATGCATGCATGCCTTTTAATATAGGAAAGCAAATATGTGTAACTGTCTCAGTATTTGGCTTCTAAAGATTAATTCTTTATATAGAAGTTGCTGAATGGAAAAAATACCTTCTGAGTTTTCCAAAATCATTCATTTAAGAAGGAAATTGTATCTAAGTAGGTGCTTACTAAGAGAGTTCCATCACAATCCTTATGGTAATAGATAAAACCAAGGTTAAACAACTCAGTAGTTTAGTCACTAAGTCATGTCCAACTCTTCTGCGACCCCATGGACTGTAGCCCACCAGGTTCCTCTGTCCATGGAATTTCCCAGGCAAGAGTACTGAAGTGAGTTGCCATTTCCTTCTCCAGGGGATCTTCCAACCAAGGGATCAAACTCATGTCTCCTACATTGGCAGGTAGATTCTTTGTCACTGAGCCATCCAGGGAAGACTTCTAACAGGGTATGTGCTAAGTCACTTCAGTTGTGTCCAACTCTTTGTGAACCTATGGATTATAGCCTGCCAGGCTCCTCTGTGCACAGGATTCTCCAGGCAAGAATCTCCAGGCGTTGGTTGCCATGCCCTCCTCCAGGGAATCTTCCTAAGCCAGGGATTGAACCCACATCTCTTATGTCTCCTGCATTGGCAGGCAAGTCCTTTACCACTAGCACCACCTGGGAAGCCCTCTGATAAAGGTGGATTCAGGCAGTCCTCAATAAACTATTCTTGCCCCTTCAACCTTCATTTCAGATGACTAATACAAATATCAAAACAATAGACAAATAAGAAGAAAGGCCCCCAACTTCATTTATCTTTCTGCATTATTTAAGATCATGTTTTCTTTTCATGAGAAGGCAAGATAATCAATCAAGAAGTTTAAATTATGGTGCCCACCCACAAATGAGAGACAAGTATAAGCACCTGATGAGCTAAATAGCAATACATCTTAGATGTAACAGCCAACAACCTAGAGATATCAAAACACAAGTTTAGGCAATAATTCCTGAAATGGCAGATTACTGTAAACCACAGGGTCTACAGGCTCTCTGTGAAATGATGCTCACTCTACAACTTGCACAGAACTGTTCAAACTGATTGGTGCAGTTGATGTGAAAAAAATGCCCTAAACAATTCTATAATGACTATGAATATTTATATATGTAATGAGAACTTGAGTCAATAGAAGTCTTGTTGATAGTAACAAGACCTTATTGCTTAAAATAGAGCTTATGAAACTTTTTACCTACTTATTGTATCTTATCCCTACAAAGCATCAGAATTCTTATTTGAGGGATGAAGTCCAAGGCTGGGAGAAGATGAAGGGACTGCCTAAATATACATTATTCATAGTGGTTTTGATTAAACTTTAAGCATTTGATTATTAGTTAATGTCATTTCCACTATGGAATTATTAAAATTATCTTTAGGAAAACAATATTTATATGACTTAATGACATTTTAAGCTTGATGATAACTAAGAACTGACCATATATTTCTGAATTATAATAATTAACATTTACAGGGTACTAAGTTAGAGCTAAGAATATTTATGTATACTAGCTCATTAAATCCTTTTAGTAATTTTCTTTCTGGGGCATTGTTAATCTTATTACTTATGTTTTGTTCTATTCAGTCTCTCAGTCTTATCTGACTCTTTGTGACCGCATGGACTGCAACATTGCCAGCCTTCCCTGTCCATCATCAACTCCCAGAGCTTGCTCAAACTCATGTTCATGAACTTGCTCAAACTTATGTTACCATTTAGAGTATGGAAAAACTGAGTTAGAATCAAAATTTTAACCCCAACCTATACACAGTCCAGAGGCTTCCTCCATGGTCACCTATGCACAATCTGGGCAAGTTGATTTATATTATTAGACAGAGGCTCTCTATAGCAAAAGAATTATTCTTTAGCAGTTGTACATTGGACTCAATTTAAACCTACAATATCATCATTATGGTAAATAATCTGATGACTTACTACACATCTGAATTTAGCCTATAATCACTTTACCACTCAACCTCAGAATTAAAGAAATCATGTTAATATAAAATATTAGAAAAGCTTTAGAAGAAAATATTTCAGTTACACATAGAGTTCACAGGTATATTTCAATCTCTAAGTTAGAGCTTGAATGCTCTCTAAGCTAGAATGACATCATACGAGATAAAACAAAATAAGCCTCCAGGTATCAAATAATTTTATGACTGTTGGAAAATACTTTCTAATTCCATCAGCTGTGAAGTTCTAAAATCAATTCAAATGTCTTTAAAATGTCAGGAACCATATTGAAAATTCTTCTCAGTTCATTCCAAATGAATTTCACTATTAATAACATTGTGCTTTTACTATACTCTAACAAAGAATATTTTGTTTAATTCATGATTATCAGATCTACAGTTGGTGGCAATAAGAAAGCAATGAACATACATATGAAAGTCCCAGTCCCATATTCCATAGATTCTAAACCATAGCTTTTTGTGCCCTAGGGACTTTTCAGTTAACTTCAAAATAACTAAAAATATTCCTTAGTTATAATAGATCTATGAGCCAAAAGTTCTTTGAAACTACCCAGATCCTTAGTTGTAGTACTAATAGAAGAAATTCTTCAGTAGATTTTGGGTGGCACTAGAGTATTCCGATTTTTTTAAAAAAGAAAAACCTGGATTTTCTCTTATGTAATATCCATTATCAATGAGAGTATCCGCATTTGAAAACTACTGAGGTAGAACATTTCATTACCTCACCATGCTGATGCACCAGGTGTTATAGTGATAATAAATTTAATATGAACAGTTTAGAGATAGCATTTGATGATGGATTAGTTTAGAGAAAAGATGCTATAAATCAAATCTTATCTTAATGTGGTAAATTCCAGTATTATTATTATATTCCTGATATTCCACTCAGTATTTATGGAATTGACCACAAACATAACATTAATTCAACTACAAAGCAATTGTTTCTATACTGTAAAAAAAATATTTGTGGCTTCCCTGCTAGTTATTTTTTAAAGAGTTATTTTAATTTAAATGTATTTATTTTTAATTGGAGAATAATTACTTTACAATAGTGTATTCATTTCTGCCATCAACATGAATCAGCCATAGGTACACATATGTTCCCTCCCTCTTGACCCTCTCCCTGACCTCACACCCTATCCCATCCCTCTAGGTTGTCACTGAGTGCTAGATTTGAGCTCCATGCATCATACAGCAAATTTCCACTGGCTATCTGTTTTACATATGGTAATGTACAGGCTTCAGTGTTTGGAAAAGTTGAAAGAGTAACATTCAGTCAGTTCAGTTCAGTCGCTCAGTCGTGTCTGACTCTTTGCAATCCCATGGACTGCAGCCAACTCCCGGAGTTTACTCAAACTCATGTCCATTGAATGGGTGATGCCATCCANAAGAAGATTTTTCTCTGAACTACATGGTCTCTCCTTTCCCAGAAAGTTAGCTCGTGTTTGAGAGAACATAAATATTCAAAGTCTTTTAAGACCTGTTTAGAATGGACACACTATCATATTTTCATCATTCTGTTAATCAAAGCAGTATACAGTCTAAACCGGACTCAAAGGTGGAAAATTAATTTAGTTTCTTTTAATTTTTAAATGAAACATAGTTGACATGCATCATTATGTTAGTTTCAGCTCTGCTACTCAATGATTTGACATTGTATACATTATGAAATGACTGACCGTCTTTCTTATGCCGCATATTAAATTCTCTGATGATTAGTGATGTTGAGCATTTTTTAATGTGTCTGTTGGCCACCTTTATGCCTTCCTTAGAAAAACATCTGTTCAGGCTTTCTGCCCATTTTTTAATTAAGCTGTTTTTGTTGTTGTTGTTTTTATTGAGTTCCATGAGTTATTTGTATATTTTGAATATTAACCTGCTATTAAACATATCATTTGCTAATGTCTTCTTCCATTCAGTAGGCTGTCTTTCCATTTCTTTAAAGGCTTCTTTTGCTGTGCAAAAAATTTTAGTTTGATGTATCCCATTTCTTCATTTTTGCTTTTATTTCCTTTGTCTGAGGAGACATATCCAAAAATAATTGCTAGGACTGGTGTCAAAGAACGTACTCCCTATGTTTTCTCCTAGGGGTTTTATAAAAGACTTACACCTAAGTCTTTAATGCACTTTGAATTATTTTTGTAAATAATGTGGGAAAGCAATCTTGTTTGATTCTTTTGCATATAGCTGTCCAGTTTACCCAAAACCATTTATTGAAAAGGTCATCCTTTCTCCATCACATAATCTTGCCACCTTTGTTGTAGATTAAGTTAAGTGTAGGTTTCTTTCTGGGTTCTCTATTCTGTTTCATGGATCTGTGTGTCTGTTTTTGTGCCAGTACCATACTGTTTCAAGTACTGTAGCTTTGTGGTATGGTCTGAAATCAAGTGTGTGATACCTTTGTCCTTCTTTCTCAAATTTATTTTGTCTATTTTTATTCTTTAATTTTTAAATATAATAAATAGTATTGGGTGATTTGCAAATACTGAACCATCCTTCTCCCAGAAGGATAAAAGGGAGAGAAAGCAGAGAAAACTTTGCCATTTTAATTCTAATGTGTCTTGGTGTGGACATCTATGGGTCCATCTTTTTTGGGACTCTCTGTCCTTTCTGTAGTTGATTATCTGTTTCCTTATCCAGGTTAGGAAAGTCTGCAGCTAGGATGAATCTGGGTACTAGGGTGACTGCCTGTGGGATCCAGGGGGCCCAGGGCTGTCAACCTCCTCCCTTGATGATAGGAGCTTGAAAATCACATTGCCAGGGGAACAGTAAAGATAAGAGGAAAATATTGTGATGATCCTTGATGTCTGCCTCTGGGAGGTATTATTATCAAGGCTCTTTTGCAGGCAGGGAAACAAAAACACAAATTTGTTAAATAGTTAACCTTAAGCCATTCATCAAACAGTAAAGCTCTAGTCTGTTGTCAAAAGAATTTTCTTATATATATCTAGGTACAGAGGTACAGAGTGTTAGTCACTCAGTCATGTCCAACTCTTTGTGAGCCCATGGACTGTAGTCCACCAGGCTCCTCTGTCTATGGAATTCTCCAGGCAAGAATACTGGAGTGGATTGCAACTTCCTTCTCCAGAGGGTCTTCCCAACCCAGGAATTGAACCCAGGTCTCTTGCATTGCAGACAAATTCTTGACCATCTGAACCACCAGGGAAGCGCATATGTATCTAAGTCTTTAAGAAATGGAAAATGGTTAAGAAAGTATTAGAAGGAAAAATCAATATAATTTAATGATTAGTTAGATTTAGGAATCCTCAGAGAAGCAAAGAGAGGGTTCAAATTTGGAAAAGTGATACTATGAAGAAGAGTCAGTGTTTATTGATTATATTAACCACAAATTAAGTAATGTAGAAGTATAAAACATTCAAGACTGAGCTACCCTCAGGTTACGCAGATGGATATGTTTATTGGGCTGCTGCTAGAGATGGAGTGTCTCACTCAAAAGAAAGAGATATGAATAGAGATACAGATTTCAGCTTCGCATAGTTGATTTGGTAATTGAAAGCATGAGAGTAGATGAAGAGACTCAGAAAGAGCTTAAAGAAGGCCAAGGGTAAAGACTAGAGAAGTACAGAGACAATGCAGAGGAAAAGGGGCCTTCCAAGTAACTTTCAGATGATAAAAACAGTGCACAAGTTCCTGGCAGAAACACACGTAAATTTAAATCCACTTGTGATATGATAACATCATTCTAAGATTCAAATTATTTTAGTAAAATATTTAAATATAATATCTTACACATAATCAGCCACACTAGAAAACAAGGCAACATGAGCAAAAGCAAACCAACAACAACAAAAATTAGATAATAGAAAAAGACTGATAGGGGCTTCAGATACTGTCATTCACTGATAGACATTTTAAAATAACCATGAATGCCATGCAAGGAAATAAAAGACAAAATAAAAATTGATGAAAGAACTGGAAATACTAAAAATATTCAGATGGAAATTCTGAAACACAAAAATGCAAAAAACAAAACCAAAAATTCAATCAGTAAGTTTAACAGTAGGTTAACACAATGAAAGAGGCAATTAGTAATCTGCAAGAAAAATCAGGGGGAAAAGTGTCCAGAATAAAATCATAACATGTGGAAATATAAGAGTACACAGGACATAGTAAAAAGGACTACCTATAAAGTTTTAGAATATCACACAGAGAAAACAGAGAAAGGCACTTAAACCACACTTTGATGNCAAGAAAAATCAGGGGGAAAAGTGTCCAGAATAAAATCATAACATGTGGAAATATAAGAGTACACAGGACATAGTAAAAAGGACTACCTATAAAGTTTTAGAATATCACACAGAGAAAACAGAGAAAGGCACTTAAACCACACTTTGATGTATGGCAAAGCCAATAGAGTATTGTAAAGTAAAATTTAAAAAAATAAATAAATTTTTTTAAAAAAGCAAAAAAAAAAGAAAAAGAAATAATATCCAAGTGGCGAATAGACATTATAAAAATGTATTTCATTTCTTTAGCATTCAGAGAAATGCAAAATTCAAAACACACTGATATACCACCACATTCTAAAATGACTAAATTTCTGAAAGATGTCAACTGCAAATTTGGCAAGGATGTGAAGTAAGAGGAACTCACATACATGTCTAACCATGTAGGAAAAATAGGAAGTCATTGGCGAGCAAGACATAGGAATGGGAAAGAAGTAAGTATATAACAGGAAATTTACTTTTACAGAGATGAAACCTACCTTTTCTTTGAGAGCAAGGAATAATGGATAGATATGTTTGGGGCTAAAATTTTGAGGAAGATTTGAATATGCTCTGTATTCGTTACCCAGGAGAATGGGGCCACTAATGAAGGGGAAGTAAACAAGGCAAGGTAGGGAGTTTGCAAATGTAGAAGAAACGTTTGGTATATCTGTTGGGAGGACTGGACATGAGAGTTTGCTAGGCATGTGTAGAAGAGTGACTGAGAATATGGAGAGACAGGTGATAATGAAAACAATGTCATTTATATGAGTCTATGGTGCAAAGAATGTTCAAACTACCACACAATTGCACTCATTTCACATGCTGGCAAGGTAATGCTCAAAATCCTTCCAGCTGGGCTTCAATACTATGTGAACCAAGAACTACCAGATGTATAAACTGGATTTAGAAAAGGCAGAGGAACCAGAGATCAAATTGTCAACATCTGTTGAATCATCAAAAAAAAAAACAAAAGAATTCCAGAAAAACATCTACTTTTTCGTTGACTATGCTAAAGCCTTTGACTGTGCAGATCACAACAAACTGTGGAAAATTCTTCAAGAGATGGGAATACCAGACCACCTTACTTGCCTCCTGAGAAACCTGAATGCAGGTAAAGAAGCAACAGTTAGAACCAGACATGGAAAAATGGACTGGCTCAAAATTAGGAAAGGAGTACTTCAAGGTTGTCACCCTGCTTATTTAATGTCTAATGCCAGGCTGGATGAAGCTCAAGCTGGAATCAAAACTGCTAGGAGAAATATCAATAACCTTAGATATGCACATGATACCACCCTAATGGCAGAAAGTAAAGAGGAACTAAAGAGCCTCTTGATGAAGGTGAAAGAGAAGAGCAAAAAAGTTGGCTTAAAACTCAGTATTCAAAAAACGAAGAACATGTCATCTAGTCCCATCACTTCATGGCAAATAAATGGCAAAAAAAAAAAAAAAA
>SJYV01009358.1:2651158-2661457 GCA_006410875.1 Neotragus pygmaeus | reverse complement strand
TGCTAGGAGAAATATCAATAACCTTAGATATGCACATGATACCACCCTAATGGCAGAAAGTAAAGAGGAACTAAAGAGCCTCTTGATGAAGGTGAAAGAGAAGAGCAAAAAAGTTGGCTTAAAACTCAGTATTCAAAAAACGAAGAACATGTCATCTAGTCCCATCACTTCATGGCAAATAAATGGAAAAAAAAAAAAAAAAAAAAAGGAAACAGGCTCCAAAATCACTGTGAACGGTGACAGCAGTCGTGAAGTCAAAAGATGTTTGCTCCTCGGAAGGAACATCATGACAGACCTAGACAGTGTATTAAAAAGCAGAGACATCAATTTGTCAACAAAAAGGTCCATATAGTCAAAGCTGTGATTTTTCCAGTGGTCATGTACGGATGTGAGAGTTGGACCATAAAGAAGGCTGAAACTAAAGAATTGATGCTTTCAAACTGTGGTGTTGGATAAGATTTGAGAGTCCCTTGGACAGCAAGACCAAATCAGTAAATTCTAAAGGAAATCAACCCTAAATGTTCATTGGAAGGACTGATGCTGAAGCTGAAGCTCCAATATATTGGCCACCTGATGCAAAGAGCTGACTCACTGCAAATGACCCTAATGTTGGGAAAGATTGAGGGCAGTAGGAGAAAGGGGCAACAGAGGGTGAGATGGTTGGATGGCATCATCAACTCAATGGACATGAGTTTGAGCAAACTCCTAGAGATAGTGAAGGACTCGGAAGCCTGGAGTGTTGCAGTCCACGGGGTCGCAAAGAGTTGGTCACAACTGAGCGACTGAACAACAACAAATGGTACTGTTCTAGTGATTTCTCTGCTCTCAGTGGTGCTGTACCCTCTTGGTTTATGAAACATAGCATAGGTCTTACTGGAGTTATTTCTGAGGTCTGATTCATTCATTTACTAAGAAGTGCTTCTATACCATACTCACTGTAAAAGGGCATTATATATCTGTTCAGAAATAATTATACTTAGTTATATAGAAAAATATGCAAGGGAAATGAAGACAAAGCACTTACATTGAATCTAGAATATAGTGGTGAGCTTGACCATTTAATCCACATGCTTGGCTACAGTCGGCATTTAAGGTATCTGCGGCACTCAAGCATCTGTGTCCCTGAAGCCATCTCAAGCAAAACGGTGCAGGCCCTCAAATATCACTAAACCTCAGTAAGAAAGATTCAGCCAACTTCCTTTGTAGACCATTCTAGTTTCTCCCAATTCTTATGGCCCAGACATACTTTCTTATATGTTTCATGGTCTATTTAACTTTCCCCGAAGTCTGGAAAACCTCAAAAGCCTGTTGACAGCAAGGATTTTTAAAAGTCTTTCCTAAGACAGCCAAAACTGTAGTTCAGAGCTTGCATAGAAACCTTGATTTTTACAAGCAGACCAGTGATATAGATTTCCCCCTCCCCACACTCAATTACATTCCCTCATTTCAGTTCAGCTTTGCATACGAGTTTTACAAAGCTGAGTCTGACGAGATGAAATGTTAGGAAGAAAAGGCAAGTGCATGGCAACACCCCACCAGATATATATTTAATTAAAATGACTCACTCTAACAAAGCAGAAAAGCAGGTAATTTCATAGATTGTCCCCCAAATGTTCTCCTTATCTTACCACCCAAATTCACACGGTGTTTAAAAAACAAAACAAAACAAAACAAAAACTCTTCAAAACAGGTCCTGAGTAGATTCTGGAAGGGAATACATGTTTGCTTGGTACCTTTTAACATTTTATTATCCAACCAAACATTGGAATAGACAGGACAAGTTTGAAAACCAAGTTTGACCAAGATTGAAAACCCAGGAGAGACCTTCAAAAGCAACCTTATCTTGTTTGAATGCATGTTCTGAGGTCATCTGGGGTGAGCCAGAACTCAGCTGACAGTGTATCAAAAGGCTTCAAGCTCACAAAAGAAAGCATCGTGAGTGCACAAAGGTCGAGCATCTTTGGAAGTGGGCAAATTGGAACAATATGATATGCCATGTCTGAAAACATTTCCCATTTCCTAACTTTGCAAAAGCAGTTTGTGGTCTGGATTCTTGGAAGCAAAGGAAATGAAAATGAATAAAAGTAAGTTAATGTCAGAAGTGCTGGACTTTTTGGTGGTGATGATAGTGTAAAAAATAAAAATAACACCCATACATGCCGAAATATATAGACACTAATTCCTTCAAAAGCTGGAAAATTTGGGGCAAACCCAAACACCATGCACCTATCATTCAATTCAAGGAAATCAAGACAGGACTGGATTTCACAGACTGCATCATAGACAGCTATTACTGTCTAATCCAGTGGCACCTTTCTGCCCAGTCCTGACGCCCAGTCCTGACTACCAGTCCAATTTGCTGGATTCACTCTCTCTCTGTTTCTTCATTGTTTCAAGCCGGGAGAGACTTATCCTAATAATGGGTCAATCCTCAGCCAAATGTGTTCAGCTGAAGGCCACCATGGAAGAATGGCAGGATATTATCTTTCCACCAGCAAGTGAATTGCAGGCAGCTTAAGGCAATATCCATTTCGCTATAATGCTGGTTTATGTTACAGCTCTTTTCAAACTTCTAATTGCCTTGTATTGCTGACATTTATAGACATGCCCTATTTTAAACGAAAACACAACACTGAGGTCAGGAGGAGGTTCTGGGACAGCCGAGACCCCAGGTGAAGCCAAAGGGGGAAATTACTTTTAAAACTTCTAAATGCCAAACATGTTTGAGAAAAGGAAGAAAAAAATAAAATCTTTGGACAGAAAAAAAATTAATCATGGCCCCATGGTATAAATTATTAATAACCATATTTAATTCTATGTAAACATTTATTGGTTGGATTATATAATTTTTAAATGAAAGTAAATATTATTCATTTGCCTTGGTAAGTCTGGTAAGTCTCAGCTTATATGGAATAACTTTATGATTTTTTCCTTCCAATTTCACTTTTATTTGTTAAAAGCAAACACACCAAGCTAACGAGGTTTGTCAGCTGCTTTTGGCAATCACAATATGTTATGAGTCTTTCTAAAAGTTGCAATGAATAAAATAATATTTCATATTTATGTAGGACTTTTCACCTAGTATCTCATATGGTTTTATAAGCAATAAATCACTCATTCCAGATTTGCAAGTAAACAGTCTCAAAGGCAGTGCCAGTAAGTATTTCCCAGGTAGTTCCAGAAGAAGAAAAGTATATATAGGCTATAATCATTTTCATTTGTATATTCATACATTATTCACTGAATTAGTGAGTCATTGATCTATATACTTGACATATATTCATATCATGTTCATAACTGTCTAACACTGTGTAGATTTCAGGCTATATAAAGAGGTATTAAAGAGTATACACTTTAGTTGGGTTCTGATCCTGCTCTCAATAGCCAGAACAAATTCTTTTCAATGCTGTGGTCTCTTAGTCTCCTTGTGAATTGAGAAATAAGAAAATTATTAATAAATAGTTAACACTAGTGCTTTTCTTTTTATAGGCCATATATATTCATAGAAAATTTTTGGAAAAAAATAACTCACCATTTGTTTATTTATTTAATTTTTTTTGGAGGCTAATTACTTTACAATATTGTATTGGTTTTGTCATACATTGACATGAATCTGCCACGGGTATAAATGTGTTCCCCATCCTGAACCTCCCTTCCACTTTCCTCCCCTCTACATCCCATCCCTCTGGGTCATCCCAGTTCACCAGCCCTCAGCACCCTGTATCATGCATCGAACCTGGATTGGCAATCCATTTCACATATGATATTATACATGTTTCAATGCTATTCTCTCAAACCATCCCACCCTCGCCCTCTCCCACAGAGTCCAAAAGACTGTTCTATACGTCTGTGTCTCTTTTGCTGCCTCACATATAGGGTCATCTTTACCATCTTTCTAAATTCCATATATATGCATTAGTATACTGTATTGGTGTTTTTCTTTCTGGTTTACTTCACTCTGTATAATACGCTCCAGTTTCATCCACCTCATTAGAACTGATTCAACTGTGTTCTTTTTAATGGCTGAGTAATATTCCATTGTGTATATATACCACAGCTTTCTGATCCATTCGTCTGCTGATGGACATCTAGGTTGCTTCCATGTCCTGGCTATTACAAACAGTGCTGCGATGAACATTGGGGTACACGTGTCTTTCAATTCTGGTTTCCTCAGTGTGTATGTTGGGATTGCTGGGTCATAAGGCAGTTCTGTTTCCAGTTTTTTAAGGAATCTCCACACTGTTCTCCATAGTGGCTGTACTCGTTTGCATTTCCACCAACAATGTACGAGGGTTTCCTTTTCTCCACACCCTCTCCAGCATTTATTGCAGTCAGAATGGCTGCTATCCAAAAGAACTCACCATTTAAAATGTTTGTTTTTTGTCATAGCTGTTTAGTCGCTAGGGCATGTCTGACTCTTTTGTGATCCCATGGACTCTAGTCTGCCAGGCCCTGCTGTCCATGGGATTTATCAAGCAAGAATAATGGAGTGGTTAGCCATTTCCTTCTCCAGGGGATCTTCCAACTTAGGAACTGAACCCACATCTCTTGTATTTCCTGCACTGCAGGCAGATTCTTTACTGCTAAGCCACCAGAGAAGCCAAAATCACCATTAATTCCACTATAGGAAGATAAACATTGTGAACAATTTGGGATACAAATTTTTTGTTTTTAGTTTTTCTTTGTACAAAATACACCCACTTTTTATGTAAACAAGATCATGATGTGTATATTGATTTATAACTGACTTTTCAGTTATTAATATATTATGAATATTTATTAAATGATTAAATTTGAGCTTTGAGTACATGAAGTCATATGTCATGACTGGTAAGTCACTTCAGTCATGTCTAACTCTGTGAAACCCCATAGACGGCAGCCCATCAGGCTCCCCCATCCCTGGGTTTCTCCAGGCAAGAACACTGGAGTGGGCTGCCATGTCCTTCTCCAATGCATGAAAGGGAAAAAGGGAAAGTGAAGTTGCTCAGTTGGGTGTGACTCCTAGCAACCCCATGGACTGCAGCCTATCAGTCCTCCGTCCATGGGATTTTCCAGGCAAGAGTACTGGAGTGGGGTGCCAGTGCCTTCTCCAATGTAATGACTACATGGGGTTTTTAATTTCACTTCAAGTTGTGAAAGGACACTGGACCACAACACAAGCTTAAATGAAGAAATAAAGAGTACAAGCAAACTACTGAATATAGCAGCAACTGAAAAGGATTATGTAATATGACCAAGCTGGATCTACCCCAGGGATGCAAGGCTGGTTCATATAACGAAAATCAATCAGTGTAATATGCTATGTGACTAGAATAAAAGTAGAAAAACCATGGTCATCTCAAGAGGTAGTTTGACAAAACACAATACTCTTTGATGATTTTTTTTAAGTTTATTAAGATACAAATAGTGTATAAGTTTTGAATTACTTTTGTTAAATTTATTCATAGAAAAACTTTAAAATGTTGTTGAAAGAAATTAAAGAAGATGTAAATACATGGAACATCATTCAGTGCTCCTAAATTGGGAAACTTAATATTGTTAAGACCATACTCTCCAAATCAGTGTTCATATTCAAAGATCCCTTTCAAAATTTCACTGCTTTTCTAGAATTCATGTTACTGAGTCCAAGCTTGCTCTGCTCACTGCATAACAAGCCAATGAATCCAAGAGACAAGGTATTGAGGCAAGGAGTACAACTTTATTTGGAAAGCTGGCTGACTGAGAGGATGATAAAGTCTCAAAGTAACCATGAGAAATGCTGGGCTGGAAGAAACACAAGCTGGAATCAAGATTGCCGGGAGAAATATCAATAACCTCAGATATGCAGCCTCTTGATGAAGTGAAAGAGGAGGATGAAAAAGTTGGCTTAAAGCTCAACATTCAGAAAACGAAGATCATGGCATCTGGTCCCATCACTTCATGGGAAATAGGTGGGGAAANCTGTCGCCTGGACCTTACCAACCCCCTCCCTCCCTACCCTACTCCGTTCTACCTCCCTGCTAGACCACCAGCCCAGCAGTAGTAGCCTGTTGGATTCTTGGGGGGCCCAGGGCTGTTGCAGGACAGGAGTGGGAAGAGGGCTTCCCACATGGCCTGTGCAGCCTGGCAGACAGTCTCTTGCTCCAGGCTGCCTTCCTCTGCCCGCAAGAAGCTGCATCCCAGGGGCTCCTCACCAGGGAGCCTCTAAGGGTCTCAGGTAAACCTCCCTGCTGAGCTCACAGGCTGAGTTACAGCATCTCATGAATCACTTTCCTCTTTCTTTTTTTCCCTTTAAAATTTCTTCTATTTTTCCCTCTCCCCTGCATATGAGTCTTTTCTTAAGTTGGGGATATAATCATATTATTTTTAAAACTTAGGAATTACAGGGCATAATACAACATCCAGGGGCTTCCCAGCTGGCTCAGTGGTTGAAAATCTGCTTGCCAGATTTTCGGGTTTGATCCCTGGGTTGGAAAGATTCTCCTGGAGAAGGGAATGGCAACTCACTCCAGTATTCTCACCTGGAGAATCCCATGGACAGAGAAGCCTGGAATGGACTAAGCAACTGAGCATGCACAACATCCAGAAAGCATGAAAGGACACAGTGAAAAAAAAGCTTCTCTCTTGTAATGCGTGCAGATGGGACCTCTGTTGCCCACGTCTTCTGAGGGACACCCTGATAGTCCCAAGGGAAATCTTTTCTTCACAGATGGTGGCTTACTACACAAACTACTCTGTACCTTGCTGTTTTCTTCTACATTTCTATTTAATCTTAAAAATATTCCAAATAAACTGACAAGTAATGCATCATAAAACCAACCTCCTTGAACCCACCACTAGCATCATCACGGGGCTTCCCAGGTGGCTCAGTGGTAAAGAGCCTGCCTGCCAATGCAGAAGACTCAGGTCTGATCTCTGAGTCGGGAAGATCCCCCAGAGAAGGGAATGGCTACCCACCCCAGTGTTCTTGTCCGGGAAATCCGATGAACAGAAGAGTCTGGCAGGGTACAGTCTATGGGATTGCAAAGGAAGTGGACATGACTTAGCGACTAAACAACAGCATCATCACAACTTATTATCATGCTGTGTCGGCCTTTGGGTTTTGTTTTTAGAAATAAGATGTTGCACCTGTGGTGGGAGCCATGCAGCCACAACCCTGCTCCTATTCCCCACGGCTCCATCCTCCGCCCCCCCCTCCCCCCACCAACAGAGAAGCTCTACCAGGCACTTGCTGTCTACAGTCTCCTACTTCCCTGCTTGTCCCTCTGCCTGGGCTCCCCCTCCCACTTAAGGAAATCCCTACTGGGCTAGGGATGTACTCGGTGGTTTGAGAGCCAGCCTGCAGTCCGTCTGGACACGGCAAGCGTTCACAGTCACTTCCCTGTTACTCTAACAAATGAGGGGCTTTTAGAGCAGCACTTGGCATTGCTGTGAGACCTGGCAATTGTGGATGTTTTAAACCTCACGGACTCCCAAATAGCATTGTCCTCTTCAGTCAGAAGCCATTGCATGTGGCATATATCACAGCCGAAAATCAATGCCTGCTAATGTCCCTGCAGGAAGGCAGAAACATTAACTTCATGAATCCTCCTTCTGTTTACAAGCTCATTATGAGGATAAAGTGTTACTTGGGTTGGGTCAGGCTTTTCGCTGCTTCAGAGGTGGTCCTGGATGAAAATATGTGCCTTAATTTTGGTATGGCTGATGTCGCACATTATATGCCTCTGATAAGCCATGAAATGCAAACTCCATCTCTTTTCTTTATCGTCACTAAGCGTTCCACTATCAAGGGAAGAGCTGGGGGATGCGTCTGCCTGTCTGTCTTGCTATAACCTGGACCTGGGGACGGACATGCCATTGTTCGTCCCTCTGAGGGCACTGGCCTTTCTTCCCTGAGGGAGATGACCGGGGCTCGGAGGGCCACCCAGTGTCCTACACCTGGTTGTTTAAGGCTCTCCTAGCCTCACAGCCACCTCCAGATTGGGAACCCCACCCGCAGGGAGATTCCACAGTCTGCACTCGGCTGATGGCCCAGACCAGTGCTGGGCCATCATCACGCAGAGCCGGGGCACTCTGAAGACCATCCTAGCCCCACATTCATCATTTGCAAAGAAGGCAGCTGAGACCAGAGATGGGGCGTCGTGGCCCAAGGTGCCCAACAGGCTAGCTCCTTTGAAAAGTGGAAATAGAGCATAGATATTGTATCTATACATATAAAACATCAATATTAACCGACACTGGGTACAAATTTTTTATGCCACAACTACACGCACACCCAGAATGGATTTATGGCTGCTTTAATTGGGTTGGCCAAAAAGTTCTTTCAGGTTTCCCATACGCTGTTACGGAAAACCCTGAATGAACTTTTTGGCCAACCCAATTAAAAAAAAAGGAACGTATATATTATAGGCAAAGTGAAAGTCGCTCAGTCATGTCCAACTCTTTGGGACCCCATGGACTATACAGTCCATGGAATTCTCCAGGCCAGAATACTGGAGTGGGTAGCCTTTCCCTTCTCTAGGGAATCTTCTCAACCCAGGGGTTGAACCCAGGTCTCCCACATTGCAGGCAGATTCTTTACCAGCTGAGCCACAAGGGAAGCCCATATTATAGGCAAAGGGAATCCTCAAAGACCACTTATGCAGTGAAAGCCATGCTCCTCAAATGTTAAACAGCATAGGCATCTCCTGGTGCCTTGCTATTATGCACCTCCTGGTTGGGAGTCTAGGATGGGGCCTGAGACTCTGCATGTCTAACAGGCCNGCAAAGGGAATCCTCAAAGACCACTTATGCAGTGAAAGCCATGCTCCTCAAATGTTAAACAGCATAGGCATCTCCTGGTGCCTTGCTATTATGCACCTCCTGGTTGGGAGTCTAGGATGGGGCCTGAGACTCTGCATGTCTAACAGGCCCCTGCACTGCTGGGTCCACAACCACACTTCCAGCAGCAGACCCGGCAGCAGGCACTAGAACGGGGGCTCTCGCTCTGCTAGACTTTAGGGTCACCTGAGGAGCTTTGCATGCATAGAGAGGAGCCCTACCCAGTCCAGGGGACTCGGACTCTCTGGGGGTGGGGCCTGAGCCTCGGATGTTTTAAAAGCTGCCTCGGTGAGACTAACTGTGCAGGCCTGCTGCAAATCCCCGGCTAGATATTTCACAAGTTTCAGGTTTACATCTGTCCTCTTTGCCTGGCAGATGAGTTGTGAACTCCCATCTACTTCATGTAATGGGATTTCACAGGCAGGGAGTGTACGGGCTCCAGCAGAGGAAGCCAGAGGCTTCTACCCCGAGGAGAGACCATACACTGTCAGAGATGGACATCTAACTCAATCTCATTTTCCAGCTGACGCTCCTGAAGTCCTGAGCCCACAGAGCTGGTGAGCTGAAGAGCCAGGATGAGAATACTGGTCTCCCAGCCCCAGGGCAGGGCTCTTTCTATGCTCCAGGCAGATATTAAGCAGGAAGGCTTCCTGAGAGGGAACAGGGATTGAACCCACGGAGCCAATGGTAAAGAACCCTCCNAGCCAGGATGAGAATACTGGTCTCCCAGCCCCAGGGCAGGGCTCTTTCTATGCTCCAGGCAGATATTAAGCAGGAAGGCTTCCTGAGAGGGAACAGGGATTGAACCCACGGAGCCAATGGTAAAGAACCCTCCTGCCAATGCAGAAACATAAGAGGCCCGGGGTCCCATCCCTGGGTGGTAAAGATCTCTTGGAGGAGGAAATGGCAACTGACTCCAGGATTCTTGCCTGGAGAATCCCATGGACAGAGGAGCCTGGCAGGCTATGGTCCTTGGTGTCACAAAGAGTTGGACACAACTGAAGCAACTTAGCACACAGGCGCCCTGAGAGATGCAGGGCTGGAGGGGGTGGGGCAGGATCAGGAACAATTCCAAGGGATGAGTGACATCCAGAAAGGAAATAGGGGGGCGAAAGTGTTGGGGGGCAGGGGCAGAGGTAGAGGAAGTCACCCCAGTTCCTTTCAAGTCATGAGATGTGAGCAGTGGCTGCTCTGTCCACCCTCTAGCCCAGGAAGGCTGTTGTGAATTAGCAGATGGGCAGAGGGAGCCAGGCCAGGGACAGGTCAGGGGCCCGTGGGACAGCTGTGATGTGCCTGAGCTCAGGACACACTTCAGGGTGCAGTCTATCTTTTAGGAAGTTTTCAGAAAATTAAAAGAAAAAAAAATCACGTTCTTGACCATCCACGGCAAATGCCCTCCAAGGACCCGATAATGTTACTTGCTTGTCCTGAGCAAGGAATGCTATTATCAGTCTGTTGTTGGGCACCCTGACATGCAGGACAGTTGAGGAAGGGGGAGGG
>SJYV01009358.1:2561650-2650487 GCA_006410875.1 Neotragus pygmaeus | reverse complement strand
TTTTTTTTTTTTTTTTTAATATTCTTTTAGGATATCACAAAACTCACTAAAATGCTAGACTTTTCGGAGAAACGTTCAAGTATATATCTCAAATGTTAAGACCGAGACAAAATTTTCTCTCAGTGTTATACTGCATTTAAAAAAAATTACTGTGAGTATTAGAAACACAGTAAGAAGCTACCTTAATTTCTTATGCATATTTAAAGGGGGAAAGTAGCAAACTTTTAAGTCTGTTTTATAACTTATTCTTTGAGTGTTCAATATCAACAGTGTTGTTAATGGACTTTAATTAGCCATCTATAAAGAAACTCCCTGTTAGTGTTGCAGAAACCAATACTCAAGAAATCAAGCACCACACTCGGAGAGCTGGAGAACTCAGGTTTATTAAGTCAGCGGGCCCTGAGGAGTTAACACTCCAAGCTCTGAGTCTCCAACAAAGGGGTTACAGAGTTTTTATAGACAAACTATAGTGGGCAACACTAGCTGTTAATAGGCTGGCTTAAACCTGTCTCTTATACACATCTAGATGTGTATAAGAGACAGGGACTATACAGTCCATGGAATTCTCCAGGCCAGGATATTGGAGTAGGTAGCCTTTCCCTTCTTCAGAAGATCTTCCCAACCTAGGGATCAAACCCAGGTCTGCTGTATTGCAGGTAGATACTTTACCAACTGAGCTATTGAATTCCATCAATAGTAAACTGGATAACTAACTTGCACACTTTTCATACAATGGCATTTATGTAATGGAGTAATCAATAAAAGTGAACACTCTAAAGCAACACTCAATAACACAAATGAATTTTGCAAATAACATCCAGCCACTAAAGAATACGTACATTTATAGAAAGTTTAAAACATGAAAAATTAAATGGTATCATTTGTGGATGCTTATATGGATTACAAACAGAAAGAAAACCAAGGGGGAAGGGAGTTATGGGAAGACACATGCAGAGAACATCAAGAGTACAGGAAATGTTTCCTCTGTGACTACATGGTGGTTATTCAGGGGCTCCTTAATAAATATTCATCATTTAACCTTCATGTACTATCCTGTATATATTTCACCAATTTTTTAAAAATAGAAAATAGGAAAAAGTTTCATTGCTTACTAATTCCTAGAACAGTTTAAATTCCAGGAGAAGTATTTATTCCTTGAAGATTTGATAAATTCATTCATGCCAACCTCTGGACTTAAGACTTTCTTTTAAAAGCAATTATTTGATAACCTCACTTTTTTTCCCTCATATGTATTTATTGGCTTAGGTGCATACTTCTTGCAATGATTATTTGCATATTCCAAGAAAGTTATTTTGGAGGGTGATTTTTCAGTTGTATTGCCATAAAGTTCAGTAGTACTCATCTATTGTGGATTTTATATATGAGTGTGTGGTTGCTGTCTTTTGGCAATTCCTCGGTGTTATTACATTCCCTCTCTTGATAGACATTTCTAGTTTTTGTTACTACAAACGTTAATTGTGAGAAGCATCTTTGAACTTATATATTCATCTACTGGTGAAGGCAATGGCACCCCACTCCAGTACTCTTGCCTGGAAAATCCCATGGACGGAGGAGCCTGGTGGGCTGCCATCCATGGAGTCGCTAAGAGTCAGACATGACTGAACGACTTCACATTCACTTTTCACTTTCATGCATTGGAGAAGGAAATGGCAACCCAGTCCAGTGTTCTTGCCTGGAGAATCCCAGGGACTGGGGAGCCTGGTGGGCTGCCATCTATGGGGTCACACAGAGTCGGACATGACTGAAGTGACTTAGCAGCAGCAGCAGCAGCAGCAGCATTCATCTACTTATCTCTTCATTCCTACATGTTTTGCAAATATTTCAGTTCACATTATGACTGTTTATATATGACAGCATCCATTTTCCTACATTCTTATTGAATCTTAAGATTACCACACATTTTAATTTTACCAATTTGATGGGTAAAAATTGAATTATCATTCTGTAATTTTCATTTTCCTAGTTGTCAGCATGCCTGAAACTCCTTTTTTCCCACATATTTGTTATTCATTTATACCATTGACATCTCCTCTTATATGAATTTGTTTTACCTATTTTTTTCTTGATTTGTTTATCTTCTTACAATGTATTTGAAGTTTGTTGAGCAGGAATATTAACTCTTTCTCCATATACATGTTATTTAATACAAAAATGTTCCCCATCATATTATTCTTTGTTTTTAAATGTTATGTTTGATATCTTTTGCCATGGAAGATTTTTTATTTTATAAAATATTTCTACTTTTTCATTTAAGGCTTCAGATTTTTTTCTTTTTTAGGAAAGTTTTGCTTATTTTAAAGNCCACGGAGGATCCAATCCACCAACTTCTCCCGCTCCTAAACTGAAAAAAACAGCCCTTTTGAGATACTCATTTTTCTTTATATATTGTATTTTTGGCTACTTTTACATCACTCCCCACTGTCCAGAGCTTTTTCTCAGGCTCCAATGTGGAGATAATATTCAGATCAGAAGCAGAAATTCTGGGACTCCCCTGGGGATCCAGTGGTTAAGACTCTGCATGTTCAATGCAGGGGGTGCAGGTTTGATCCTTAGTCAGGGAACTAAGATCCCATATGCAGAATGGTGCAGCCAAAAAAAAGTAGACAAGCAAGTGAAAACAAACAAATAGATATTCAGCGTTATCAGAAGAAAGAAATCTAAAGTGCTGTGGATTTTTTTTTTAAAATGAGCAAAAGTCAAAAAGAAGGAAATAGGAAATTGGGTTTTTTGGTATTTTTAGCATCTGCCAGTGAGCTTTGTACATAATTAAGCTCTGGGACAACCTCAGATATTACATGAAACAGACACAGCATCTGAAGAGGGTCAGTTTAACCTTGTGAAGCTGTGTCATGCCCCAGTCACCAGAACTCTCAGATGAAAGATATCAGGGCCTTCCAAGGGGCACACAGGGAACATGCAGATACCCAAGGGCAGCTCTGGAAGGAAGTCATCCTCACCCACAGACAGCAGGTTCCTGTAGGTCTCCAGCATCACGTCCCTGTACAAGGTCCTCTGAGCAGGGTCCAGGAATTCCCACTCCTCCTGAGTGAATTTGATGGCCACATCCTCAGAGGTCAGTCGTTCCTGAAATGAAACCACATGTCACCAAAAGGGCCATGAAAAGTTCTCATTTTCACGCAAAAGAGAAAGAGTAGTAAGGGGTAAGGATTGACTTGGTTGAAGTATGTGTTCTAACAGATCTATGCAGGGGTATCAGGAGAAATTATGCATCACTAATTTTAATTTCTTATGCTTTTTGCTAAGACCTTATGAGATCATCCAATTAATATGGATTTTTCATCATTGTTCAAAATCCATAGAATATATAAAAATAAAGCTCAACACTGTCTTGACATAATATCGGACAGAAGTGTCAGACACTATGTTCTATCCAGTGAGTGCAATTCATTATCTAGATGAGGTACAGCATGAGTGGTGTCTTCAGAGATGACAAAGTCCATGGCACTTTTAATGGAAAGGTCTAAATTTTCAGTTACAATGTTGATCACAGCAGCAAGGACCAAAAGTGTCTGAAGGCTTCCTGTTGCTCTAAATTACTGTAGTATTACTCTAAACNGTGTAGACAGTGGAGATCACAGTACATAATTCTAATGTTATTCCTTCAACCTCACAGAGAAGATGGCTATTTTACTGGTCCGTGAGTACACACAACCAATAAACACAAAAGCAATTCTCCCTTTGTTACAATTATTAATGGTAATACCATTTTCCCTACACCCACTTCAGTTTTTTTTTGTTTGTTTGTTTGTTTTTTTTGGTCTCTTCACATACCACTCTATTAGCAACAAATACTCTAAACTAATTCTTCACAGAGTTTTTCATTTTTTTAATTTTCTACATCCACTGACTAGGTTTTAATCGAAGGCATCATTAGATCATGCCTAAATTCTTACAACAACTTTCTTAGCTTCTATCTATAATTCCTTACTTTTCAAAACTATCCTGTACCCAACTGCCAGCTTATCTTATCAAAGCACTACCTTCCCTAGGCTTTCTGCTAGACCAGACCCCTAGGTGACTCCCGACTACTGAAGATGGAACCTCTAGCCACAAAGCCTGGTTCCTTCACAACCTAATCAGTACTCAGTTTTGACCACTTAGCTTTTGCCTGTTGCACTAAATGCTAGCAAGAACAGGGAACAAGCAGATCTCACACATTTTTAATGGAAACTGAGAAGAGAGATGGCAATTTCTCATAAAACTAAATACACATCTACTGTATGACACAGAAATTCCTATGACACAGGTATTTTTCTAAGCAAAGAAAACTGTATGTAGGAATAGTAATAGCACCTTTTATTCATAATAGCCCCAAACCCCAAACAGTCCAGGTATTCATCAGTAGACAAAAGAATCAACTATAGTATATTCATACAAGAAAATATTTCTCAGTTATAAAAATGAATGAACAACTGATACAATAAAATGAATGAATCCCCAAAACAGTATGCTAAGTGGAAAACAAGGCAAAACAAATATATGGACAAGTAATATCAGACTAGTGGGGCAGCAGCTACAAAAGCTAACCAACCACAGAAACAAGACAAAGGTTTGAAATGATGGTAATATTTTGTATCTTGATAAGAGGTTTGTTTTAAAAATGTACATGGAATAGTCAAACTTGTTCAATAGTACACTTAAGATATATTTTTCTGTATATACATTTTACTTTAAAAAATAACTTTGAACAAATATTGAACCCACTTACTCATATACATGATGAAGTGTTTGGTGGGGAAGTGTACAGATGTTTGCAACTTACTTTGAAATAAATTAATAAGTAAGATGGATTGACTTACAGACAGATGGATATATATATGGACAGATATGTGATAAAGCAAATATACTCAAACTTTGAGTGTATAATTTAGGTAGCAGTATATGAACGTTCGCTGTATAATTCTTTTAAATTCTGTGCATTTGAAATTTCAATAATAAAATGTCAGATGTGGGGAGGGACCTGGTCTCCCATAACTTCTTTAAACATATATATATATACACACATATGTATTTGTATATATATATACACACATTCTGACCTACCTGACCATTTTAATTTTTTCTCACCTCATATACCTTTAACCTACAAATACCTCCTTTACCCTCCTTTATACTCAAACCCAAACTTATCCAATCTATAGGCTGTCCTCTATAAAACTTTTGGTGACTGAGTCCATCTAAAATGACATCTCTCTCTTAAAATGTAGTTTAGTTAATTCAATGCTTTTCACTGTACTTAAAATATAAATTGTGATAAGAAATATTCTATCAGAGTGTTGTAGCATAGGCCAGGCTCTAGAGGAAAAGCACCTAGTTTTAAACCCAGCTCCACAATTTATTAAACCATGTAGTCTTAGGCTTGAGATATCTCACTCCTAAAACCAGAAAACTTTTATCTCTCTTACATATTACTGTGAGGAAAAGATATTTTAGTGTTAATATCTTCTGCCCGACACATAGAGCTTAATACATGTTAATAAGTATTGTCTTTGTTTGACATAGACACACTGTTTTCGCTGCATTCCTCTGCAAAGAGGTACCATACAATAAGGGTAAAGCCACTAAGAAAAATATCTTGTTAATGAATGAATGACGGAATTTTAAAAATTAGTCTGTTTTACTAGGGTGCTACGCTGTCTCTGTCTGACAGTCCTTTCCAGAATTATAGCTTTAACTAATCTCTTCCAAGCAGCATATAACAAAATTACTAACAAATGAAAGTCTGTTTGTTAATTTAATGCATATTCTTCACTGTTGTTTTAGAAGCACATCTATGTTTTGACTGCTTTTAGAATCATGAAAAGAAATATTTGGTATGGACTGCTACTTTGCTGGTGTTTTCTTACATACTAAGATCCAATTAGCCATTCATCTTCTAGAGTGGGGAATTCTGGAGTTCCGGAGATGCTCAACTTTAAAAGCTTGTAACACAGAACAGAATCAAACAAACATGAGTTTTATGTCTTTGCTGTTTCTTTAGAGAAATATTAAAACATTGCTGGAAACTAATTTTATGAACTTCAAAAAGCTAAGAAACCAAACATCTTACAGGATCATAGTAAGACTAAGCCTTATTCATCGGTACCACAGCAATGATGACACAATTGTTTTTCTGGGTATAAAAATGTATGACCAACTGAGAGAGAAAATTTGCAAGTTACATGGCAAGTTGGAGGGTCATATCTTACCACAAATGCAGAGAGGCCCTATTGAAATTACATGCAAATGTAAAGACTTCAGGAAGTCTATCACACGATGAGTTTCCATCTCAAAAACTTTTCTCAGAATTCCAGAACTATGGAGTAATTAGATATCTTAAGTGCCTATGTATGAACAGTCTACTTTTTATATGCCATAATGAGAATTCAAAGCTAATGCCCAGATGGCTTTAAAATGTCAAGATAACTATTATGTACTTTCTACTACCTGGAACTTCTAGAGGAGCTCTCACATCTATACTTTATACAGTAATCCTGGCTAGAACAGGATTCTAAAGAAAGTCCAATGTCTTTGTTTTGCTTTAAGGCTAAGGCCAGGTACACCAGCCTGGCCTCTTGGAAAGAGCATTCTGAGTCATGGAAAAAACTCATGAGAATGTAGAGGTATCCACAAACATACCACTGGATAGCTCAAGTTAAAAAGATGACAAAGGCCTGTGGGCAAGTAAAAGGATGTATTTGGTGGGGAGAGGTTCTCTGCTGGTGCTCATAAACTAACTGGACACATTTAGCAAGCAGCAGAAATTTCTGTGCTTCCATCAGAGAAGAAGGCAGACCTGAGTTGAAGTGAGGTCTCCGAGGGTTGATGCTTCACCAACACAGAGGCTCTCCATCCAGGGGAGTCTTTTGCTATTAACAAGTGCCTCCTACACGGGTCCTGGTTCTCATGGGTATTTACCAGTTGTTTACCTATGTGAGGGCAAGTACAGCTTATTGCGTGCAAAGACTGGATGGCTTGCATAGGAAATTAACACCAACATTAGCATTAATTTATAATTATCATATTTCACTTAACAGGTAAGTTCCCTAGCCCACTTCCCCATCACCCCAGTCGCACCTAATTGCCGAACCGCACTAAGAAGTCTGTTCCCTGAATAATCCCAATTATTTGCCCTCAGTTGCATTGTTTGCCCTCCGAGTGATCCGCTCAAACTCAGTCTCATCCTTTCATTGCTCAACTTTTACAGGCTAGAGGTGTTCTTTATGGTGATTTGGCCTTTCAAAAGTTTCTCTCTGGTTTCCCTGGTGGCTTAGTGGTAAAGAATCTGCCTGCCAACACAGGAGACACAGGTTCAATCCCTGATCCGGGAAGATCTCACATGCAGCAGAGCAACTAAGCTTGTGAGCCACAGCTGTTGAGCCTGCACTCCAGAGCCCAGGAGTCACAACTACTGAGCCCACGTGCCACCACTGCTGAAGTCCAAGTACCTAGAGCCCATGGTGCACAAGAGAAACCATCACAAGGAGAAACCTGTACACCGCAACTAGAGTGTAGCCCCCCAGTCACCAACTAGAGAAAAGCCCAAGCAGCAATGAAGATCCAGCACAGCCAAAAAGAAATTTTAAAAATTATATTAAAAAAAAATTCCTCTCATCCCTTAAAATTTATAAAACCCTTGCAGATTTCAACCACAGGAAATAGCTGGTAATCCTGATAGTGTGTATACATACAAACCCAGAAACACTTGGCAATGAGCAGTTTTTAGGACATAAAATACCAAATCTTAAAAGGGTACATTTCCTTTTTTGTTTCCTGTGGCTCCTGTAGCAAACTATGACAAACTTGGTGGTTTCGAACAATGAAAATGGATTCTGTCACAGTTCTAGGAGCCGAAGCTCCAACATCAGTGTCACTGGGCCAAGATCAAAGTCTCATCAGCTCTGTCTTCCCTCTGAAGGCTCCAGGGGAGAATTGGTCCCTGGCCTCTCCCCGTTTCTGGTGGTGCTGTGTTTCTTCTTCTGTGTGTATATCTCCCAAGTGTATATCTTCTTCCATCAAACCCCGCTCTGCCTCTCTCTTATAAGATATTACATTTAGGGTCCATCCTGATTATTCGGGATAATCTCCCTAACTCAAAATTCTCAACTGAATCACATCTATTGTACATAGGTCTTTTCTTTCCCTTTATAAGGCAACACTTACAAGTTTCAGAGATCAGGAACTGATATCTTTGGGGAGCATTATTCAGCTTACCCCACCCTCCAAGCCCNCATGCAGCAGAGCAACTAAGCTTGTGAGCCACAGCTGTTGAGCCTGCACTCCAGAGCCCAGGAGTCACAACTACTGAGCCCACGTGCCACCACTGCTGAAGTCCAAGTACCTAGAGCCCATGGTGCACAAGAGAAACCATCACAAGGAGAAACCTGTACACCGCAACTAGAGTGTAGCCCCCCAGTCACCAACTAGAGAAAAGCCCAAGCAGCAATGAAGATCCAGCACAGCCAAAAAGAAATTTTAAAAATTATATTAAAAAAAAATTCCTCTCATCCCTTAAAATTTATAAAACCCTTGCAGATTTCAACCACAGGAAATAGCTGGTAATCCTGATAGTGTGTATACATACAAACCCAGAAACACTTGGCAATGAGCAGTTTTTAGGACATAAAATACCAAATCTTAAAAGGGTACATTTCCTTTTTTGTTTCCTGTGGCTCCTGTAGCAAACTATGACAAACTTGGTGGTTTCGAACAATGAAAATGGATTCTGTCACAGTTCTAGGAGCCGAAGCTCCAACATCAGTGTCACTGGGCCAAGATCAAAGTCTCATCAGCTCTGTCTTCCCTCTGAAGGCTCCAGGGGAGAATTGGTCCCTGGCCTCTCCCCGTTTCTGGTGGTGCTGTGTTTCTTCTTCTGTGTGTATATCTCCCAAGTGTATATCTTCTTCCATCAAACCCCGCTCTGCCTCTCTCTTATAAGATATTACATTTAGGGTCCATCCTGATTATTCGGGATAATCTCCCTAACTCAAAATTCTCAACTGAATCACATCTATTGTACATAGGTCTTTTCTTTCCCTTTATAAGGCAACACTTACAAGTTTCAGAGATCAGGAACTGATATCTTTGGGGAGCATTATTCAGCTTACCCCACCCTCCAAGCCCTCTCCAATTTTGGGTGCTTTATACAAATATCAGGGGATCATTTTGCTACTGTTAATAAATGGAGAAGGAAATGGCAACCCACTCCAGTATTCTTGCCTGGAGAATTCCATGGACAGAGGAGCCTGGTGGGCTACGGTCCATGATATTGCAAAGAGTTGGGCATGACTGAATGATTGAGCATGCAAGCACTATGTAAATACCATTCTTATTATAATGAATTGTATTTAAATATGTTTATATACTCAGGTGTAAGAGCCAAGCTCATCCATTATATATGGGGAAAGGGCTAATCAGATAGATGAAGTCATTTCTAGTACTACTTGGACAAAACAAACATTCAAATTTTTTAAAAAAGAAAAACTCAGAAACCAAAGTGCAGTCTTCCAGTAACTGAAGAAAAACATCAGAGTACCTTTGCCTCAATCAGGGCATATTAGGTCACCATAGAGAAGAGTATCTAAGCCATCCCCTAGGGTAGTTTTAAGATGGTACTAAATGAAACCATCTAAGAAATAAGTCATAAGAGCCCAGGCAAAGTTGTGAGGGCCCCTTGGGGTCATCTGACTCAAGCTGGAGAATGAGATGAGTCGAGTTCATGAGCCCGGTGGCAGGACTGCCAACACAATTCTAGAAACGATTTACTTGTTGATTGCACTCTTTTATATCTCCTGAACTATCTATGCTTTCCCCATTTGGCTATTCCTTTACCCTATTATTCAGTCCACAAATACTGATTGAATGCCCAGTATATGCCAGGCACAGCATATGTCCCCACAATGCAACCCTTAACAAAACAGACCCAGTCTCTATCCTCCTTGCGCTCACAGTCTGTGAGTGTAGCTCCTTGGTGCTCAGTAACAGAAAATCCCTGCCTTATGTCTGTGAAGAGAAGCCCAGGGCCATCGGCTTAACGGGAGAACATCATGAAGGTGGGAGGGCTTCCCCGAGACGGAGGTTTGATCCCTGGATGGGGAAGAGCCCCTGGAGAAGGAAATGGCAACCCACTCCAGTATTCTCACCAGGATAATCCCATTGACAGAGGAGCCTGGCGGGCGAGGGTCCATAGGGTTGTGAAAGAGTCAGACATGACTGAACATGCACACACACAAATGAAGCTGGAATGGGACTAAATTGAGTGTGAAACTGAAGGAAGCAGAGACAGAGAAACGCAATAAGCTGTGCTTCTTCATTTGGAGATTTCGCTTCCAGGGGAAACCCAGTGCTCCAGAATTTTATTTTAATAAGAAAGTCCGAATTGATATAGAGCAAAGGGCTTCAGAGCCCTCAGAGAAGTGAGAGAGCAATGGGATGAGCCCCCTCAAGCGCCTTCTTCAAACAGAGCAGCTCTGTTTTCATCTGGTTTACATCTTAGGCATTTAAACAAAGGGTTCTGCAACCAGAACAATGAAGATTGAAAACTCCTGCTTCGAGGAGCAGGTCCCACAGTGACCAGAGAACTCCTCCTGCATTGCGGCATGCATGGGAAACAGCTCAAAACGTATGCACCAGGAATGGTGGGTCAGGCATCGGCGTCTCTTAAGAAGTATGTGCTGTTTAACCAGTGACAGGAACCAGTGTAGATGACGATAACCTGACTTTTCCTGGTGTTTCATTTTCCCTTTATGTGACGGGAAAAATAACCAGGAAGGGAATGAAAAAAGGCAAATTTGTTCTCACAGTGCTTGCCACCTATCAAGTGATAATTTCCCTGCTCATGTTCCAAACATTCTCCATCTCGTTTGAAGCACTTTACATCTTTATGAATTTCTGAAGAGTTGGATCTTGGAATTACATGAGTTACTTTTTTAAAAAGGAATTGAGTTGATATCTGAAAGTTTGATGAAAATCTCCCCTTATTGATTACATATGTATCATTTTTATTACCTTGTGAATTTTTAGAAAGATGTGTGTGTGTGCTAAGTCGCTTCAGTCTTGTCCAACTCTGCAACCCTATGGCCTGTTGCCTACCAGGCTCCTCTGTCCATGGGATTTAGAAAGATGAGTGAAACATATTTCAGACTACACTAGCCTCTGAGTGAGAGAAGGCGATAACAATAGTAATCATCAGTTTGATCTGGCTCTCCTTCTGCCTGATCTAGCATTCAAAAAATTCTTCCCAAATGGTTCTGAGTTTTCTTGAGTGGAATCTTACCCTTGGCACCTAATATTACCAGGCCCTTTCATTCTTGCTTGCAGTCACAATTTCTTTAGTCACTTTTAATGTCAAAAGTGGCATCATATCATAATGAGTCACTTAAAATGAACTGGTTAGATTTTTAGCACTTTAACCAGTGCTGTTCAAATCTCAGTTGTGCCAGAATCTGAAGGCACCCCACTGACAGAAGAGAAGATAGTTCAGAGATGTCTGTAAGCTCCAAGGGCCAGATGGGACAGTGGGTTCAGGGTTGCATAAATAGACAAGTACTAAGAACTAGGCTGATGAATCTTCCTTTGCAATATCTGGGTTGCAAAGAGTCGGACACAACTGAGCGACTGAACTGAACTGAGCTCCACCTGCTCCAGTGTTTCAGAATGCAAATATAACCTGGGGACAGATGTAGAGTGTATTGAGAATATTGTCTCTACTTCCATAGGAATCATGTTCAGGTAGACAATAAAGTTTTATGTTCTAATCACCCAAATTCATTAAATGATAACTCTTTCCCTTTATGTTAAATGATTAATCATGCTCAATTAATTATTCATTAAATCCAAATATGAAATTATAATACATTATAATAATAAAGTTAATGTTATGCATGATCATTTTAAAATACTAATAACTTATATATAACTGAACTTATGTTTTCCTAGGCTATTCTTTTGGAATAGTTGCTTAACCAATATTCCACCAAAGATTTTTTCCAATTTTTCAGCATTTGATGCTTTATAAATTGTTTATTAAAACCAACTGGGCCCCTACACTTGATATTTTTGGAGAAAGAACTTATATTCTCTTCCTATGAGTCAAGAACACAAACTATGAGTGAGGCAGCCATGGAAATGGGCAAACTGTTAAGTCCAGGGCCTCAGTGAGAAGAGTCTCAGATGTGCACATAACTTGAAAACTGTCCTTTCTTACGCATTCTCCTACTTTACTCAAACAAGTTCTTGCAAATCCCTTTATGTATAACTGTAATTAGATCTTCTTCTTTGCTAAATTAGATCTTAGCAAAATAATTTGCTAAGTTTCTGTTACAGAACTTAAAATTGTATTACTATTTAATGGAACTAGGAGAACACCACTCCACCACTCCAACGTACCTGAAAATTTCAGCCAGGTAGGGGAGAATAAGCAAAAGAGTATTGTTTTAAGAGAACAACAGATCTTCTTATAGATTCACTGGAGACATGAGCAACAAAGCAACTACTGAAAAGTCTGGTAAATCTTTGCCTGCATCTGGAATTGATAGGAGGAAATGACATAGGACAATTATTTGTCTTCTGTGAACTCAAAAAGTCAGCCTGTTGAGCACTGTATTTTTTTTTTCCTAAGAATATTTGTTCTTCAACATAGTATAGTCTTTCTTGTACACAGATGTACATGATGGATAAATAGAGCAAGGCCCATGGTTTCAATGTTCTCACCCTCCAAAACTGAATTATACCAAGATGCTGCTAATTACACAATAGTTCTAAATGAAAGCTCACAGCAACAAAACTCACAGTGGGGGGTTTTAATGGATAGTATTGAATAATTGAATCTTTAGCCCCTGAAGAGGTCCTCAGCTTTTAAAGTTAAAGGCAACCAGGCCTGGCATGGGAGGGAGCCATATAATTAATACATAGAAAAAAAAATAATACTAGGAACCGAAATAATTTCCTCTTTACCACATTTCCTCCCCTACACATATTTTGTACATTTATTACTTGTTTACCATCTCATCAAGACAAGAATTATTTCCCCCCTTTATAATGTCTGTTTTATAAAAGACTTTGAATAGAATTATCAATTGAACACAGATAATTGAGTTCCTTTTTTCTTACTCTGAATAATTACATTATTACTAACATTAATAATTATTTTTTATTATTATTTAGCTACCATTTTCACACACAAAGATACTGTGGTAAGACTTACGCATTAAACTAATTTTTCAGCAGCCTATGTGATACAGTAACACTTCTTCTACAGATAGGAAACTCTAGGTTCAGTAGTAAGCACATTGGCTAAGGTTATACAGACAATAAGTGCTGAAGAGGGATTCAAAGATAGGACTTTCCAAATCTTTTATGATATGGGGGATTTCCACTCAATGGTTGTTGGCGGTGGTTTTCAGTCACCAAGTTGTGTCCGACTCTTCACAACCCCATGGACTGCAGCACGCCAAGCTTCCCTCCCTCATCATCTCTGGGAGTTTGCCCAAGTTTATATCCGTTGAATTAATGATNATGGGGGATTTCCACTCAATGGTTGTTGGTGGTGGTTTTCAGTCACCAAGTTGTGTCCGACTCTTCACAACCCCATGGACTGCAGCACGCCAAGCTTCCCTCCCTCATCATCTCTGGGAGTTTGCCCAAGTTTATATCCGTTGAATTAATGATGCCATCCAACCATTTCACCCTTTGTCACCCTCTTCTTCTGCCTTCAGTTTTTTCAGCATCAGGATCTTTTCCAGAGTTGACTCTGCATCAGGTGGCCAAAGTATTCAGTTTCAGCAATGGTCCTTCCAAGTTGACTTCTTTAGGATTGATTGGTTTGATCTCTTTGCTGTCCAAGGGACTCTCAAGAGTCTTCTCCAGCACCACAGTTTGAAAGCATCAATTCTTCAGTGCTCTTTCTTCTTTATGGTTCAGCTCTCACAGCCATACATGATTACTGGAAAGACCATTGTCTTAACTATATGGACCTTTGTCAGCAAAGTGATGTCGTTGCTTTTTAAGACACTGTCTAGGTTTGTCATAGCTTTCCGGCCAAGAAGTAATTGTCTTCTAATTTCACGGCTGAAAGAAAGTGAAAGTGGTCAGTCATGTCCAGTTCCTTGCAACCCCATGGACTGTAGCCTACCAGGCTCCTCCATCCATAGGATTTTTCCAAGCAATGATACTTGAGTGGGTTGCCATTTCCTACTCCAGGGGATCTTCCTGAATCAGGGATCAAACCCAGGTCTCCCATATTGTAGGCAGATGCCTTACTGTCTGAGCCACTAGGGAAGTCCAATCTCATGGCTAAGTACCACTAAATTGTACTTACCTCTCAAATGGATTCTCTCTCCCCTCATTGGACTGGAATTGTAAGAAATGCTCAAAGCCCTTAACAGATTCTGGGTCTAGATTTCCTATTAAGATCTTAAGTTCCTCAATAAGATTAATTGTCCCCTTTTATAATGAGGGCCTGATGTCTCAGGCAAATAATTGAAAGAGTCATATTTTCTTTCACATAAAATCTCTTTGGGCAAAAAGGCAAAGTGCCTTCACATTGCTTCCTGGCTATTGAGGCAAACATTGGGGCAGTTCTAAATCTAACCTGCTTTTTCGGTTTGGCTTTGGAGGGGTGAAACAAATCTTTATGATGCTAATTATCTCAAATATTACCAGACATTTGCATCTATGGCTGCCACTCACCAAATATCAATGGTGCCAGAAGGCCCCCACACAAATACAAACCCCACTAGGGCTGATATTGCCCCTAGTTAAGAACCACTGAGTGCATGCTTGCAATGTTCTGCAGTCAGCAAGCAATTGCTATATAGATGCAAAAATGAGTCCTGGACTTTCCCTGCAGGGTTACATCATCTTGATTCTGGTCCAAGAATGTTAGGAGCAGATCACATGCTGCCATAGGCAGATTTGTACTAAGCCAGTGCTCTAGGACAAAACTGTATTAGATCAAGTGTGTGAGGAGTGCTGGGGGCAGATCAGAACGCATGGAAGTGAAAGGTTGGTCAGTTGCCATCCCAAGTCATCATGATGAGTAGGAAGGAAAGGAAAAAGAAAACACATTAGGAGATGCATGTCTCCAGTTCACTGGAAGTAAAGAGCAGTAGTAAAGCCTGGTTTAGTCTCCATCTGACTGGTTGCCAGCTTCCCACACACTACTGGTTCATGACATGAAAATTCTCTGTCCGGAAACCCTTCTGCCTTTACAATCACTCCTCAATCACCTAGTAACTACTTTTAGGCCCCATGCAAGACAGGCCAACTGTCTACTTTCATGTCTGCTCTAACTTATTCTGGAAATATGTCACTCTGAAGACTAAAACGCTTGTTGCCCCGTTCAGCACATTTTGAGCTGTATTTTTGTAAGAGGATGTTTGGGCAATGACACACAAATTACATGCACAAAGCCAAATTAATTATTTGCAGATATGTAGCATAATTATGGGGTTTATGCTATCCATCTGTGAACCTTAGTCTCCCCTGGTGCAAGTACTGCTTACAATAAAAAGTGTTTAATAACTTTAAGAAGAATCTGTGCTTACATTTGCACGAGAGTTAAGTCTTCATTCCCGGATGGCATTCATGGGATCCTGTGGGTGGAGAGGACCTTGATGAGCCAACTGGTCCATTTTCCAGCATTCAAGAGAAATAGTTGTTAAACAAATTTGGAAAGACAGTATTGAGGAATTGTCACAGCCACTTGGATGAAACATTTCATTATTTAGTATCCTTTACCCTCAAGAAGTGTTTCTATTATTGTATCTACATTTCCTATGGAAATTTACACTATCCCCACTCATCTGGTGCTCACTGACTCCAGAAAATGCCCAGTTGTGTCCTCTGTGCTAAACCACATTGCGACTGAGAATTGTTATTGAGTGATTCTACTTCCTCTTTATTTTTTTCTACTTCCTCTTAAGACTGACTTGTATCAGTACAATTAGACTTTCTTCATAGGTCTCGTTTTATAAAGCATCATAATTTTCAGCCCATCCCATACAAATTTGCCAAACTCATTTTTAACAGTGAAGACAATCAGACACAAGGTTGGTCAGTGCATGATTGCACAGTAATGAAAAGATCATTTCAGAGGTCCTTTTATGCATTTTTCTTTATTTGCATTGATATCATGTCAGCTTTTAAGAACATAATGTGACTGACTGTGCATCCTCCAGGCCCAAGCGCCTCATTCTTATGGCACATAAGAGCTGCTTCGGCAATTAAACAAGACATGGAAAGAGATTTTAAAAAGAGAATAGAGTGTTTGCCTTTGCCTTGGGTGTCAGGGGGTGCTTTGCAGAAGTGCTCTGCAGTTTCATCTTCTGGAATGAGAAGCAACTCTCCAGCAGGAAAGAGAAAGTTACTCTTAAGAGAGAATATTATATGACAAAAATGGATGGGATCAAAAAACAGATTTGAGGTATTCCATGCATACCAGCATGCTGACACATAAGGTAAAGGGAATGCAGTGAGTGAAGGAGGAAAGGAAATGTGTTGAGCATTGTTTAGGTGCTGAATGCATCACATACATGGTTCCATTTAATCTTCACCATGATTATATACACTGACCAATATTTTACCCATGAAAAACCCAAAGTCCAGAAGGCTTATTACTTGGCCCACAGTCAGACAGACAGTGAGTGGCAGAGCCAGGATGAGAACTTGGGACTGGCTTGATGGTAAAGGACATGCTCTGTGTTTATCATATTATTCTTATTCCAAAACTAGTAGGTCAACAGCAGTCAGATCAGGAGGGCTTTGACTGTACCGCTGTTAACACAAAATCTGTTATTTCTTTACAGACTAAAAGAGAGTTGGAAGAGTTTTTCTTATTTTATTATATAGAAAAAAATGATATAGATGATTCTTGTGATAGCATGGACCTGAAATTTAAAGTAATAGAAATGTTAGTCAGAGGCTGTCAGAGGCTAAGGTAACACCCAGTTCAGACCCAGTGAAGACCTAATCTAAGGTAGCAGCAGTGAGGATGACATGGAGCAGATAGATTCATGAGCTCCTCCAAAGGTTTTATCTCCTTGGTGACTGCTTTGATGTGGAAATGAAGGTCCACAAGGAGTCTGGGATCATTCCCGGGTTACTGACTCGGCAGAGGGTGGGGTGTGGTGAATAATGGTACAATAAATCAAGATAGTAAATGCCAGAAGAAGTAGCCAGTTTGGAAGTAAAAGATGAAGAGTTCAGCTTTGGGACATGTTGAATTTGAGATAAAGAATGTCCTGTAGGTAAGGAGATCTCTGGGAATTGAGTTCATAATTGCTGAGAGTTGGCAGAGAAAAGAAAACTTACTCTGGGGAAAGAGAGTCAAGGAAGCATGGACTGAGGAGTAAACCCCAAAGGTCATTAATTTTTTTTTTTTTTTAGAAGCTGGGTATAGAAGAAGGAATGGGTATCAAAGATTCCAAGGACTGATTCAGGAAGTGGAAAGAGAACCAAGCAGTTTGGTGTCATAGAATCTGAGGCAGGAAAGTATTAAAAATAAATAGTGGTGAGCACAAACACTGCAGAAAAAAAAAGTGATATGGAGACTTACGAGAGTCTTATCAGTTGTCACATTGGTGGTAAAGACTAATGGTGGTGTGTGAGGAACTAATGGAAAGTGAAGAAGTAGAAATGGTGGAATAAAGTGTATGTTAAGAGCTCAGAGTATAATTAGTGACTTGAAAGTGCAGAAATCTTAACATACTTTCATGAGATTAATTTCGTTATCTCTTTAAACATCTTCAGTGAGGATAATCCTTCCATGCTGGTGCTGGTGCTCAGGTGCTAAGTCTTTACAACTCCATGCACTGTAGCCCACCAGGCTTCTTCTCTCCATGGGATTTTCCAAGAAAGAATACTGGAGTGGTTGCCATGCCCTCTTCAAGGGGATCTTCTTGACCCAGGGATCAAATCAGCATCTCCTGTGTCTCCTGCATTGCAGGCAGATTCTTTACCGCTGAGCCACTGGGAAGCCCAAGAGGTGCCCTAGGAACTAGCAATTAGCTCTGAGTCCTGGGGAAGCTATTAGCATGCTCAGTGATGTGCCACCTGCTAAAGGACTCACTTTTTCCCTGCCTAACTCATTTCCTTTTCCCCTTGACCTGGCCATATCAACATGACATTTTGCTATACAGTCTCAGAATGTAAGCTTTAAGCAGGACTTTCTTCAGGGAACCAGGCCAAGATAGAAGTGGTTGTCTTCTCTTCTTTCCACTTAACAGTAGTTTTTGTTTTGTTTTTTTTTCCTAAAGTCTTGAGAGCAGGTCTTGACTGGTGCTGCTACACCCTGTACGGCTCTATATTCAGTTAACACTGACTCTTTCCCTGGGCATCTTGGAGAGACTCCTGGGTGGACCCTCTGACAACTCCCCTGACTCAGGCAGTGCTTCCTTTTTGGCTGCTTACTAAATCCCTCACTACCTGTCTCCAGTAACACAACTNTACACCCTGTACGGCTCTATATTCAGTTAACACTGACTCTTTCCCTGGGCATCTTGGAGAGACTCCTGGGTGGACCCTCTGACAACTCCCCTGACTCAGGCAGTGCTTCCTTTTTGGCTGCTTACTAAATCCCTCACTACCTGTCTCCAGTAACACAACTCTCAGCCTCTTTCTGCTGGACAGCACCACTAGCAGGTCATACTTTCTCAGGTCTGAATCCATCACAAGCTCACAATTTCTCCCAACTTTAGAAAATACACTAATATACACTTACAAATACACTTTTATATTATACATGCATGCATATTATGAATCACTCACATATATATATACACATATGTGCTCAGTTGATCAGTCATTTCTGAGTCTTCAAGAACCCATGGACTGTAGCCTGCCAGGCTCCTCTGTCCATGGAATTTTCCAGGGAAGAACCCTGGAGTGGGATGCCAGTGTCTACTTCAGGAGATCTTCCCAACCCAGGGGTGGGGCCCTGGGCTCTTGCCTCTCCTGCTTTGGTAGGCAGATTATTTACCACTGTGCCGCCTGAGGAGCCCACATATATGTACACAAACCTATAAATATGCATATCTATATACAAATGTATCAGATTCCTTCAGTGGTCCCCTTAAGCCCTTTTTAAAAGATATAAAGTTAAGGAGTGGCTTTGTAGAGACATGGATGAACCTAGACGTCATACAAAATGAAGTCAATCAGAAAGAGAAAAACAAAGGTTATATATTAACACATATAAGTGGAGTCTAGAAAAGTGGTATAGATTAACATTTTTGCAAAACAGAAATAGAGACACCGACATAGAGAACAAACATATGGACACTAAGGCAAGGAGAGGGGGTGGAATGAATTAAGAGATTGGGACTGAAACATATACGCTATTGATGCTTTTTATAAAATAGGCAACTAATGAAAACTTACTATATAGCTCAGGGAACTCTACTCAAATGCTCTGTGGTGACCTAACTGGAAAAGAAATCCAAGAAGAGGGATATATGTACACATAGAGCTGAGTAATTTTACTGTACAGTAGAAACTAACACAATGTTCAGTTCAGTTCAGTTCAGTTGCTCAGTCGTGTATGACTCTTTGTGACCCCATAAACTTGCAGCACTCCAGGCCTCCCTGTCCATCACCAACTCCTGGAGTCCACTCAAATTCATGTCCACTGAGTTGGTGATGCCATTCAACCATTTCATCCTCTATCGTCCCCTTCTCCTCCTGCTTTCAATCTTTCCCAGCATCAGGGTCTTTTCCAGTGAGTCAACTCTTCGCATGAGGTGGCCAAAGTATTGGAGTCTCAGCTTCATCATCAGTTCTTCCAATGAACATTCAGGACTGACCTCTTTTAGGAAGGACTGGTTGGATCTCCTTGCAGTNATCAGATGCCATGATCATTTTCTGAATGTTGAGCTTTCAGCCAACTTTTTCACTCCCCTCTTTCACTTTCATCAAGAGGCTTTTGAGTTCCTCTTCACTGTCTGCCATAAGGGTGGTGTCATTTGCATATCTGAGGTTATTGATATTTCTCCCAGAAATCTTGATTCCAGCCAGCATTTCTCATGATGGAGTCTGCATAGAAGTTAAATAAGCAGATTGACAATATACAGCCTTGATGTACTCCTTTTCTTCTTTGGAACCAATCTGTTGTTCCATGTCCAGTTCTAACTGTTGCTTCCTGACCTGCATATAGGTTTATCAAGAGGCAGGTCAGGTGGTCTGGTATGCCATCTCTTTCAGAATTTTCCACAGTTTATTGTGATCCACACAGTCAAAGGCTTTGGCATAGTCAGTAAAGCAGAAATAGATGTTTATCTGGAACTCTCTTGCTTTTTCCATGATCCAGCAGATGTTGGCAATTTGATCTCTGGTTCCTCTGCCTTTTCTAAAACCAGCTTGAACATCTGGAAATTCACAGTTCACGTATTGCTGAAACCTGGCTTTTTTATCTTTAAGGTAGCCTTATTCTTCTTGTGTATTTTCTGTGTAAGTTCTATAAATTTAAATTTCTAAAATAATTTATAGGCATATTTGTACCCCTTATTTACAAATGTTATCACTTATGAAATACAATAAACACACATTAGGCTTTTATTTATTTCCCTTTCTAAAGGGCTTTCTTATAGTTGTTAATAATATTGAGTAGCATAATACTATTAAGCATTTGCCAAAACCAAATCTCATTCCTTATCCATTTCAGTTTCATTATTCACTCTAGTAAAACTGCTGTATACAAGATCAATAATGCCCTTAACAAAATGAGTTGTCCTCATTGAGCCCATGTTCTCTGGCCACATATACTGTTCCTCGCTGTCCCATCAATATCTTGCTCTTCAGTAGCAGTGTGTGCTAATGTAATTCTGCTCTCTCCCATCATTCTGTTTCCTTCACTAACACCTGAAGTATTTTCCCATTGACGATTAATACTGGTATCGCTCAACCTCAGTCCTTGCCTTTTGTCTCCTCTAAACTTCACCCTCAGGAACCTCATTTGTTCACCTGATTTGGTTCTACATCTCCAAACTTTTAGAGTAGCATGCCAAGTGGATGGTATCTGTGACAGGACTCTACCATGGCACTGTCTACATATGCCAAAACTAAGCAATGGCATCCAACAACCGTTTTGTTTAACTTGTGATTTGGGATAAGTTGCCTAAGAAGGACTCAACTTGATGTTCCATTTTGATATGCATGATATCAGTTTGATAGCTAGGGTAGCTGGAGAATATACAGTCCTCAAAAGTTTCTTCACTGACATTCTGCACCAATGTGCTCCTTGTGTGTGTTATGTTTCTCTCTCCTTCTCTCAGGGCCTCTCCGTGTGGATTTGACTTCTTAGAGCATGGTGGTTTCTGGATAGATGCAGTTCTGACAAGGCAGTTGGCTTTTCAGAGGATTGCAGGCTATTCAAAGGTCTGGCACAGTATCACTTCCTCCATAAACCATTGTATTACCACCTCAGTGGGAGATCATGTGCTCATTTTTATTCCCCTGACTTAGAATATCTTTCTTCTTCTGCTCCTCCAATTCATGTCTCTTGCTTCCTTTAGAAAACATTCTCTCACGATTTCTTTCCAGATTAATTCCATATCTCTGAGTTCCTATCCATGAGAACTTAGACACCATCTTCATATATTATGTATAATGGACATTTCTTGCTTTTTTGCTGTTCATTATTGAGCACTTCCCTTCTTATTGGTAATCCAAATTTATTTGAATAATTACTTTTTGTAGAAATCTATGGAGGTTTTATCCACCTCCTTCAAAATAAGCTGTACTAGTTCTACTCCAGAGAAGCAGAACCAAGAGGATGTGTGTGTGAGAGAGTGAGAGAGAGGGAGATTTATTCTCAGGAATTGGCTCTCATTATCTTGTGGTTTGATGCATCCAAAATCTAATGGAGTAAGCTGGTAGCCTGGAGACACAGGAAAAAGTTCAGTTCAAGTCCAAAAGCTGTCTGCTGGTAGAATTCATTTTTACTGGGAGGAGATCAGTCTTTGTTCTAGAAAGGTCTTCAGTTAATTGCATAAGACTACGGAGGGTAATCTGTGATACTCAAAAGTTCACTGATGCAAATGTTCATCTTATCCAAAAAGAAAAAAAAAAGGCCTTCATAAAAACATACAGAATATTTGTCCAAATATCTGGGCACTGTGGCCTGGCCAAGTTGACACACAAAATTAACCATCACCTAAGCCAAACAGACTTGTTCTTCCCTTGCTTCTCCACACCGTAGGCACCTAATGTACGTTCAGTACATCAGATGCTCTTTTCACAGTTGTTGAATCTTAAGCAATTAACACAGTGGTATCGGAAAAGCAGGTGGTCATATTTGTTACAGCAGCAGTAACAGCAATAACATGTCATCAGATTCTAGAAGGATGACTACCACTGTTTCTGCAGTCCAGTCTTCTAGTCAATAATCCTAAGTCTGGAACCTCTAGATACTCCCAATAAATACCCTGTTTTCTGCAGATAAACAGGATTGATTTCTGCTGCTTAGAACCAAGTTGCACTTAATACTATATTATGTTATTTACATTCATAAGTTATACTGAGAATAAATGCAGTGTTAAATGAAAAGTATACTGAACAAACTCTAGCAAAGGAGGGTGATCAATAAATTATATTAGTATGTTTTTCTTCATGTTTATTTTATTCTTCCTATCCTTCCTAATTATTATTAATATTAGAACAACTATTACTGACCTTTCTATATATGTTTTAAATAAGAAACAAGACTCCTCCATAACACTCTGGACAAAGAAGCACCCAGCTCAATTCTTTAGACTGATAGGCTCATACATGACAAGACTAAAATTCTGAGTCTTAAGGAACTTTAGTAGTTTATACAATAAACTGTACAGTTCAGTGCTAAACTCTCTAAACTCTGCTATATTTTACTACATACTTAAAATATTTTGGTTATCTACAGAAAAGAATCTTAATAGCATGGAAATTGGAGATGAAAAAATATAAAGTTGATTTTTCAGAAGTACAAATGAAACTTTATTCAAATTGGAAGTTAGAAAGAAGGTACCAATTCTCTGAAATTTCTATCAATAAATCCCACAAAAGGCTGCTAATGGGTACAAAATTTCTTTTTGAGGTGATGAAATGTTCTGGGATTAGATAGAAATGATGGTTGCATGTTTTATGAATATATTAAAAAGTACTTAAGTTATATACTTTGAAAGTATAAATTTTTGTGGTAAGTGAATTATATCTCAATAAAAAAAAAAATTAAAGCAGCTAACCATTCTTTAAATATCTGATTAGTGATTTAAATTATAGATGTCTTTTTTATAGAAGTTCATTATTTACTGCACAGCCAGGATTCCTGTATTACTGGAGGAAATTTCTAAATCACTGTTATTTATTTCTTGGGCAGTTTTTAAACCTGTCAACTTATGTATTCACGTTAAATAAAAACTTCATCATTCAGATTTCAGGTGGAATCTAGTTGTGGAATTCAGTCATTCCTAATGGACACATATTTTACTATATCTGGAGATTTATCTGGCAGCTACTTAGTAAAGTAAAGAGATGGATTGATTCCAACAATATTTGAAGTTGTGTGGTGGGTCAGCACATCCAAAACATATGAATAAATCAATGACACCTTTCCATTTTTTCGTCATGGCTCAAACATTCAACTATGCTTTGGAGTGCTTACATCTAAACATGTTTAAGATGGAACATTCATTGTTCTTTTGTGTTACTTCCAGGCACATAACTGGGGACAAATAAAGGTTACATGATAACACTACTGATGGGTACAAATAGCACAGGAATACACTGCCCATACATTATTTGCCTAAACTGCTTTGAGAAAGAGAGGGAAATATTATTTCAAAGTCCTCAAACACAACTTTAGAAGAAACATTTTATATTAATTCACCTGCTTCCATTCCAGGAGTCTAATGTCGCTCCCTGGACAGTTCTTTAAAGGAGAATATATCTTCAATCTCACTGCAGCATGACAAGAAGGCAGATGAGAGGAGGAGGAGAAGAAGAAAGAGGAAAAGGAAGAAGAAGAAATAGTTGCTAAAACTGGCAGTGTGCCAAGATTCACATTCAGTACTCCACTGCATAAAATGGAATCAGGCCATTTTATCTCGTGAGTCTTTCTCTTTCTCTCTGTGTCTGTCTCTGTCTCTCCCTCTCTCAAGCAATCCACTTATCATTGTGCCCAGGCTTGATTAGATTTATAGTTTGTTTATCTGAGAGCTCATTGCTTTATTGCATCCAGAAGCCAAAATATGTGCACCTCCACAACCCAGCTGAATAAAACAAACTCATTTTGATCTTTGTGTACAAAGCCATCAGCACTGGTTCAAAGTGTAGCGCAGCCAGTTCTGGACAGCAGATGCACAGTTCAGCTCTTCTCCTGGGCCCTTGGTTTCAATTAGGCCATCTGCCAAGTGGCCCATGTGCCTCTGTGTGCTGAAATATTTCTTTGAGGCAGATTTTTTAAATTAGGAAATAAAGACTTCCCATGTGATTTGCTATATATACAATTTATGACAATTGATTTTTATAGTTAAAATACCTACATTTTTAACATATTTCTCTTTCTGCAAAATAGCAGCTTTCTGACAAGAGAAGAAAATTAGTAAAATGTAAATACTGCATTTCATTTACTCTTTCAGCTCTAAAATATACTCAAACATACATAAAAATGATATTAAAGGCCATTAGGTTGCAGAAATAAATAACTTCTTTGTCTTAAAAGATTTTTTGATAAAGGAGACAGTGGGATCCAAGCATTTTCTGACTTCTAGGAACTGTAATTAGGGAAAAAATAAATATGAACAAAAAAGAAGCTATAATATCTTGAGATTGGTCGGTTAGTTCCTCAACCTGAGTAGATTTTCTTTACTTTCACTACCATTTGGGCCTTTTAACACCTGAACTGACCAACACAACCTTGTGACCTGGCAACAGATATAACAAATTCCCAAAGCCAACTTCCAATGTCTGGCTGATTCCTAGTAGATCCATAAGGTATATGCACAGCAGATGTCTATGTGCTCCACAGCCCTGGATGCATACGTGTGTGTCAATATAATTCTCACTAAAGGCAGCCTCGTGTGGCAAAAAATCTAGAAACTCTTGAAAGCAGTTATCTCATTGTCCCCAAGCTATTAACAATACCCTCCTGTTGCTACTTAGAGAAAGGGGCAGCCACGTCCTAAGTCACCTCCACAGACAGCAACCATCCCATAAGGAAGGTCCAGGCCGTGTCAAAGCCAGGGAATCATGATGCTTTCAAACTTCTTGAAAGCCTTCAGGACAACTTTGAAGAAGCGCCCACACAGGCCTGGATTATGCCTTACAGTGAATTCAGGGCATTTAAACCCTAAAAACCTGGGCCCACAAATTGAGCCATCACTTAGCAGATGTTAGCCACTGCCAGTGCCAAGGCAAACTGAAAATAACCGGGCACCAAAGCTAGCAACTGAATGGTAACCAGCTGTTAGTGGTGAGTGTAAGCAGGCCCCGTACCATGCTAGGCCACTCACACAGCGGGGACCCGTAAGTGTGGCATACAGGTTTTTCGTTTTTGTTTTTAGTAAGCAGATGGTTTTATTGAGTCATTTGCCTGTTTTCCATAAAGCTGAATTACTGCATTCCTAAAAATCTCTATTTCTAAATTAGTACATTGTCCATTGCCATGGTGCTTAATGTTGAAGATGCTGAAAATGATAGTGCTATGCTTTCTTGATGCAGGAAATTTCAATAACAGAGAAAGGAGCAACTGAAAAACGTAAACTTATTGAAGAAATTTTTTGAAAAAAAGTCTTAATCAAAGATAGAAATAATATGATTCATGTCAGAGATAAAAATGTTTTAATTTTTTTCCCTTTCTCAAGGCAACATGACAATTAAGTTTATAAATTATCTATATGTATCTTGCTACACTCAACGTAATACAGAGTAGATGAGATACTCTTTGTAGCGCTTATCATAAAACATATACAGACAATGCAGCTGAATTAATACTTAATAGATATCTACAGTATTTGCCTTTTTTTCTTCTACCTTTTGACCCCTTCACTTATTTCTCTTACATTCAAGCCCTTATCTCTGGCAATCGTCAATTTGTTCTCTGTATATCTGAACTTGTTTCTTTGGTTGTTTTTTTTTTTTTTAGATTTCACATATAAGATAAATTATACAGTATTTATTATTCTCTGACTTACTTTACTTAGTATAATGTCCCCAAGCTCCATACATGCTGTCACAAATGGCAAGATTTCATTTGTTATGGCTGAATGACATATATAGTAATATGCGTGTATGTGTGTGTATCACAATTTCTTTATCCATTCATTTGTGAATCACACTTGAACTATTTCTATATCTTGGCTATTATAAATAATGCTGCAATGAATATGGGTGCGCATATATCTTTTTGAATTGGAGTAGTCATTTCTTTAGATAAATATCCAGAGTGGAATTGCTAAATATTATAGTAGTGCTATTTCTAGTTTTTTGAAGAGCCTCCATACCATTTTCCATAGCAGCTGAACCAATTTATATTCCCACCAATAGTGCACAGGGTTTTCCTTTTCACCACATCCTAGCTAACAGTTGTTATCTCTTTCCTTCTTCATAGCCATTCTAAAATATGTGAGGTTAAGCATTATTGTGATTTCGATTTGCATTTCTCTAATGATTACTGATACTGAATATCTTTTCATGTACCCATTGGCTATCTGTATGTCTTCTATGAAAAAATGTCTCTTCAGATCTTCAGCCCATCCTTTAATTGACTTGTTTTCCATTAAGTTGCAGGAGTTCTTTATATATTTTGTTTATTAGCTCATCAGATGATTTACAAACATTTTCTCTCATACAAAAGTTCCTTTTTCATTTTGTTAATACTTTCCTTTGTCATACAGAAGCTTTTTGGTATTATGATGCTGAATTTATTTATTTTTGCTTTTGTTTCTTTTACTTTTGGTGTCAGCTTCAAAAAAATCACCACCGAGATCTGTGTCAAGAAGCTTACCAATTCTGTTTTTTTCTAGGAGTTCTATGGTTTCAAGTCTTACATCCATTTTGAGTTATTTTTGTGTTGTGGTATAAGATAGCAGTAGATTTTCTTTCTTTCTTTCTTTCTTTTTTTTTTTTTTTTTTGCATCTAGCTATTGTTTCCCCAATACATTTATTGAAAACACTGCCCTTTCCCCATTGTATATGCTTGACTGCTTTGCTATAAATTAATTGAACATATATGCATGTGTTTATTTCTGGGCTCTCTATTCTGTCTCATTGATCTGTGTCTACTTTTATGCCAATAGCATACTCTTTTGATTACCATAGCTTTGTAATGTAGTTTGAAATCAGGGAACATGATAACCTCCAGGTTTGTTCTCCTTTCTCAAGATTATCTTGGCTGTTCAGGATCTTTTAAAGCCCCACACAAACTGGGGGGTTATTTGTCCTATTTTGGGGGAAAATGCCATTGAAATTTTGATAGGGATTGCACTGAATCTATAGATTGCTTTGAGTAGTATGGACATCTTAACATCTTGATTCTTCCAATCCATGAGCATGTGCTATCTTTCCATTTATTTGTGTCACCTTCAGTTTTGTTCATTAATATCATGGTTTCCATGTATAGGACTTTTATTTCCTCAGTTAAATTTTTTTCCTAGATATTTTCTTTTCTTGATGCAATTGTAAACACGATCACTTCCTTTCTCTTTTTGGTAGTTTATTATTAGTATATAGAAATGCAACAGATTTTTGTATATTGATTCTGCATCTTTCAACTTTACTGAATTTGTTTATTATTTCTAAGTTTCTTAATGAAATCTTTAAGATTTTTCTATATGAGTATCATATTATCTGCAAATATAGACAGTTCTATTTCTTCCTTTTCAACTTGAATGCTGTTAATTTCTTTCTCCTGCTTAATTGCTCTGGCTAGGACTTCCAAAACTATGTTGAATAAAAGTGAGAGTAGAGCACATCCTTTTAGGTCTTTTTATATTTCCTTTATATAGTGAGGTACTCCTGTGTTGGATGCATAAAGATTTACAAATGTTTTATCCTCTTATTATTGACCTCTTCATTGTTATGTAATGCCTATCTGTGTCTCTTATTACAGTTTTGTTTTAAAGTCTATTTTGTCTGATATATGTATAGTTACTTCAGTTTTCTTTTGATTTCTATTTTCATCTTTTTCTGTCCCTTTACTTTCAGTCTGTGTCCGTCTTAACATGAAAAGTTCTTTGTAGGTAACATATTGATGGGTCCATTCTACCACTGTAATGTCTTTGAATCAGTGAATTTAGTTAATTTTTATTTAGAGCAATGATAGATAGGTTAATACTTACTGCTATTTTGTTCATTTTTTATGATTGTTTTTGTAGTTCTTTTCTGTTCCTTTCTTCTCTTGCTCTTTTCCTTTGTGATTTAAAGAATTTCTTTAGTGATATGCTTATACTCCTTTCTCTATTTTTTTGTGTATTTACTATAAGATTTTGCTTTGTGGTTATGATAAGAGTTACATATAACAACTTGTATCTATAATAGTTTAAGTTGATAACAATATGTTTAATCCCACTNGTGATTTAAAGAATTTCTTTAGTGATATGCTTATACTCCTTTCTCTATTTTTTTGTGTATTTACTATAAGATTTTGCTTTGTGGTTATGATAAGAGTTACATATAACAACTTGTATCTATAATAGTTTAAGTTGATAACAATATGTTTAATCCCACTTTAATTTAAAAGTCAACATTTTTACTGCCTTCCCCTGATATTTTACATTTTTGATGGCACATTTTACATCTTTTTATCTTGTATATTCCTTAAATAATTAATGTAACCATAGTTTTTATTACTACTTTTGTCTTTTAACTTTTTACTGGCTTTATGAGTGATTAACCACTAAATTTATCTTTACATTTACCTTCTCAGTGAGATTTACTCTTTCTTTGTTTTCTTGTAACTAATTAGTGCCCTTTCTTTTCAACCTAAGGAAGTCCCTTTATCATTTCTCATAAGACTGCTTTAGTGGTAATGATCTCCTTTAGCTTTTGCTTGCCTGGGAACCTCTTTATCTCTCCTTCAATTCTGAATGTTAACTTTACTGGGTACTGCATTCTTGGTTGGAAGTCTTTCCTTTTCCTTTGTGCCACTCTCTTTTGACCTGCAATGTTTCTGCTGAAAAAAATCTATTAATAGTCTTATGGGGGTTCCTTTGTACATAAAAAGTTGCTTTTCTCTTGCTGCTTTTAATATTCTGTTCTTGCCTTTAACTTTGATATTTTAAGTACAATGTGTCTTGATGGTCTCCTTGGAGTCATCTTATTTGGAATTGTCTGGGTTTAACAGATATGGATGTCTATTTCCTTATCCAGGTTGATAAAGGTTTAAGCCTTTATTTCTTCAAACAAGATTTCTGCCCCTTTCTCTCTTATTCATTTGGGACCCCAATAATGTGAACATTATTTAGTTTGACGTCCACAAGCCCTTAAGCTATTTTCACTTTTTTTCATTCTTTTCTCTTTTGGCTGCTCTGATTGAATGAATTACACTGCCTTTTCTGCAAGTTGACTAGTTCCTTTCCTATGCTTTATTTTTTTCAACTGTGAACCCCTCTAGTGCATTTTTCTCTTAGCTATTATATTCTTCATCTCTGTGACTCCTATTTGCTTCCAGTTCAAGATAGTGACATGGGAATCTTCTGAAATTACCTTCTCCCATGGATACACTGAGTCTACAGCTACATATGGAACAATTTCTTCTTAAAGGAAAACTAAAGGCTGGCTGAGTGATGATTTCATATTGGGAAAACAAGAACAAAACCACAGTGAAGTATGTAGAAGAGGCCGGAACACAGTCTCACCATAAAACCCATGCCGACACCCAGGAGAAAACTCAAAAGCCAGAGCTTCTCCCTAAGGAAAAAATAGCTGAAACCCCACATCAGGCACTTCAACTTTTAGAATTTGTACCAAACAGAAAAGACCCCAAAACATCCAACTATAAAAATTAACAAGGCTTGTGTCCTGAGATCCATAAAATTTCAGCAAACTGAAAGACAACTCTTAAAGGACCCAAGCTCGGACTTACCCACTTCTGAATCCAGCTCAGACATAGCCAATTTCTCCCATATTTAAAATATAGAAGGATAATTTGCTTATGATAAGCATTTCCCTGATGGGCAGGCATCTAATTTAACATATTCTAGAAGCCTCGTGGAACACCCTCCAGGGACAGAGACTGTGAGGTACCATCTTTTCTCTCTCCTTTAGTCATGCTTAGAGTACCAGTATCTTTGAGAAGGGAAATTTTTTNCCCTTCTCCAGTGGACCACATTCTGTCAGACCTCTCCATCATGACCTGCTCATCTTGGGTTGCCCCACTGGCATGGCTTAGTTTCATTGAGTTAGACAAGGCTGTGGTCCTAGTGTGATTAGATTGACTAGATTTCTGTGAGTATGGTTTCAGTGTGTCTGCCCTCTGACACCCTCTTGCAACACCTACCATTTTATTTGGGTTTCTCTTACCTTGGACGTGGGATATCTCTTCACAGCTGCTCCAGCAAAGCGCAGCCACTGCTCCTTGCCTTGGATGAGGGGTATCTCATCCCACCTCCCTTCCTGACCTTCAGCATGGGATGGCTCTTCTAGGCCCTCCTGTGCCTGGCAGCCACCACTCCTTGGATGTGGGGTTGTTCCTCCCAGTCACCGCCCTGGCCTCAGGCGCTGCCCCTGGCCTCGGATACGGGGTGGCTCCTCCCGGCCACTGTCCCTGACCTCGGGTGCAGGGTAGCTCCTCCCGGCCATCACCCCTGACCTCAGACGCAGGGTAGCTCCTCTCGGTCGTGCCTGCGCTGTCGCAGCCTGGCATTCTAGGCCGCTGTCCCTGACCTCGGACATGGGAAAGCCCTCGGCTGCACTTAGTGCGCCAGCACGCCTCCGCCACCTGCGCTTAGACTCAATTTTGTTTTTAGAGCACATATACTTCCTATATATGTTGCACATATAATTTTTTAATATTGTATAAACAATGACTAAGTGAGATCTGAGTGAAGGTATTTCTCTTTTAGGATTGAAATTTTGGATGTTGTCAAAAATATTTCAGCCACTTATAGTCTTTCAACAAATTTCTCTCCTTTGTTTCACACAAGCTAGAGTATTAGACCTCAGATCTACCCAAAGTGAGCTGCTACCAAATTTCAATAGTAGGAGAATAGACAAAATGGCATGGAGATAGGAGAAGACAAGAGAGTGAATTCACTGATAGCCATATTGATGTATAAAACATGCAAATAAATAAAGATACATTACCTAAAAGGTTTTCTCTTTAGGAATTTATAATTTAACTTTTGTTTGAGATTTGTGGTTAAGTCCATAAGCTAATGCATAAGAATACCATACTAACTAATAATAGCAACTATATTTAAGATGTACTTAAATATTTTTATTATTAGAATCCATTGTTTGCTGAACTATACAAGGTGGGGATATGAGTATATAGATGACGTATGTAACATGAAATCTGCTTTTGAAAATCCAAGTCTTTTTAGGTATAGCAAGTGAAGCAATGTAAAAGAGCCTACAGATATCAATTAATAACTGTGATGTTATGATGGCCAATGAGAAGACAATGTTGGTGACTTAATGTTAGTGATATTATTATTATAGCTACATATTTATATTGAAATGTGACTCTGTAAGTTACTTTTGCGACAGTATATGCTCTCTGAGGTTAAAAAAAAGAAAGAAAAAAGACAATATGGAATTTCTTAAATGTATAGAACATAGAAAATCTCAGAGAAGGAAAGAATGCTCATAATTCTCTGGGAACCCAGCAGATTCTTAAAGTCTGGGTCATGATTGATTACATTAGAATATGGGGAGAGAAATACCATGCATTGTTCTGTAGCATTTTTTTTAACTATTCCTTTCCCATTTCTTTAATGTTCAGCTTATATTAATAGTGACTGATATGATACAATCAACAGACTTGTGTTGTAAATCCAAAGAGAAATTTGCAATGAATTTAAAGATTTGACCTCGTCTGTAATTCCAGCAAATAAATAAAAAAGAGCTAGAGAATTGGGATAAAATTAAAGGAATATTGAAGTCAAATTTTATGCATTATGTTTTTACATTTTTGTGAAATATGAAAATGTATGCAAAAATACACAAAACTTTGCTGTCAGCAAGAATGGATTAGCAAAAGAAAAACAACAAATTATTATAATAATCATCAGCATCAAGATTCATGTGTTAAGTTCATATATTATTATTTCATTGGTTTAGATGTGTTAAAAGCAAATTTAATAGGCATGGTCCCTATCCTACAGAAACTTGGGATTTAAGACAGGCTCCATTACCAAGACAAATGTAAGAGAAAAATAGACAAGCATATACATCTTAGAGAAAGACATACATCAAGTGAATGAAAGAATAAATAAACTGAATCCTTCCTTTTGTTTATAAGTTTGAGAAAAAGGAAAATGACACATCCTCAGATTTGGAGTTTAACCACCAGTTGTCACAGGAATAACTTTGAGGATATACTTTTGCAGTAATGGCAGGAAATGACCTGAAAATACTGGTCTATATCAGTCTATTATTCCTGGTCTATCCTGATTTATTCCAGTCTATACCAGTCTATTTCAGTCTATTCTGATCTACTCCACTCTAAACTGGTCTAAACCAGCATGGTCTATTCTAGTCTAAACCAGTCTATTCTGATAAAAACTGATCTGATCCAGTTTAAACAGACCTGAGCCAGCTGGAACCAGTCTAAAACAGATTGAACCAACTCCTCAAAAACAGTTTGAACCAGCCTGAATCTGTTTGAACTAGGCCAACTCATTGGAAAAGACTCTGACACTGGGAGGGATTGGGGGCAGGAGGAGAAGGGGACAACAGAGGAAGAGATGGCTGGATGGCATCACGGACTCGATGGACGTGAGTCTAAGTGAACTCCAGGAGTTGGTGATGGACAGGGAGGCCTGGCGTGCTGCAATCCATGGGGTTGCAAAGAGTCGGACATGACTGAGCGACTGAACTGAAACCAGTTTGAACTGGTCTGAGCTAGTCCAAACCAGTTTGAACCAGCCTAAATTGGTCTGAGCCAATTTAAACTGGTCTGAACCTGTTTGAACTGGTCTGAGCTAGTTTGAGCCAGTTTGAACCAGTCTAAACCAATTTGAATCAGTCTGAACTGGTTTGAACTGGTCTGAGTTGTTTTGTGGGTGTTCATTGGAAGGACTGATGTTGAAACTGAAACTCTGATACTTTGGCCACCTGATGCGAAGAGCTGACTCATTTGAAAAGACCCTGATGCTGGGAAAGATTGAGGGCAGGAAGAGAAGGGGACGACAGAGGATGAGATGGTTGGATGGCATCACCGACTCAATGGACATGAATTTGGGTGAACTCCAGGAGTTGGTGATGGACAGGAGGCCTGGCATGCTGCGGTTCATGGGGTCACAAAGAGTGGGACATGACTGAGCAACTGAACTGAGCTGAACTGAGCCAGTTTGAACTGGTTTTGCCAAGTCTGAACTAGTTTGAACCAGTGTTCATTCAAAATCCATACTATTCGATCCAACCAAGTTAAATTTTCAGAACAAACTATTTTAATAATTAAATTAAAATTTCAATCATCCTCAAAGTTCTTTCTTTTATTTAAAATGCCTTCAGTAATAAAAGAGACTGAATATGGAAAACGCAAGCTTTCATAATTTAATATCCTTAATTCAATTATTTAAAAAGTAGAAAGAAATAGCATGAATAATATGGCTCATTAATATATTAGCAATGCAAAAAGTAGTTACAGTGGTTGCACAATATTAAAATTTTTTAAAACACCCTTGGTGTTATTCACTGCTTCTTAGTGAAACACATTTGTATTGTTTATTTTTTAATTTGCTTTTCATTCCCTGCTTTACAATTGAACATATGTTTGCAATTGTATTTAGCAAAGTTCATCATCTTAACAATGTACACCAAAGTCAGTGTGCCTTCCTGGCACAAAATACCCCGTATTCAAACACTTTTCTAATGTTTGGGGTTTCTGTCTCAACTGACAATACTGAAAAATATGTATTAGCCAAGCAAACCCACTATCTCAAAGCCATGCTGAAAATTACTCCAACCTGTCAAAGCCAATTGAAATTCCCTCCTAGCCCAATTCTTAGCTTCACTTTGTATGTGAAATAAGAAAAGTTGGATTTGATTATAACCACATGCAGAAGAAATCAAGGAATCATATATAACATATATTTAATACTATAGATAATTTTCCTTTTAAAGAATTTGTCTTTCTTTTTCCATCATTTATCCCATCTCACCTCTTCCAAATAAGTCACTCATCAATACATGAGTAGTTTAATTAGAGTTGTACAACACATTTTTAAAATCCTTGGTGCACCACATCATTCTCACCTTGGAGATAGAATAACCCAATGGAAGAAATCTAAATCTCTTGCAGATCCAGTAATTTGAGGTTTTGCTCAATGTCAGCCTATTTTCTATGATTTATTATGTTTATATACCAACTACAGTGGTCTTCTAATTATGGTACCCAGTGGCTGTTGATATAGTTCTAACAAAAGGGCATGATTCCATCCTTGAAGTTCACTTATATAAAAGTAAATTTCCTTCTTTAAGAAAAAAATCAATTTTATTTCACACCAGAACTCAGAAGGGCTAAAACAAGGTTATACACAAGATGAGAAACATGACTAAAATATTACTCTGTCCCACTACTGATGGCGAGCACTACAAACTGCTTAAAAGTTAGAGCCCATAAAAATCCCTGGCAAAACTTAAGAGAACAACAAAAAACAAAATAATGGCATTGGGGAAAATAAAGGCAGGTTGCTTGGAATAAACAACATGATTTCCATCTATAAAATCACCCGAGTCCACTGCATTTAACATTTATGAGCATTATCTAAAGGAGAAAGCAGACTATGTTCAAAGAAGTCTAAGAGACAAATATAAGCTGTGCAACTCAGTTCACTGCTATTTACTGATGAAATATTCTAGAATTTTCATCAAGGCTTTGATGTAACTGTTTCTTCCTCATTTTAACTAGTGTGATTGAGACTCTGGTAGAATAAATGATGCATTCAGATAAGTCAGCACATTATTGTCAAGGAAGGAAATGCATTGGGAGCTAATTTTCAGGCACTAGAATGACTTGAGATACTCAGCCATTCGGGGTGAGTAATGTTTTGAATTCTAGTTTGAGGTACGTAGGCTTTTCATCATTTATACTTGCTTATGGGCGAAATATAAATTCAAGGGAGAAAAGTACCTGTAAGTCTGAGCAGACTCTCTCTTCCACTGCCACAACAACTGTGGGAAGAGTTGTTACGGAAGTGCCACATGATCAAGTTCGTCTGTGCTCCCACCCGGGGGGATGGTTCTGTGCTCCCACATGGAAGACAGCTGCCCTGGAAAGCTGCCTGTACCCTCAGCAGACCTTAAGAGAGAGCAAGTAAATAAACCGTTGTATATTAAGCCACTGGGATTTCAGTTTTTCTTGTTTCCAAACTATAATGTAACCTATCTTGACTGATATATCAACCACAGTTACAAAACTGTTAATACACTTCCATTAGCTTTCCAGCATTATTTTATATTATATATGTGGGTGTGTGTGTGTGTGTGTGTATGATGTTTTCCATGTTATTTTGTAAACTATTCTCTACATATATAATAAATGAACATCTATATAATATATAATGAATATTTTCCAAGTTATTAAATATATTTTCCAAAACAGTATTTTCAAGTTACAGAGCACTGAACTAATACCATGCCATAATTTATCTAACCTTTCACTAATATTGAACAATTTTGCTAAATAGTGCTTCACTAGCTAACCTATTCTTAGCTCTTTGTGTATATTTCTATCTTCTTGGGATAAAGTTTCCAAAATGGTAACACTGAATCAAACCTTATTCATTTTAAGGCTTTTGATACACATTGCCAAATTACCCTTCAAAGTTTTTGTATGAATTTATAATTTTTCTGAGTATGCAATATATAATTGCCACTCTGCCCTTGATGACTCTGAAAATTACAGTTTCAAAAATTGAAAACTTGATATATAAAAACTATCTCATTTCTTATTTTAATTTAAAGGCAAAGTTATTTTGAGTAGCTGATGTCAAAGAGAAGACCAGGAATTCAGATCTGTTGAGAATGGAAGCATTTAATGCTATATATTTGACTCTCTATATCTTTCATCTCGTTCTGAAAATGCTACTATGTGACCTTTCATCATCATTATTTTATAAGGGTCCGATAGATTCAATTTCATACTTGATCCCAAAATTTCATAGGACAATTTCTAATTCCAATCTTTGAAGTTCTTTTTATTTGCTTTGTTGTTGTTCAGTCTCTAAGTCATGTTCAACTCTTTGCAATCCCATGAAAAGCAGCATGCCAGGCTTTCCTGTCCTTCACTATCTCCCTGAATTTGCTCACATTCATATCCAGTGAGTTAGTGATGCTATCTAACCATCTTATCCTCTGCTGCCCTCTTCTCCTCCTACCTTCATTCTTTCTCAACATCAGGGTCTTGTCCAATGAGCCAGCTTTTTGCATCAGGTGGCCAAAAGATTGGAGCTTCAGCTTCAACATCAGTCCTTCCAATGAATATTCAGGATCTCTTTCCTTTAGAGTTGACTGGTTTGATCCCCTTGCAGTCCAAAGGACTCTCAAGAGTCTTCTCCAACACCACAATTTAAAGGCATCAATTCTTTGGCTTACATCCATTTTATAGATTACCATTTATATTAATTCATGGCCTGAGACTTATTTGCATAATTCCATTTATTAGCATTAAAAAATACATTTTCTGATTCAAATACACACTCATTATTTTTAAGTTTTGTTTTAGTCTCATAGACATGGTAGACATGATCAATTTGGCACAAAGTAGCCATTCTCTCTATTTTCTAAAGAGTTTTTTAGAACTACGAAGTCTGGAAAGCTAAAATCCGTATTTCCAAGGTTAACTGGCAATTTCAAATGTAGATGTGAAATAGATCACACTGAAAATGTAAGATCCTTGATCCAAACCTCAAGATTGGGAAGGTGTAAGTGAAGCAGGGGACTTCTTATTTTGTCTCTTGCAACTAGCAAGTAAGGACAAAGATGGTATTGCCTCAGTGCCGGGTCACTAGCTTATAAGCACTTGCAATGGAGGCAGGAGCAGCAGTCTCCAGACACTGGATCACAGCTCCAGGGTTGTGCTCTTGAACTTGACAGTTCAGGTGGAGTTTGTGTGATTACTTCTCTCATCATGGCAAAGGTAGGGGCAACCCTGCAGGCCCATTGGGCAGTGTGATTCTGGGAATCGTAGCCCAGTTCCCTTCTCTTTCCATCCATTCTGTGTGAACTAAATTATCTGAGTCAAATGTCTTTTGCTTTAAATAGCTAGACTTGGGAATTCCTTGGCTGCCCAGTGCTTAGGACACTGGGCTTTCATTGCAGGAGGCACCGGTTTGATCCATGGTCTGAGAACTAAGATCCTGCATGCTATACTATCAAAAAAAAAAAAAAAGATAAATAAAATTAAATAATAATTTTTAACAGCTGCCTCCTGATTTTCCTTACAAAGAGGATATCATGTCAGAGAATCCTACCTGTTTGGTCCTCGTTATTCTTCTGTTTACCAGGACTATCTTGGTTTTTAAGGGTTACTCGATTAGCTGTTTGGAACTGCTACCGAAATATCAATAACCTCAGATATGCAGACAACATCACCCTTATGGCAGAATATAATTCTATATATGCTGCTGCTAAATCGCTTCAGTCATGTCCGACTCTGTGCGACCCCATAGACAGCAGCCCACCAGGCACTCCATCCCTGGGATTATCCAGGCAAGAACACTGGAGTGGGTTGCCATTTCCTTCTCCAATGCATGAAAGTGAAAAATGAAAGTGAAGTAGCACAGTCATATCCGACTCTTAGCGACTCCATGGACTGCAGCCTACCAGGCTTCTCCATCCATGGGGTTTTCCAGGCAAGAGTACTGGAGTGGGGTGCCATTGCCTTCTCTGATATGCGGAGTACGTCATATGAAATGCCCAGGGGGGTGAAGCACAAGCTGGAATCAAGATGTAGTGTCATTGTTGGTAACATAAACCAGGACATCAGAGGAGTTCCTGCCATTGATATATCAGCTCAGTTCAGTTCAGTTCAGTCGCTCAGTCATGTCCGACTCTTTGTGACCCCATGAATCACAGCACGCCATGCCTCCCTGTCCATCACCAACTCCTGGAGTTCACTCAGACTCACATCCATCGAGTCAGTGATGCCATCCAGCCATTTCATCCTCTGTCATCCCGTTCTCCTCCTGCCCCCAATCCCTCCCAGCATCAGAGTCTTTTCCAATGAGTCAGCTCTTTGCATGAGGTGGCCAAAGTATCGGACTTTCAGCTTCAGCATCATTCCCTCCAAAGAAATCCCAGGGATGATCTCTTTCAGAATGGACTGGTTGGACCTCCTTGCAGTCCAAGGGACTCTCAAGAGTCTTCTCCAACACCATACTTCAAACCATCAATTATTCGGCACTCAGCTTTCTTCACAGTCCAACTCTCACATCCATACATGACCACTGGAAAAACTATAGCCTTGACTAGACAGACCTTTGTTGGCAAAGTAATGTCTCTGCTTTTGAATATGCTATCTAGGCTGGTCATAACTTTTCTTCCAAGGTGTAAGCGTCTTTTAATTTCATGGCTGCAATACCATCTGCATTGATTTTGGAGCCCAAAAAAATAAAGTCTGACACTGTTTCCACTGTTTCCCCATCTATTTTCCATGAAGTGATGGGACCAGATGCCATGATCTTCGTTTTCTGAATGTTGACCTTTGAGCCAACTTTTTCACTCTCCTCTTTCACTTTCATCAAGAGGCTTTTGAGTTCCTCTTCACTTTCTGCCATAAGGGTGGTGTTATCTGCATATCTGAGGTTATTGATATTTCGGTAGCAGTTGCAAACACAGCTAATCGAGTAACCCTTAAAAGCCAAGATAATGCTGGTAAACAGAAGAATAACGAGGACCAAACAGGTAGGATTCACTGACATATCATCTTTGTAAGGAAAATCAGGAGGCAGCTGTTGTATGTATTCCTGGATGGAGTTTGGATAAACAAGTATGCTAACTGCAACCAAGGTGTTCAGGACAAAATCAAAGATCTGGTAGCAGAAGAATGGGATGATCCAGGCTGCGTGTTGTTTGTAAGCTCCATACATAACCATGGCACAGATAAGGATCATGAGAACAGAAATCACGATGGCAGTGCACATGTTGGCATCATCCATGAACTCAAAGTCACCCCTGAGTTCAGAACTTGAAAAGTGGTGATGATCTGGATCAGCCAGGGCACTCAGCAGAATCAGCAGTATCGCGGCATTGAGGATCAGGAGCAGGATGGTGCATAGTTGTCTGTATGTGTCAATCCCAGGGTCCGAATTTATCCTTCCCCCTCTGTTTGTTTTCTACATCTGTAATTGCATTTCTGTTTTGTAGATACATTTATCTGTTCTCTTTTTTTAGTTTCACATATAACTGATATCATATGATATTTGTCTTCCTTTGCCTGACTAACTTAACCTATTTGTTTTTAAATAATTAGAGAGTATTGTATTGTATTGAGTTGTATTGTATTGACGTCTTCTTCAACAGTTGTGGGGTTTTTTTAATTTTCTCTTTGATTTATAATGTATTTTCTTTCATGGATTTTGAAATTCTACTTGCTTTGTAAAAGTTTCATTTTGTTAGAATTTCATTGTATTTTGGTATCTTTCACCTACTAAAAAATAACCACTTTGTTCATTTTAATGCTTTTCTTTTTCTTTAAACTCTTTCTCATCTGATACCTCTGGAGAAGGAAATGGCAACCCACTTCAGTACTCATGCCTGGAAAATCCCATGGATGGAGGAGCCTGGTAGGCTGCAGTCCATGGGGTTGCTAAGAGTTGGACATGACTGAGCAACTTCACTTTCACTTTTCACTTTTATGAATTGGAGAAGGAAATGGCAACCCACTCCATTGTTCTTGCCTGGAGAATCCCAGGTACAGGGGAGCCTGGTGGGCTGCTGTCTATGGGGTCGCAGAGAGTCGGACACGACTGAAGCTACTTAGCAGCAGCAGCAGCATCTTATACCAATATTTAGATTTGGAGCATCATTTTTATTGCATTTATTTGATATAAATTTGTTCATTTTTAATTTTTAAGCTCTATACATGACTTTGATTTTATACATATAGCAGTCTATTTACAAAGAAGAATTAGTTGACTATCTGAGGTGAGATGATAATGTGTGAATAAACTAAAAAGCAAGAACTTCAAATGGGTCCAACTTACAACCAGTTCAACCTTGATAATATCAATCTAATCTAAGACAGCTTGGTTTAAGTAAATTGTCAAAGTAATATTATCAACATATAACTTCTGCCTTTTGCCATGACATAAAATCTAACTCTGCCTTAAGACACAAAGTGCTGGTCACACTTAGTAAGGAAAAATAATCATGGCCCATGACAGGTAAACTTCCACATAAACCATGACTTTTTATATCAATGCAATTTCATAAACTAAGGAGAAGGCAATGGCAACCCATTCCAGTACTCTTGCCTTGAAAATCCCATGGATGGAGGAGCCTGGAAGGCTGTGGTCCATGAGATCGCTGAGGGTTGGACACGACTTAGTGACTTCACTTTCACTTTTCACTTTCAGGCATTGGAGAAGGAAATGGCAACCTACTCCAGTGTTCTTGCCTGGAGAATCCCAGGGACAGAGGAGCCTGGTGGGCTGCCGTCTATGGGGTCACACAGAGTTGGACATGACTGAAGTGACTTAACAGCAACGTTATGAAAATATTTAAGCAACAATTAAGGACATATTGTGCTCATTTCGTATGCTAGTAAGGTTATGCTCAAAATCGTTCAAGATAGGTTTCAGCAGTATGTGAACCAAAAACTTCCAGATGTAAAACTTGGATTTAGAAAAGGCAGAGGAATCAGAGATCAAATTGCCAACATTTGCTAGATCATAGAGAAAGCAAGGGAATTCCATAAAAACATCTACTTCTGTTTCACTGACTAAGCCAAAACCTTTGACTGTATGGATCACAACAAACTGTGGAAAATTCTTAAAGAGATGGGAATACCAGACCATTTTATCTATCTCCTGAGAAACCTGTATGCGGGTCAAGAAGCAACAGTTAGAACTGGACATGGAACAACAGACCAGTTCCAAATTGTGAAAAGAGTACATCAAGCTTGTATATTGTCACTCTGCTTATCTAACTTATATGCAGAGTTCATCATGAGAAATATGCCAGGTTGGATGAATCACAGGCTGAAATTAAGATTGCCAGGAGAAATATCAACAACCTCAAATATGCAGATGATACCACTCTCAATAGCATAAAGTGAAGAGGAACTAAAGATCTTCTTGGTGTGGGTGAAAGAGGAGAGTGAAAAAGCTGGCTTGAAACTCAACATTCAGAAAACTAAGATCATGGCATCTGGTTCCATCACTTTATGGCAAATAGAAGGGGGAAAAGTGGAAGCAGTGACAGATTTTCTTTTCTTGGGCTCCAAAATCACTGCAGCCATGAAGTTGAAAGACGCTTGCTCCTTGGAAAGAAAGCTATGACCAACCTAGACAGGGTATTAAAAACTAGAAATATCACTTTGCTAACAAAGGTTCATACAGTCAAAGCTGTGGTTTTTCAGCAGCCACGTGTGGATGTAAGAGTTGAACCGTAAAGAAGGCTGAAAGCTGAAGAACTAATGCTTTTGAACTGTGATGCTGGAGAAGATTCTTGAGAGTCCCTCAGACTGCAAGAAGACCCAATCAGTCAATCCTAAAGGAAATCAACCCTGAATATTGATTGGAAAGGCTGATGCTGAAGCTCCAATCCTTTGGCCATTTGATGCAGAGAACTGACTCATTGGACGAGACTTTGATGCTGGGAAAGTTGAAGGCTAAAGGAGAAGGGGTTGGCAGAGGATTAGATGGTTAGATAGCATTACCAACTCAATGGATATGAGTTTTCACAAACTCCGGGAGTGACAAGGAAGCCTGGCGTGCTGCAGTCCACAGGGTAGCATAGTTAGACACAACTTAGTGACAGAACAACAGCAAGGAATTTTAAAAACATTATATCTGAATTTAGAAAACACACACATATAAACGTAGAAGTGCCTCTGATAAGCAGCGCTTACAGAATGTTGCCTTAACACAAGGTAAATCAGCTTTGATTAGTCAAGTTTCCATGACAATTATTGTCTTAACTGCCCATTTTGAGATTAATCATGTAGGGCACTCTTGCTACTAGTTAATCTATGGTTGAAAAGGAATGAAAAGAATAAAGAAAAGGAACTCAGATCATGTTAGTTTTCTATTGCTGCAAACAAATTACCACAATCTTAGAGACTTAAGACAACATCCACTTACTGTCTCACAGTATCTGTAGGTCAGAAGTCCAGGCACAATGCAGCTGGGGTCTCTGCTGGGGTCTAACACGGATGTAACCAAGATTTTGGCCTAGGCTGTGTTCCCATCTGGGGCTCAGAGTCCTCTTCCAAGCTCATTCAGGTTGTTGGCAGAACTTGGTCTCTTGCAGCTGTAGGACTGGGGTCCCCAGGGACTGATCTCAGATTTTAGAGACAACCCTCAGATCCTAGCCACGTGGCCCTGTCACAGTACGGCAGCTTCTTTAAAGCCAGCAGGAAAATGTCCCTCCACACAGCACAACCTAATCAAGGGAGTAATAACCCATCATATTCATAGGTATTCTCCATTCTCCAGGTCATGCAGGTTGTGTGCACCAACAGGAGGAAATTGGGGGGCCACCTTAGATTCTGCCTACCCCACGATGGTTACAGGGAGATTTTTAATACAGTGTCAAAAGCATGGCCTATTGTGTATCAAATGAATGCTTAGAAGACAAGTCTCTGACCTGAAGAACAGGAACTGAGTTCTCAACAAAAATAGATACAAAACAACTCAGGAGAAATAAAAAAGGAATCAAGCATTTTAAAATAGAATTTAGCTACAATGTAATAGGATAGATTTTTTTTCTTAAAATTGGGAGTTAGCATTTAAACAATTGTTTTATTATTTTTGAAGTGAAATTATAATGTTATTGATTATAAATATACTGCTCAGCGATACAGTAAACAGTCAATGCTCTGTGGCATACTCTGTGACACATCAGATGGATAATACAATTCAGACCATCTCCCCATCTTCAGGTTCCTGTCCTCCACAAAGACCTAAAACTGGTTGAAATGACCTGAAAGGCCATAGTTTTAAACTATGCTGCTAAGTGCAATATTAACAGCAATCCACTAACAACTCAACTCAGCAATCAGTAAATATCTTGAGAGAAACAACTCACTATACTCAGTTAAATAATTTTAAGTGATTGTTTTATAAGTCTAATTTGTTTCCTTTGTTCTACTTGCTTTTTTTATTTTAAAGTGAATCGAGAGACTGGGATTGACATATATTAACATATACTACGGTATGTAAAATGGGCTTTCCTAGTGGCTCAGTGGGAGGGAATCCACTTGCCAAAGCAAGACACATGGGTTTGATCCCTGGGGTCAAGAAGATGACCTGGAGAAGGAAATGGCAACCCACTCCAGTATTCTTGCCTAGGAAATCCTACGGACAGAAGAGCTTGGCAGGCTACAGTCCATGGGGTTGCAATAGAGTCAGATATGACTTAGAGACTAAAAACAAATAATAATATATAAAATAAGTAACTAATAAGAACTTACTGTATATCACTGGGAACTGTATTCAATACTCTGTGGTGACCTACATGGGAAGGAAATCTAAAAAGACTGCACGTATATACAGGTATAACTGATTCACTTTGCTATTTAGTGGAAACAAACACAACATATTAAAACACCTATACTCCAATAAAATTTAATTTGCAAAAGTGAAATATCATAGGTTGTTACCCTGATTCCTATATTACCATAAAGTATTTTCAGTAAAACCCTGAAGGTTAAAGATCATTTTGTCTCTTAAACAACATCACAGTCTCTTTTTGGATGACATAATCTTTTTAATAATTCAAACATTTTCTAGGTAATTATTAATTTCCAATATTTAGACTTTGCTTTCTAATTTCTAGATATGGTAAATTGTGTTCTAAAGCACAATTTGCTTTAATTTCCTTTTCCCATATACTCTATTTGCTAAAATCATAAAGTCAAAATAGTTTTAAAGGCTGAAAGAAATTCCCTACATTTGATAATGTATTAGTATATCAAATGACTTCTGCTTTTATTAAAAGAAAATTAAGACATTGAAATACAAAGTAATATAAAACTGAACATATGCACAAAATTTCCACCAGAAAGGATATAATAAAACAAAATGTTAAATCTGTATGTATAATATGGTATGTTATGCTTCAGTTTCCATAGCAACTTCTTTGACAGATGTTAACAGGGATATTGCTGTGAAATATAAAATAGCATAAAACAAAGTTATGCACATTTTCAATCAGTGATTAGCTTACTACACACAGAAGAGCAGAAACTAAACCACATAATAGTACTGTTCTAAACAAAGATGGTGACAGGTTTGAGAGGTTTACACTATAGCATTAACAAGCTCTACATTGGAGATAAATCATTCAAACATCCAACTGCATAGCTCCTATAATGACATTAATAATCAGGACAAGGAATTTTGATGAAAAAGCAATTGTGTCTGTGAGCAGAGTACTGTCTACACTGTAATCCTGTAAGGATTTTTTTTCTTTGAGCACAGCCTCACTGTCACTGTTAAATGGATAATAGCTTAATATCTTACTTTGTTTGGTACAGATGAACCAATTTCCAGGGCAGGAATAGAGACCCAGAAGTAGAAAACAGACATATGGACATGGGTATGGGGGAAGGGAAGGTGGGATGAATTAGGAGATTAGGATTGAATATATACAATACCATGTGTAAAATAGCTAGCTAGTGGGAGCATGCTCTAAAGCACAGGAAGCCCAACTCTGTGATGACCTACATGGGTGGGATGAGGGGGAAGTGGGAGGGAGGCCCAAGAAGAAGGGGATATTTGCATACATACAGCTGACTCACTTTGCTGTACAGCAGAAACTAACACAACAGTGTAAAGTGATTATACTCCAATAAAAAATTAATTGAGCCCCTTTTGCTATAACAAGATAGAAATCCAATTCAAAATGGCTTCAATAGAAAGGAATATTTTCTTAACTAGAAAATCTAAAAAATAGGACTGTCTTTAAGTTTCTCTTTTATTTTCTCTTGGACGTTCATTGCTCAACATATCTCACTCTATTAAGGTCACAGATGATCTTCACATTGCAAGCCAATAACAAATTTTTGGCTTTATATTATGTCACGTATCAGCACCATTTGTCCTAATCATTCATTACAGCTTGAATCCCTTTCTTTGCTTATCTGCCTAGATACTGGTACAGAAAATTAGCTTGTTTTGTTTTGTTTTCCAAAACATTCAGATTATTTAACACATTGGGCCAAATCTTCTAAACGTTTTCCATGTCACTCAGAACAAAAGAATGAGCCTTCAAGCCCTCTGTACGCAGGCAGGTCATTTTGACAGAAACAATTTCAGTGTGGATGAAGGCAAAGCAAAGTTCATCGAAGACTTACTGAGATGAAACGGGAGTAAACTAAATGCTTTCAAATAGTTATCATAAAGAAATAAAGAATTTAGGATTTTAAAATATTTTATATAATGTTTTTATATACATATAAAATGATGTATAAACGTAGCCAGAAGTACCCTACATTAAATTTAACTTTTTCCTTAAATAGATAATATTTTGTACAATACAAAGCCATAAACCTTTTTATAATAAAAAGCATTCAGTTATACAGAATTTTATTATGCATAATCCTTGGTTTATGACACATTCTTGGTACTGATCTATTTCATAAATTAGTCCTTTCCCCCTAAATTCTTGAGTTTATGAGTGTATTCCCTCATTATGATTTTAATTGCTTCAGAATCTATAGTAAATAACACCCATGTCATTCTTGATATTATTTTCATTTTCTCTCTTTCAATCTTTGTCACTCTCTCTAGAGGTTTATCAATTATGCTGCTTTTCTTCAGAGTCAGCTTTCTGTTTTATTGACTTTTCTCTGTCATTTTCCTGTTTTCAATAGATTTCTTCTCTTTTCTTTATTATTCAGTAATAAACAGTCAGTATTTCACCATTAAGCATAACATTAGCTGTAAGTTTTTCATAGATAATCTCTATCAAATTGAAACTGTTCAATTCCAAATTTTTAAGTGCATTATCAGGAATGGTTGTTGAACTTTTCAAATACTTTTTATGTCTCTCCTGACATGATCATATTTCTTTTCCTCTTTTGTTTGTTAATGTTGTGCATTACTTTAGCACAAACAAATCAAAACCTCAGGCCTGTCTTCAAACTAGTGTATTCTTTTTACAGTCTTCAAAATTGAGTGGTGCAAGTTTAGATTAGGATCCCCTTTCTCTGTATCATTTCCTCAGAGCATTTAGAGACATTCTCATAACTATTTTTTTTTAATTCCATTAAGTATTTTCATGTATTTGACACTTGGCAAGGTGACACTGGTAGGTAGGAAGGCTATGAAAGGGACCAGGGAAGATAAAGAAGGATGGTTCTATCTTGAGTGTCATTTTTCTTAAGCTTTAAAGGACTGTTATTTAATTAGAGCAAAAGCAGTACCGATGAGATTCAAATTAAGTTTGTGAAATAGGCAAAATAACTAACGCAGTATCACATATGATATGTAAAATACCTCAGCATGGTATAGATTAATGTGTGTTGAACTTTGGTTTCTCTGAAATGGGTAAATGTTTTTGACGCTGAATATAAGAGTTTTTCAAAAGGAATGATCAGAGGACATAAGCTGCTTCAGAAGTAATTTAGTTTTTCTGATGTGGTCTTAATAGTCAAATAATTACATGTTGAAAATGTTACATTGTCTTTCAGAATGAAAAATCCCACACAGCAGTTATCTTTGATAGACAAATAAGGAAAAGATAAAATTAATTCAATGATATACTTAAATTCCATATATACACACCCACTCAAAATATCAAATATAATATGACAAACAGCTGAAGTGTATATTATGTGATTTAGGTATTTTTAAATCTATAACTAGTAGCCAAATAATATGAATGTTTTCATTAATCTATATTTCTAAGTTTACTTTGGAATTTGTTTGCCTCTGTTGTTATGTGTTTGGGGAGCCAATGAAGTCTTAGTAGAATGCTGATATCTTATCTGTTCTCTTCAGTAGCAACAGGCAGTTTTTTTCATGAGCAGATTACAGACTGAAATTGCTTCTTTTTAGTTTATTATTGTTCTACTCAGATTTTCTTCTTCAACAAGTCCATATTACCTGCAGAAGAAAGACCAAAATGATGAATTCTACATCTAAGGCCCCTCAGAATCTGCTACTAAACAACATTTCCTATCCTAATTTCCAAGTTTTTTTCAGTTAATAACTCAACATTCTAGCCAAATTGAAAGACATTGCATCTTTTGAGAATTTTAAATTTTCACAGCTTGGCAACTTTGATTCTGTGTTCTCTCTTCCTGGAAATCATTTACACTCATCATTTTATGCCAAAACTCTTATCTATCTAGATTGCAGATAATAGTTCAAACAACGTATTCTCCAAAAACCTTCAAATTGTAGAACCAAGTAAAGTCTAATATTTAAAGAAATTCTGAATAACTCTCTGAATGATAGGTTAATTTTCATATTTAAGTAGGCACTTGAGAAATCTGTATGCAGGTAAGGAAGCAACAGTTAGAAGTCGATATGGTCTACCAACTTGTTCCAAATAGGAAAAGGAGTACATCAAGGCTGTATATTGTTACCCTGCTTACTGAACTGATATGCAGAGTGCATTATGAGAAACACTGGGCTGGATGAAGCACAAACTGGAATCAAGATTGCTGGGAGAAATATCAATAACCTCAGATATGCAGATGACACCACCCTTATGGCAGAAAGTGAAGAAGAACTAAGGAGCCTCTTGGTGATGGTGAAAGAGGAGAGTGAAAAAGTTGGCTTAAAGATCAACATTCAAAAAAAAAAGGCTCAACATTCAGAAAACTAAGATCATGGCATCTGGTCCCATCACTTAATGGCAAATAGATGGGGAAATAATGCAAACAGTGTCAGACTTTATTTTGGGGGGCTCCAAAATCAGTGCTGATGGTGACTGCAGCCATGAAATTAAAAGACGCTTGCTCCTTGGAAGGAAAGTTATGACCAACCTAGACAGCATATTACAAAGCAGAGACATTACTTTGCCAACAAAGGTCCATCTAGTCAAAGCTATGGTTTTTCCAGTAGTCATGTATGGACGTGAGAGTTGGAAAGCTGAGCACTGAAGAACTGATGCTTTTGAACTGGGTGTTGGAGAAGACTCTTGAGAGTCCCTTGGACTGCAAGGAGATCCACCCAGTCCATCCTAAAGGAAATCAGTCCTGAATATTCATTGGAAGGACTGATGCTGAAGCTGAAATGCCAATACTTTGGTCACCTGATGTGAAAAACTGACTCGTTGAAAAAGACCCTGATGCTGGGAAAGATTGAAGGTGGGAGGAGAAGGGGATGACAGGATGAGATGCTTGGATGGCATCACCGATTCAATGGACATGAGTTTGAGTAAACTCCAGGAGTTGGTAATGAACAGGGAGGCCTGGTGTGTTGCAGTCCGTGGGGTCTGAGTCGGACACAACTGAGTGACTGGACTGAAATGAACTGACTGATGATTTTGTGTGGTCGTGATTATAGTATTAATTGATGAGGCCTTGATTTTGCTATAGTGTGCTTTATAGTAAAAGATACACACTCAAGCTTTGTCAGGAAGTTTACAGACACACACATTGATAGAGGTAGAGTGAAAATTTAAATTTTCTCATTTTCAGTATAGATAGTTTAAATGAATAATTAAGAATATTTATATTTTCCTTGCTCTATATGATTTTATGTGATATTAGATGATCTATCTCAGCACTAGGCTTAGTATCATTCTTTTGGAGGGTCTAGCAAGAAAGCCTATGTCTACATCTGCAGTATAAATACCTGACTGCCATTTACACAGCTGATTTTTCCAGATACCATGGACGTCATAATTTAGGCAACCAAGCTTTAGAAGGAGATCCAACCAGTCCATTCAGAAGGAGATCAACCCTGGGATTTCTTTGGAGGGAATGATGCTGAAGCTGAAACTCCAGTACTTTGGCTACCTCATGCGAAGAGTTGACTCATTGGCAAAGACTCTGATGCTGGGAGGGATTGGGGGCATGAGGAGAAGGAGACGACAGAGGACGAGATGACTGTATGGCATCACTGACTCTATGGATGTGAGTCTGAGTGAACTCCAGGAGTTGGTGATGGACAGGGAGGCCTGGCGTGCTGCAATTCATGAGGTCGCAAAGAGTCGGACACAACTGAGCGACAGAACTGAACTGAACTGAACTGAACTGAAGCTTTAGAAAAGGCTAATTATTCCTGTGGGCCTATGACAGGCATGGCTTCATTCTGGTGATACTGCACCTTGAAACAACTCAGAGGCTTTCACTTGGGCCAACATGGGTGATAATATCAACCTTGGTGTTTTCTTGAGACACAAATGTTACAACAATCTTAACACTAACTGGTATTCTAATAGTAAAAATTATATCTGATCTCAGCTTCCCAAATGTAGATTATCTAAAGCACAAAAGTGATAAACACAAAAAAATCAAGCTTATTCAAACTTGAAATTCTAAATTTTTTCCATATTAATATAGGTCTTTGATATATATCACAAAAAAAGATGAATTCATTTCATATTCATACAATTTGCTGCATTCTATTTATTATTAAGGACTTCCCAGGTGGTTCAGTGGTAAAAGAATCCATCTGCCAAGGCAGGACATGCAGGAGGCGCAGGTTTGATTCCTGGTTGGGAAGATCCTCTGGAGAAGGAAATGGCAACCTTCCCCAATATTCTTGCCTGGAAAAATCCCATGGACAGAGGAGCCTGGCAATCTATAGTCCATAAGATCTCCAAGAGTCGGAAACAACTGAGCACATCACATACACATTTATTATTAAATGGGTCTAGTAATGCTAGTAAGGCCTTCCAGGTAGGACCGCTGATAAAGATCCCACCTGCCAATGCAGGGGATGCAAGAGATGCATCTTCGATCCCTGGGTCAGGAAGATCCCCTGGAGGAGGGCATGACAACCTGCTCTAGTATTCCTGCCTGGAGAATCCCCTGAAAAGAGGAGCCTGGGGGACACAGAGTAGGCAAAGAGTCAGACACAACTGAAGTGACTTAGCATGCAATGCTAGCTATGTCATCTGACCAGAATTTCTAAAAGTTTGATTTGTATACAGTGAGGAACTATTTAAGTAAAGTTTGGTAGACAAGATCTTCAGACACATATAGTTCAATAGTCAGGGAGTAGTCAGGTACAACTGATCAAAATTTAAGTCACTGTCATCCAAAAAAAAAATAATAATAAAACAAACCATAATTAGTACTTTGATAATACAGGTATCCTTGACATAGCACTAATTTGTTCTGTACATGATACTGCATCCTATAGCCTACTTGGCAAAGTCTTTGCATCTTGGTATTTTCATACCTAAACTTTTTGTAAGCTTTCCTTGAGAATGCACATGTGTACATAGACACATACAAATGCACATACTTCATTTGGGGGTATTTCTCCTCAGTTTCATATCTGCTATATAACTCTATACATCCAATTACTCCATTGATAGATACCCTAATCAGATATTTACATCCCACATGCTCCTTTATGCTGCTTATCATTGTGTTCCCAGTATCTTCTACCTCAGCATCTGATACACAATAGATTAAACTCTTAGCAAATGAGAGAATCTGTCCCTTTTACATAATTTTTTTCTTTTTTTTTAATAATTCACCATCTCACCACTAGTAACTTACCACCTCAGTGCAAAACGAATGCCTACTCTAACCACTGAAACCTCAAGTCTTTTGTCCTTTTTCACCTTATTCATACTAGCAAATACTCATTTTAAGTTGGCAGTACTAACCACCACCTAGTGGCTAGGACAGGGAACTAGATGGTTTGATATATGCTACCTGGCACCTTTTAAGAGATTTGGGAGGTCCACAGACTTGGAAATAGAGGTTATCAATGACAGCAGAAACAGCAAGTAAACCCCAGCAGAATCCAACCTAGGCTCTGGACAGCCTTGCTCCTCGACCCTCTTGTCCTGGGCTGAGATCTTTTAATCCTCCTTTAAGATGTCTGCATGCAACAGTGAGGGACCCAATACCAGACTTCCCAGGTTCAAGTCTTGTATCTCCCATTTACCCTCTGAATGATCTTAGACAAGCTATTTAATCTCCCTATATAATAGTTGTCTTATCTATAAAACTGGGATAATAATATTACTATATGGGTCTTCATGATGGTTCTATCCACACTGAGGTTCTTTGACAAATAACTACAATAACTCATGTGAAGAAATTAACACAGTGCCTGGCACTTAATTACAGCTCAATATTGAGGATGGCTTTTTTATTGAGCTAGTTCATCTTCCTGGCTGGAATTAAAACCACCCTTGATTATACTCATTATACTCACTGCAGTTTTTTTCCAGTTCAGGTCCCGGTTTCCATTTCCATTTTCTTCATTCAGAAGCACTGGTATCTGCTTCTGAACTGCCCTGGCCCCATCCCCTTTGTAAGTCCAACGTTTGACTCCTTATGATGATGGTGAAAAACAGGCCCATGCTCAGTCATGTCTGACTCTTTGAGACCCCATGGACTATAGCCTGCTAGGTTCCTCTGTCCATGGAATTTTCCAGGCAGGAATACTTGAGTGGGTTGCCATTTCCTTCTCTAGGGGATCTTCCTGACCCAGAAATACAAACTGTGTCTCCTGCACTGCAGGCAGATTCTTCTCCACTAAGCCAAAGACAAACATCTCTTCCCCAAAATCTACTTCTTTGTTGAGAAGATATGTGCCTGAAGTGAAGTTCCTGTATTTTCATTTCTAGGACAATAGAGATAATTGCATCTTGGATAACCTTCCTTGTTTGTTAATTTCATTTTGATCACTTTTCCATTTTTATATATCTCTCATTGCACACTCTGTCTCTTCAGAGGAAAAAAATCATCATCTCTTTCTCCTACTCTTTTCTTCTATGGTATTGTCATGAGGAATAACACAGATGTGGGTCTGTGGAACATTATGGGAACCAAGGAAAGAGAAAAGTTAAAAATTATAAAGCAGACTTCCCTAATGGTCCACTAATTAAGACATTGGCCTTCTACTGCAAGGGGTACAGGTTTGATCCCTGGTTGGGGAACTAAGATCCCACATACCACAAGGTACAGCCAAAAAATAACAAAACAAACTTCCTTTAAAAAAAAAGTGTTAACATAAAATTAGGCTTAAATCATATGAATGCTATTAATCTCTAAAGACCTTGAAAATGTCCATAAATCCACCTAAAAACCTGCACAAACTTGCCATTTTCTAGCTTCTCATCTGACTGAAATACACTTTTCTTCAAGCTCCAATCTATGAAGAAATATTTTTAAACATTTCCTATATAATTTTATTGTGACAAACTGAAAACATTTTCTGTGTTTATACTTCAAGCATATGTTTTATTTTATAAAGTGGGCATTTGTACCAATCCTGGAAACCTAACCACCACCATGAATATTGGTATCATAGGATAATGTAGGCCAAATGAGTTTATGGTACGCAATTCATGTCTAAGTTAGGAACTGGATATAAGAAGAAAGAATATGATATTCAAGTTGAATTATTCTGCTTGGCATGTCCTCCTGTTATCTAAGTTATTGAGTAATTTGATCTTAGTTGTTTTTTTCTTCCTTCTCCTCGGTGAAACAACTATGCTTTGAAATTTAAAATAATCAGAACAGCACAATCAGATACATTTTACTCAGATTCCATCGAATATATCCTAAATATATTACCTGGTGATGACAGTCTTTTTTTCAGTGGGCTGTTCACAGTATGTTGAACAGTGGAAACATCACTCGTGGTGATATTATATTTCTCAATAACAGGTCAGATGGTGGGAATTTCCTGGTTTGTTACCCTCACTCAGGTAAGATAACTTGTTCTCAAATATTTGGATGAAGGTGCAATCTCTTTTGATAACAGCAGCTGTACAGATATAAGGTCTCATTCAATTGGTTCCATTCTCAAACTGGACATTCTTCTACAAATCAGGTTAAAAGATGAAAGAGTAGATGCCCGCCCCATTTCCTTCTGATTTTGGTCTGTCGTGGTTCCCACATTTTCCTCTGGTTTAATCAGAATGCACTGGCAAGTGACCCCAGAATAGACACAGAGAAATCAGTCAGAGGTCTGCTCAGATTGCAATAGATAAGACTTGCCTGCTTACAGTGCAGTCTTCTTGGCTTATGACTCTTACTTTTTAATATAATATAGAGTCTAAAATTTTTTATTTTATAATTTAGATTTATTTATTATTTGATCCTAGATAAATCGCTGAAATCAGTACTCTTGCCTGGAAAATCCCATGGATGGAGGAGCCTGGTGGGCTACAGTCCATGGGGTCACTGGGAGTCGGACATGACTGAGCGACTTCACTTTCACTTTTCACTCTTATGCACTGGGGAAGGAGATGGCAACCCACTCCAGTGTTCTTGCCTGGAGAATCCCAGGGATGGGGGAGCCTGGTGGGCTGCCATCTATGGGGTCGCACAGAGTCGGACACGACTGAAGCAACTTAGCAGCAGCAGCATGAAAGGAAAGAAATTCTCAATGCTAGAACTAACAGAATCCTTGTGTTATACATGATGGGTATCAGAAATGGGTTTAAGTCATAAGGTTTCTGTGATGTTAGATATTTTTAAGTGTCAGAATTTTGCATCCAAGGTCCTTACTGTAGAAATGAAGGAAGGAAACTGACACATAAATGACTATTTGTTAATATCGTGTGTGTGTGTGTGTGTGTGTGTGTGTGTGTGTGTGTCGGGGGAGGGGGGGTGTTTCTGAGGTACTGGTTCTAGGTTCTCCAGATTATATCAGGTCTTATTAATTCACTGCCTAAAATTTGAAGTTTTATTAAAAATGTTCTTCTTTCCTAAAATCACAAAAGGAAATGAGTTGATTTACCTGGAGAGCTCTCATTACTCTTGGGAAAAAAATTTCCATTAAATTTACACCTGCTTTAGAAATACTCAGGTAATTGTCTGTCAAACTGTGCAAGTGTTAAAAGTAGGCTGAGTCTCACTCACAAGGAGGGAAATAACACAAAAACATGCGATGGAACAAGACAATTACAAATCAACACAGATGTAAGAATAGGATAATATAAACCAGTAATCTCAATACAGTATTCATTTTCAGAAAACAAACTATAGAAGGAAAGTTAAGCTGTATCCAGTCAACATTGGACCATGTAGAATCTGATGAAGCTGGCAAAGGGAATATAAGGAAAGGAGGTCATGAATTGTATGACAGCGCAACTAGGGAGTGAAATACAAAACCAACATGCTATATGCAAGACAAAAAGGAAAGAGTAGTGGAAGTAAGATTCCATTAATTAATACGGAGTCCCTCAAAATGAAGCTCCATTTGTCTCAAAACAACTGGAGATGTTTTCATTATAATCAAGAGAGAAAATATTTCATTACCTCGAATGCTGTAGATTACTTCTGACAATATAATATAAAGAAATTTTAATCTGTTGATTGTTCTGAAAAATTTAGGTAGGTGAGGGTTCTTTACTATCTTATATAAAAGCTAATACTTAAAAAAAAAACAGACAGAAATAGTTAATTCTGGAGATTAAATTTTAAGACATAAAACTAAATGCAAGAGAAATATTTTAGAACATGGTGAAAGTTAAGGGAGCAATAAAGAGCAATAATCAATCAAACAAATAGACCTAGCAAGATGAAGCACACTGCCATTACTTTTGTGAGTGTGATAGTATTAACTGACTAACTTAAGATATTTCTTCTAAACAGCTAATGAAAACATTACTTGGGATTCAGAGAGTTTTCCAGAACAGAAGCTAGTAAAAACTGTTTCAATAGGAAGGGGTATAAACATCCAGAAGAGCCATTATCATTACAGCCCCGAGAAATGCAACATGTCATGGGGAAGTTCCCTAATTCGTCATTTGATTTAAAGTGCTGCTGCTGCTGCTGCTGCTGCTGCTGCTGCTAAGTCGCTTCAGTCGTGTCTGATTCTGTGCGACCCCATAGACGGCAGCCCACCAGACTCCCCCGTCCCTGGGATTCTCCAGGCAAGAGTACTGGAGCGGGGTGCCATTGCCTTCTCCAATGCATGAAAGTGAAAAGTGAAAGTGAAGTCGCTCAGTTGTGTCCAACCCTCAGCGACCCCATGGACAGCAGCCCACCATGCTCCTCCATCCATGGGATTTTCCAGGCAAGAGTACTGGAGTGGGGTGCCAAAAGTACCACTATTTAAAATATTGATTTCTCAACAAAAGTTGTTATTTCCATGTTTCTTTTCGTAGAAGGCTTCCTTGAGGACATTTAATCCCCATCACCCTCACCATTCAACACCTAAAAGAGTAATTATTTCATCTTTGCTCCACCTTGAATCTATTTCTGTCATAACAATATTACCCATTATTACATAGGAACAACTAACAAATAACACTTAACGAATGGGGAGCTCCTTAGGACCAATGTTCATTATATCCCTGTAGCCTCACACACTGCCAGGCATCTATGAGGGATGTAAAAAACTATTAATAAATAAAAGTAGAAACTTAAAGTTTTCTTAGAATTAACATTAGCTGTTTGGAAAAAGTATATTATATTCCTTTGTACCATTTTGAATTTTTTCTTTTTATCCCTTACTATATTTGTCATAAAATAATTACCAATGCAAATAATTTTGAATGATCGCCTTCTCATCTTATTAAGATGCACAAGAGCAGTGATGTAATCTGTCATGTCCATAGGTGTGAATATCCAGTTTCTAGGATCGCTTAATAGGAGCACAATAAATGAGTGAAGGTTTGAATAAACGAACAAAGACATGAATGCACATAATTGTTTAAACTGCTGGCTTCCTTAAACAACTTTGATATGTATACATGTATATGTATATGCTGCTGCTGCTGCTAAGTCACTTCAGTCGTGTCCAACTCTGTGCAACCCCATAGACTGCAGCCCACCAGGCTCCTCAGTCCATGGGATTCTCCAGCCAAGAACACTGGAGTGGGTTACCATTTCCTTTTCCAATGCATGAAAGGGAAAAGTGAAAGTGAAGTCGCTCAGTCGTGTCCGACCCTTAGCGACCTCATGGACTGCAGCCTACCAGGCTCCTCTGTCCATGGAATTTTCCAGGCAATAGTACTGGAGTGGGTGCCATTGCTTTCTTCTACACATTATNTGGAGATTTATCGCCTCCAGGAGTGGAATTGACCACGGAGAGAAGGCAACATCCCCAAGCTACACTCGCTCCTTTAATAAAGTTGAAAATGTAAAATACGCCCATCCCACCCCAGGTGCCGGGCGCTGTGGGCAGAGGCCCATGAGTTTATGGAGGAAAGTAACATATGCCCTCGTCACCCCGTCCTTGCGGGGAAACTCAGAGAGGCAGAGGGGACCTCCCAGGCCACGGCGGGTGTCCACGATTTAGGTGACAGCTGCCCGGAGCTGGAACGGGCCAGGAGGGTACAGGCCCAGGTGGGGGATGGGGCAGGCGCTCCCCGACCCCCCTTCCGCTTGCTCCGCCCTGCCCCTGGAAACACCTCCGGGCTCTCAGTGGAAAGCCCCTGACCTCAAGGGCTTCTGTCTGGGAAGACGACAGTCTTAGGAGAAAAGCTAATCCCTGCCCCTCCGGCCTTAATCCGCCCTCAGGAAATGCCCGTTTCCCAGGCCAGGCCTCCCGGAGATCTGAGATCCCTGTGTTCCCTGGCAAGAGTCAAGGGCTTTCAGACTGCCCGACTCCCACCTCTCCAGTTACAGCTGGGAAACTGAGGCCCAGAGGGGGTGGGGTTCCCTCTGCCACGGGCGGCCCCCCGCAGACATACAGACCACTGTAGGGGATTCCCTGGCGGAGACGGGACAAGTGTCCTCCAGAGACCCTCTGAGGCCCTGGCCCTGGCCCCCTGGCCCCCCTGCAGACACGAGGGGTAGCCCCCGCCTGCTGGCCAGGCTGTGCACATTCTCTGGCCGTGATCTAAGCCCCGGGGGTGAAGTTCTGCCCTCGATTGGGACCCACTTCTACCCAACAGTGCCCGCGCCCCAGTCACCCAGCAGGGCTTACCCAAATGGCGGCGTGCAGGGCGTCCCTTTGCCCTCCGCCCGGCCCGGGACCCCGTGACTTTGAGCCCCTCCAGCTGGGAAACCGGAGACACGGCTCTGAAGCAGGAGGTGNCTGACCCGCATACAGGTTTCTCAAGAGGCAGGTCAGGTGGTCTGGTATTCCCATCTCTTTCAGAATTTTCCACAGTTTATTGTGATCCACACAGTCAAAGGCTTTGGCATAGTCAATAAAGCAGAAATAGATGATTTTCTGGAACTCTCTTGCTTTTTCCATGATCCAGCAGATGTTGGCAATTTGATCTCTGGTTCCTCTGCCTTTTCTAAAACGAGCTTGAACATCAGGGAGTTCACGGTTCACGTATTGCTGAAGCCTGGCTTGGAGAATTTTGAGCATTACTTTACTAGCATGTGAGATGAGTGCAATTGTGTGGTAGTTTGAACATTCTTTGGCATTGCCATTTTGGGGGAATTGGAATGAAAGCTGACCTTTTACAATGTTATCTTTTAAACTATGGACAAGAAAGCTAATAGAAAGAAAATGAAGTCGCTTAGTCATGTCTGACTCTTTGCCAACCAATGGACTATAGCCTACCAGGGTCCTTTGCCCATGGGATTTTCCAGGCAAGAGTACTGGAGTGGGTTGCCATTTCCTTCTCCAGTGATCTTCCCAACCCAGGGATCAAACCCAGGTCTCCCGCATTGCAGGCAGACACTTTTACCGTCTGAGCCACCAGGGAAACCAAAGCTAACAGGGTGATTGACCAAAGTTTCATGAATTTTATTTAAACTTATACGGATACTGTTTGTGGGAATACAGTCAGACAAAAGCCTCTGTTACAGAGATGCTACATATCTGAGGTNGGCAACCTACTCCTACCCCCAATCCTGAATCTGTCTCTTATACACATCTCCTGTACAATGTCACGAACCTCATTCCATAGTTCATCAGGCAATCTATCATATCTAGGCTCTTAAATCTATTTCTCACTTCCACTGTATAATCATAAGGGATTTGATTTAGGTCAGACCTGAATGGTCTAGTGCCTGTCTCTTATACACATCTTCTTAAAGTCAAATTACTGGATTTTTTTTTTCATTGTTTGTTTTTATTTTATTTTATTTTTTTTACTTTATTTTACTTTACAATACTCTATTGGCTTTGCCTTACATCGACATGAATCCACCCCAGGTGAAATTACTGGATTTTAAAGACAATTTTTTAAAATGATGAAATAGACTAGACAAGAGTAGAAAAGATTAAACAGCTGCAAATATGACAAATATATGATAATTTTATAAAAATTTTATTTCATATGTATATAATACATACTATATATATAAATGAAAGTAATAAATTGCAAAATAAGATATTTCTTACTGTGGGTCTCATTTAAAAAGCCATTGTTCTAAAATCTCTGTACTCCAATGAAGTCTATGGTTTCTAAACTCTCCAACCATCTTTCCATATTATAAAAAATGTAATTTCAAAAGAGAAAACACAAGTGCATAAAAGAAATCTGAAAATTACTTTCTACAAAATGTTGTCTTTTCAAGCTTAGATTTTTGTAGATGATTATGTTCTCAAGGATTTGTAGACAATGTACCTAGCCATTCTAACCTTTGCAACACCCATCAAAGACTAGGCATTCAAAAGTAAAGAAAGAAAGAAATATACGTATTCACTTTAACTATGTGATTTATTCCTCAGAGTCATCTCTGAAGTGAACACTACCACCCTGTTTTGTAGGTGGGGAAGGTGAAACTCTGAGCATTTAAGGAATTTTCCCAGTCACATATGTTATTAGTGGAAAAATGAGACTTGGAACCTAGGCTATCTATGTCAAAGCCCAGCATTTAGGTCTCCTGAGGTGCTATAATCTTATAAAATGTTGAAAAATTAAAATTAAAAAGGGAAATAATGTAAGTGATGCACAAAGATCAAGGATTGATTGTGTTACAGTCTAGTGAAATATAATTTAATTTTGGACTCTATTTTCCCACTGAACCATACTGTAACTAATAGGTAATATTCTTTTGTGAATCAGAGTCTCAGCATTTGCATTTTCTTGTGGTTACATTATAAGAAACAATGTGCAATGTTTTGATTTCTTTGAACCCACAATCTAAGCTATTCAAAAACAACAAAATTCCACAGAGAAGGAGGAAAAAATAAATTTTAGAGAATTTTGGAAAGAACAGTATCAACTTTTTATAGCAATCATAAGAAAATCATCTACATTCGTATCAAATATCAGGTTTCCAGCTCAGGAAAAGAAAACTGCAGTACCTGCCATTTTAAATTACTCCTTGTCATGTTTTTATTTCTCCTCCTCCCCTGGGATGTTAATGTCTTGAAGAAATATGTGTGCACTCTGAAAATATTTCCTGAAGTCAGTGGATTCCATATGTTCCTAAGGAAACTAATTATTCACTCCATGGGTCATTCCTGGTGACATTCAGGTCTTCTAATCAGTACATTTAGGCCCTATGTACTTCATACTTTCAGAGCTCTCTAATGTAGACTTACATAGAACTTAAGAAATATTCTTGACTCAAATATTCCCTTAACCTAAAAGAACACACATGAAACACACACATACACTCTTTCATACATATTTATACACACAAGCACATGTACAAAGCTGCATAAATATATATTGTCTATAGTTCAACGGTAATGGATATTGGAGTTTTTGGATAATGGTTTTTGAAAATTAAGACAGCTATTGGGACTTCCCTGGTGGTCCAGGGACTAAGACTTTGCACTCCCAATGCAGGGGGCCTGGGTTCAACCCCCGGTCAGGGAACTGGGTCCTATATGCTACAACTAAAGATCCCCCATGCTATAACTAAGACCAAGGTCCTATATGCTACAACTAAAGATCCCCCATGCTGTAACTAAGACCAAGTACAGCCAAATGAATAAATAAAATATTTTTAAACAGCTATTAATATTTTGAATTAAAATAAATGTTAATCCCAAAAGCAAAGTTAGAAATATATATATAAGAAAATATACTCAATATCTTCAGTTCATAAATAAAATTGATCATAGAGAGGAAGACAAAAATAATGAATTACAAGAAACTAATTTTGTTTGATTTGTGGGACTTTTCGATTTTTTGTTTTGATTTTTACAAAATAAAGAGCAAGAATTGGAGTGTGACTTTTGCTTTCCTTTGAATGACAACAAGAGGTGCTGTTCTTGAAATACTTTCTTCGTTTGGTTTCAGGGCACTGCTACCTTTCTGGTTTCAAAAATGTATAATGACTACTCTTTTCTGACTCTAATGTTAGAACTTTCCCAGAGTATTTTATTGGTCCTTCTTCTTATTGGTCCTCTTTCTACTGATCCTTAGAAAGTTCAATACTATCTTAGGCTTCAATTGTCATCAGTATGCCAAGAACTCCCAAATATATATCTTATTCATTTATTGTGCATATATTTGTTGATTGCTTATATAGCCCAGAAAGTTGTATTATTCAGTTGGAACAAAATAGTCATTGCCATCTTGCAACTTAACATCATGTACTGAAGACATTTATTTAATATGCAAATACCTACAAAATGTAATCAAAGAACCATACATAATACCGGGGGGGAAAAAAAAAAAAAAAAAACAGGACAAAAAGTAAGAGAATAACATAGGAGGAGAAAGGTCATAAGGTAGTCACAATTAAGTTGAGATCTAAAGGATAAGAAAATCTAGTCTAGCAAAGAGCTAGGAGGAAACTGTTCAAGGGATTCTGGCATGGAACCCCTCATATCCTCATTTCTCTCTGAGCTGTGAATACACTCCAAAATTTGCCCAATAAACAAACATTGGCATATGTAACTTCCTTGATTTTAAGATGTATATAAACGAACTCTAATTTCCATGCAAATTCAGTTGTTTCTCCTCTCAGCTATTTCTGTCTTGGTTAATGGCACAACCATTCACCTCACAAGAGTCTCACAAGAATCTTTCTTGTACTCACATCTTACATAAATCATTCATCAAATTCTAAGTTTCACTCCACACAGAAGGTGCTTGACAAGTATTTTTTTTGTAAGTACATGAATGAATCAGTAAACCAATGACTAAAAATCTTTGGGCTTCTGTTTATTGATGAGAAATTTTTAAGTGCCACCACTTAAAGTATCTTAATCACCAAGTACCTGCCCCTTCTTCATTTAGAATGTATACCCTGTCTTTCAAAAGAACTTTCAAACTACTTTTTGTTGAACATATCACATTACTGCAAAACTGGGGAGAGAAACTAGTTCCTATCTTGCCACTGATCTCACTCAGTCTAAAATCAGTTCTTGATAAAGAGGATTTGATAGAGGCCACATCTTTACATTAGGAAGTATTGTTCTTGGGGAACAGCACCAAAAAAGGGAGAAATAATGCTCGCCTTTTGGGCCTTCCCTGGTGGCTCAGACAGTAAAGCGTCTGCCTGCAATGTGGGAGACCCTGGGTCAACTGGGACGATCCCCTGGAGGAGGAAATGGCAACCCACTCCAGTACTCTTCCCTGGGAAATTCCATGGACTGAGGAGCCTAGTAGGCTACAGTCCATGGGGTGGCAAAGAGTCAGACATGACTGAGTGACTTCACTTTCTTTTCCTCATCTTTTACTATTTATACAGACAGCTCACATATTTATATTTCTGTCCATGCCTCTTCTCTGAATTACTCAGCCATAGACATATATTCAGCTGCCTACTTGCAATTTCTACTTAGATGTCCAAATAACTTCCTGAACATATATATCTGAAATGAACCCCTGATATTCCTCCTCAAACTCTGCTTCTCCAACAGTCTTCATCATCTGTGTTGATAACAACTCCATCCTTCCAATTGCTCAAGATAAAAACTTTCTTTCTTAACCCTCCTCTTTTCGTATATCCCACACTCAATCTTTCTGAAAATCTTGTGGGCTGTACCTTCTAAGTAGATCCAGAATCTGAACAGCTATCACCACCCTCACCCCTACAGCTGCCCTAAATCAACATTATCTCTCTTTGATTATTGCAAAATATTCTCAAAGGGTTTCTCTTTTTACACATGCTTCCCTACAGTACTTTCTCAAAATAGCAGTCAGAATAATATTTTTTTGCTCAATACTCTTGAATGATGCCATCTTACCTGGAAAAAAGAAAAAAGTGGGGGATTTTTCCTTTCTCTTCATTTGTGTCTGCCTTCATTATTCTTGATTTGGCTGAAACATTTTAATCTGTTGATTAGCTTCTTCCTGAAACAAACTTCTTTGTTTTTTAAAAGACTGCATCATCTCATTTCTATTCCTTTTCTTCATCATGGTACTTTCTTGATCTCCTTTGGAAGGATCATGATTTGAAGAAAGAGAGAAGGCGAGAAGGGGAAGAAAGAAGCAAGGAAAAGCTTCTGAATCAGAAAATCCACTTTCCAATAAGACTCTACTTCTTTCAAATAAGACTTCTCTTCTTCTACAAGGCCTTATACCAGTTATTACCTTGTTTTTAACTTTCTTCATCTGTATATTTATACTGAAAATATGGCGCTAATAAGATTCTTGTGAGCATTAAATAGATAATACAACTGATTATCTATATCCCCTATGACGTGACCAGGTTGAATGTCACAATGTCCTGCATTCTGGTTTAACTCAGTCGCCACTGGCAGACCAGCCCCCCCTCTACATCAACTAGACTTATCTCCCAATTTGGACCTTTATATCCTTTAAGTCTAACTCAAGCTTCCACATCTTGTCAACACTCTCCACTCCAGCACTGTGCCCCATGGAATTCATGTTGTGTCATCATCAGTGAACCCAGTTCTCAACCTCTTCTATACCAATCCTCTTTATCATCAGATTCAGTCTACCTTGCATATTCCTCCACATTCCTTGCATTTTCTTCCACCCACAGGAATGAGGTAGATATTCCCTCTGCCTTTTATTGCCACTTCCAAAAAAAGCTTCCAGCTACTTCCAAGTACATGCAATCAGACTCTGATATGTGATACACCTTCCTTGTTTCAGACGCCTATCATCATCCTGGTTGCTTCCTCTTCTTCATCTTTCTCTTTACCACCAGCTCTGCATTAATATTCTGGGGATTTCAATGCCTGTCTAACACGTGATGACTTAGTTCATTGACATCCCATTCATCCTATGCTGTTCTTTTACCACAGCCGTAAACCAAGCTAAACTATGTAATGTTTCCCAAATATGCCCTGTGTTTCCCAGTCGAGGAATAATTGCTTAAGCTCTTTGTGTCTGCAGTGGAGCGCTATCCTTTTCTTTTTTCTATCTAGAAATTTTCTACTCATCATTCATTGCCTACCCTTAATAACATTTCCTCATGCAGCTTTTCTTAATCATTTGGTTGTGAATTCTCTTTTCTTAAAATCTTGTGTCATTGTTATTAAAGTTAACTTTTAATTATACTCTTTTGTATTCTTGCCTTATCTCCCTATGTCTTATAAAGATGTTTGCTTTATAGTAAGCCCTTAGATGGGGCTTCCCCGGGCAGCGCTAGTGATAAAGAAGCTACTTGTCAGTGCAGGAGCCATAAGAGATGTGGGTTTGATCCCTGGGTTCAGGAAGATTCCCTGAAGGAGGGCATGGCAATCCACTCCAGTATTCTTGCCTGGAGAATCCCATGGACAGAGGAGCCCAGTGGGCCACAGTCCATAGAGTCACAAAGAGTCAAATACAACTGAAGCAACTTAGCACACACTCTTGCAAGCCGTTAGATAGCAGGAATTTGTTCTTACCCATGGTGGCATTACTTGATACGCCTAATTCAAACATTTTCCCAAATATATGTTCAAGAACCTTTATTTAATTGGAGAATTAAAGTTTCTTCATGATAGTTAATAACTTAAATGTTTTTTATCTTAATAAGCTGCTGGTTTCCATATAGAAGATAGAGTCAGGAAAAGGCTAGAGTAGCATTTTTTTCAGATTCTGGTTGCCTACAACAGTGCTTTTATATTAAAACAGTTTTTGCTGAATAAATGAATTGCTCTGTTTTTGTAGGCCATGTTTTCCCATGCACAATAAGCAAGACAGACCCATACAAGAGGCAAACAATCTGCAAAAGTCTTGCAAGAAAAACAATAAACCAGAGTGAAAATAGTGGCAATTCTCTAAAATTAAAATTCAAAAATTGATCAGTTATAAGAATCATTTTCAGAACATGTAAATGTCTACCAAAATGTAAATATCTAAGCCCCAGACATACTAATTAAAATTTTAGCAAGTGAAACCACTGTTCAAATAACTTACAATCTGGGGCTGAGACAATTTTGGAAATATCTCCTGTAGGAGACATGACTGATAGCTGGTTCCATTTCCTACCAGCAGATATAATCTCTGCACTCCATCCAAAGTAATTATATATAACATGTTTTTTAAAAAATCTGAGTGTTTGTAATCTGTGCATTAAATAAACATCTAGGAAATATAATTGAGGCAGAATAATTAAATTTGCAGGTCAGTGATAATTACAAGTAAATACTTCAAAAATGAAAAATGTAATGTGATTCTGCTTCATTTAAATAGATTTAGATAATATTTAACATGCTGGATGTCCCTGGTGGTTCAGAATCTGCCTACCAAAGAAGGGGCACAGGTTTGATTCCTGGTCTGGGAAGATCCCACGTGCCATGCAGCAACTAAGCCCATGCACCACAACTACTGACCCTGTGCTCTAGACCCAGCAAGCTGCAGCTACTGAGCCCATGTGCCACCACGCCTGAAACCCGAGCACCCTAGACCCTGTGCTCCATGAAAAGAGATGCCCATGCACCCAACTAGAGGGTAGCCCCCACTCTCTGCTACTAGGGAAAGCCAAGCACAGCAACCAAGATCCAGTGCAGCCAAAAATAAATAAATATTTTTTTTAATGCAAATTTGGTATAGGAGAAAAGATTTCCAACCTAGTGTTTTCCCGGAGATTTGCTGAATACAAAAAGACTAGGAAATGTTAGTATGTATGTTATATTGTCTTTTCTTGGCTTGTCACGTATAATTGTGTCATAGGAACAAGTTCAAGCCAAGCAGAGATAATTTAGCAATGTAAAAGTAACATGACAGCTAAGGAAGATTAGGTACAGTTACGTAAGACAGCCAATTGGAATTTCTGTTTTTCATTCGTAGAACTAATCACAGTGGAATAACACTAACTTTTACTTAGCTAATCCACATCTCCTCTATTTTCAGAGAAAACTGAGCACCACACCTTGTTCTCAGAAAAGATTTAATAACCGAGAACTGAAGTGAGGTTGAAATGTCAAGTTGTATTTCTCATATTAAAATTAAAAGCGGTTGGCAAGGAGCAAAAACACTGGACATTGTTGACTCAACTGATCTAAGTTCTTGTGCTAATTCTACCCCTGAATTGCCACAGGGAAAATGAAAGCTGTTTCAAATACTGCCAATATATTTTTATTTAAATAGCAATTAATAATGATAATAAAGACAAAAGTAAAACTTTGTTTCATATGTGATGGACATAGGAAACTCTGACCTACAAAGATAGAACAGAAGTCATTCATTCAACAAAAATAATTTGCGTATTAAATGATTGCAGTAGACACTCAGAAGACAAAAAAAAAAAGATGACCTTCCAGCCCTTTCGATTCATGGTCTAACAGAGAAGAGATAAGCAATGAATATTTTATTAAACATCTATAGTGCAGTCATCTAACATGGGAATGAGTTCTTGGTAGGCTTTGGTAGCCATAAAAAACTTGGAAGGAAGAGAGCAAATTCAGCTAGGTTTGAATGTTAAATGAAAAGATAATAAGGCATCAGAAAGTATTATAAAAAATGTTCTGAAGTAACAAACACCATATTTGCAATCATAAGACTTTGAGTTCATTGAGAGTCATGAGATTTTTAAAAGCCACTTCAGTTCAGTTCAGTTCAGTCACTCATTCATGTCCGACTCTCTGCAACCCCATGAATCGCAGCACACCAGGCCTCCCTGTCCATCACCAACTCCCGGAGATCACTCAGACTCAAGTCCATCGGGTCCGTGATATACCATCCAGCCATCTTATCCTCGGTCGTCCCCTTCTCCTCCTGCCCCCAATCCCTCCCAGCATCAGAGCCTTTTCCAATGAGTCAACTCTTCTCATGAGATGGCCAAAGTACTGGAGTTTCAGCTTCAGCATCATTCCTTCCAAAGAAATCCCAGGGCTGATCTCCTTCAGAATGGACTTAGCCTTTCTAAAACTCAGGTTTCTCATGTTAGAAGTGGGGAAAATAATATCTACTATCTCTCATGATTATTGGAAGGATTGATAATACCTGCAGAAGTACTTTGAAAGATGCAAAGAGCCATGAATATGCTTTGGATTCTTTTAGTTGGGGAAATGATGTAACTGGAAGACCCAGATTCCCTGGGAGCCAAATTTTTGGAAGATGGAAACGGACAGTAAGAAATTCAACTTGGTTGAAGTCAAGACTTTTTGGAAGTAATGTAAAGTCAAGTCAGATAGACAGAATTAGGGTCAAATGATTTTGCTTGCAATCTTGAAAAGCTGTCTGGAGTTGTTTTAGTAAGCAACGTCAAAGCACTCTAAGCCCTTGAAGTTGAGGGGAAAGGGGGCAAGTTCAACCTGAGTTATTTTCTGACAAAGCTACGCAGATGGCTCAAAAGAGGGAAAACATATCAAATAGTGAAAAACTGCCGTATTTTAGAAATGATTTATTTGTGATCTGTGCTAGAATATTGTCTCTGATAATGGAAAAGAAGAGCTGTGTAATGACAGAATCAACTTGGCAGAGTAGCTGACATGTTGTAAAGGTGTGATATTCCAACAGGATACCCAACATTCCATACCATTGTTGGATCATGAATACAAATGGAGTATAGAAAAATAAAATCATTTCAAACATTTAAGGGAGTAGAGAAGCAGACAGGCAAGGGACCGCCAAAATGACAAAGTTTGTTTTAATCACACTGATATGCTGTTAAAAATGAATGCAAAATTTGAATATAATAGGAACATGGAAATCATGAGTATAGAATTGATAATGGAAATGCTAAGAAATTTGATTCATATGTATGAGGGAGAAGAGTATATGATATTCATATGTATAAGGGAGTTGGTAAAAATGAGAATGCTTAAGAACTAACAAGAAACAAGAGACAGAAAGTAGAGGTTACAACTCTTTTAGTTATTTTAGCAATTTAAAATATTAATATTAAAATTATCAAAATATTAATAAAACCTTTAGAGTATTAGGACAACAAATTGTAATNGGTAAAAATGAGAATGCTTAAGAACTAACAAGAAACAAGAGACAGAAAGTAGAGGTTACAACTCTTTTAGTTATTTTAGCAATTTAAAATATTAATATTAAAATTATCAAAATATTAATAAAACCTTTAGAGTATTAGGACAACAAATTGTAATGTTATTGAGCATATTTGCAAACAAAGTGAAAACAGGAAATTAAAGAAAGAAGTTCCCAAGAGGGACTGCAAGATGAGACCAATTTTTCCATTTTGTTTGAGATATAAACACTTCCTATTCCTTTCTCTTTCCTACTAAGTAATGTTTATGTTTTCATAGTGGTACCTCAAAATATGAGGGGGCATTTGAGGAAGGGAAAAAACAGGCATTGCCACTCTCTTTAGCAGAGCGGGACAAATCTCCAATAAGCTTGGGGAGCACTGCTGATCGTGGAGGTCGGAAGACCTGAGGAACTTGGTGAGGTGGAACTCCGAACTCTTTCATTGAGGATCCGGCAGTTAAGTAGGAAGGGAACTAATTTTTACAGAATGCTTATTAGATAGCCAGAATCATTCTAACTGTTTTTCCATATTCTTGGGCTGCCTTTGCTCAACTGGTAAAGAATCTGCCTGCAGTGTGGAAGACCCGGGTTCCATCCCTGGGTTGGGAAGATCCCCTGGAGAAGGGCAAGGCTACCCACTCCAGTATTCTGGCCTGGAGAACNATTTGATAAGCCTATGGACTTCCCTAGTGGCTCAGATGGTAAAAGCGTCTGTATACAATGCAGGAGACCTGGGTTCAATCCCTGGGTCGGGAAGATTCCCTGGAGAAGGAAATGGCAACCCACTCTAGTACTCTTGCCTAGAAAATCCCATGGACGGAGGAGCCTGGTGTCCATGGGGTCACAAAGAGTCAGACATGACTGAGTGACTTCACTTTCACAGCAAACATTATTCTCAATGATGAGAAACTGAAAGCATTGTCTCTAAGATCAGAAATAAGACAAGGTGTCCAATTTCACCACTATTATTCAACATAGTTCTGGAAGTCCTAGCTGTAACAATCAGAGAAGAAAAAGAAACAAAAGGAATCCAGTTTGGAAAATAAGAAGTAAATCTCTCACTGTTTGCAGATGACATGAAACTGAACATAGAAAATCCTAAAGATTNTTTCACCACTATTATTCAACATAGTTCTGGAAGTCCTAGCTGTAACAATCAGAGAAGAAAAAGAAACAAAAGGAATCCAGTTTGGAAAATAAGAAGTAAATCTCTCACTGTTTGCAGATGACATGAAACTGAACATAGAAAATCCTAAAGATTGTATCAGAAAATTACTAGAACTAATCAGTGAATTTAGCAAAGTTGCAGGATACAAAATCAATACACAGAAATCACTTGCATTTCCATATACTAACAATAAAAAATTAGAAAGAGAAATTAAGGAATCAATCCTATTCACCATTGGAACAGAAATAATTAAATATCTAGAAATAACTAGTTCCTTCTTTCTACCGAGTTTTGTGTGGGTCTATATATCCTTTTCTGCTGGTCAGGTACTCCTGCCTGCTCTCATCTGGTGTTTTGCATGCACTTCTGTGTCTGAAGGTGTATTCCTGATATATCTGTGGAGAGAGATGTATTCCATGTCCACCAACTCCTCCGTCATCTTGTTCCTCCCAAAGCAGTCCTGAGAAAGGAGAAAGGAGCTGGAGGAATCAATCTTCCTGACTTCAGATTGTACTACAAATCTGCAGTCATCAAGACACAAAAACAGATATATAGACCAATGCAATAAGATAGAAAGCCCAGAAAAAAACTCATGCACATATGGGTACCTTATTTTTGACAAAGGAGGCAAGAATATAAATGGGGCAAAGATAACCTCTTCAATAAATGGTGCTGGAAAAACTGGACAGCTACATTGCAGAATGAAATTAGAACACTTCCTAACACCATACACAAAGATAAATTCAAAACGGATTAAAGACCTAAGTGTAAGACCAGAAACTTTAAAATTCTTAGAGGAAAACATAGGCAGAACACTGGGTGACATAAATCAAAGCAAGATCCTCTTTGACTCACCTCCTAGAGTAACAGAAATAAAAATAAAAGTAAACAAGTGGGATCTGATTAAACTTAAAAGCTTTTACACAGCAAAGGAAACTATAAGCAAGGCGAAAAGACAACCCTCAGAATGGGAAAATATAATAGTAAATGAAATAACTGATAAAAGATTAATTTCCAAAATATACAAGCAGCTCAGTCAACTCAATGCCAGGAAAACAAACAACCCAATCAAAAAGTGGGAAAAAGACCTAAACAGACATTTGTCCAAAGAAGACAAACAGATGGCTAACAAACACATGAAAAGATGCTCAACATTGCTCATTATTAGAGAAATGCAAATCAAAACTACAATGAGATATCACCTCACACCAGTCAGAATGGCCCTCATCAAAAATTCTACAAGCAATAAATGCTGGTGTGGAGAAAGGCAAACACTCTTGCATTGTTGGTGGGAATGTAAATTGATATAGCTACTATGGAAGACAGTATAGAGATTCCTTAAAAAACTAGGAATAAAACCACCATATGACCCAGCAGTCCCACTCCTATGCATATACCCTGAGGAAACCAAAATTGAAAAAGACACATGTATCCAGTTGTTCATTGCAGCACTATTTACAATAGCTAGAACGTGGAAGCACCAAATATCCATTGACGGATGAGTGGATAAAGAACTTGTGATACATATACACAATAGAATATGACTCAGCCATAAAAAGGAACACATTTGAGTCAGTTATGATGAGGTGGATGAACCTAGAAACCTATTATACAGAGTGAAGTGTGTCAGAAAGAGAAAGATAAATACCGTATTCTAACATATATATACAGAATCTAGAAAAATGGTACTGAATAATTTATTTACAGGGAAGCAATGGATAAACAGACATTGAGGATAGTTTTATGGACATGGGGAGAAGGGAGGAGAGGGTGAGATGTATGGAAAGAGTAACATGGAAACTTACATTACCATATGTAAAATAGATAGCCAATGGGAATTTGCTGTATGACTCAGGAAACTCAAACAGGAGCTTTGTATCAACCTAGAGGGGTGGGATGGGGAAGGAAATGGGAGGGAGGTTCAAAAGCGAGGGTATATATGTATACCTATGGCTGATCCATGGTGATATATCATGTTTTGACAGAAAACAACAAAATTCTGTAAAGTAACTATCCTTCAATTAAAAAACAATTTTTTTTTTAAGGAGAAATGAAAGGGAAAAGAGTCAAATGTTCAGGCTTTAACTTCCAAAATAGGATTTTAAGCTCATGACATTCAGTAGAAATCTAGAGGTTTTTATTACAGAGAGAGACAAAATATCCTTCCAAATCCCAAAGTCTCCTGAGAAGTGAGGTCGGCACCTAGGATGGCCTGATTCAAGTCCTCTTGTCTCCCGTGATACATAGAAAGTCAGCAAGCAGCGTGATAACTTTAAAAAAATATGTGTAGGTGGCTATTTTGGTTGATGAATCAAGATTTGTATACATCGGCAAAAAAGAACAAAAATGACTAGTGTCAGCACACTTAGGAATTAACACCCGCTTTTGCAGTTCCTCAGCCTGGGGACTTGTTGGAGCAGAAACTGACTGACCTTTGTCATTCCTGGTGGCTCCGTGCCCTAGCCAAACCTCCTGACTTCCAGGTTTCACCTAATGCTGAGATCCTGTGATCTTCTTTCCAGAGCAGCCAGAATTTCTGTGCCTCCTAAAACCTGGCCTTGCCTAGAGAACAGTAGGTGAGTTTTATAGTTTTCAGGGGATAAAATCAAATGGCTATAAAATACTTCGTGGGAAGGAGTCTGTGGGGCTCTATATGTACTTCTGTATATAGCAAAGACCAAAGCCTTCTGGACCAACAAAACAACGAATTTTAAAGCCACACTGCCCATGACCAACTAGTCACTAGTCTCATGACATGGAGAAAATAAGGACCACTGGGTGTTTTTTTTTCTCCCTATGCTTAGATTCAATGGAAATTCAATGGAAAGAAATGTCCCTTATTCTAAGACTCTAACTTACCTAGTTTTTGGAGGTGGTGTATTATAACGTTAATTTTTTTTTTTTTCGGGTCAAGGACTGGTAACAATATTTGGTAGTCATTGTATCTAAGTGGTCTTACTTTGCAAAACAAAGTGTCAGACACCCATGTCCTTTATGACATTTTACTAGTCCATGTATTTCCCAAAGCATGGAACCACTGATACAGTAGTATGTCTCAGAGTTCAAGAGTCAGTAAAACATAAAGCTACTTATTAGGAAAAAGCTTCAGGCTATAGCTTTTGGGACCAGAGAGAAGTAGAATTCACTTTTATTTTTCATTTTCAGGATGTGCATTCTTGCTAAACGATGGATGAGAGTCAAATCTAAGCTTTAGTCTTCCTTTGTCCAGTTCATGGAGAGATAAGTCAAGCATCCTGAGGAGGAAGCAGTCAGCTAAATCCACAGATTAGAACCTTCTACAAAATAACCAGCTTCACATTTTTGCACTGGGGCGGAGTGCTGTCTGTGTAAATAAGTCTTTAGCGGAGATCTTCACTACCTACAGCTTGTTTTGACTGAGATGTCCATCCCGTAGTTTCCCAATATGCTGGATAGGGGCCCAATGGTACAGCTGGCTCCCAGGGTCAGCAACGTGTGTCTACTGGAGAACTGGGACTCTTGGGTAGGATGACTGGGGAGCTACATAGATAGAAGAGACCAGAGTACAGGAAGGCTGCCTCCCTAGTGAGGAAAGTCTGCACAGAAACTCAGCACACTCAATCAGATGGAGAAGGNGGTATCTGGTGTTAGTGGTAATCATAACTGACTCCTCCCCATGCCATGTCTCCATCAGTCGACAAATTCTGATACCTGTCCCTTGTGTCCTTTCACTTTTTTGCTCCGAATCTAATCACTGTTATAGTTTGGGGCCTCATCTCTTGGTCAGAATCCTGAAACATTGGTTTAACTAGTCTTCTTGCCCCCAGGCTCTGCTCTCAGCAACCAGTCCTCTACTCTGCAACCCAAGTTAACCTTGAATGCAGCCTTCTCCTACTGCTGGGAAAATAAGTGGTTTCCACTGTCCACAGAACAAGCAACATCCATTAATCTCTTGGTGTTCTTGTCCCCACTTGTCTCATCTTTGTGATTTCTCTCAACACTCAATTTATTTGATTTTTTTTTTTTCATTTTGAGTGCCTGCTAATATGTTAGATGTTGTGCTAGGGATAAAAGGAAGAACAATACCGCATGGGGTCCCCCTTCTCATAATCTTTACTGCCCACTGGGTGCAGGGCATATAATCAAATTATGCAAATATCTATAAAGAAACAAAGATCATTGCTATGAGAGGGAAGAGCTCAGAGTTAGGAAAATGTGTACCTGACCTAGTCTTGGGACTCAGAAAGTTTCCTGAATTGATGTTGCTAAAAGAGAAATTAGGAGAATGAATTGAAGCAACTTTACATGAGAGTTCATGCTTCCTGCGACCTACCATGAGTCTTCCTGGGCCTTTGCTCCAGACTGTCTCTACTTCACTTTATATTTGGTAAAACTTTCTGCTTAATTATCTTGCCCTTTTCTTTTGCTTTATGGAATATCCACTATTCTAGATTCAACTCAAATATTATAGTCATACCTCCGTCCCCTAGAGGGTAATGGGTTCCAGGACCCCCAAAGATCCCCAAATCCTCAGATGTTCAAGTTGCTTGTGTGAAATGGCATAGTGTTTTCATATAACCCATGCATATCCTCCATATACCTTAAATCATCTCTAGATCATTTATAATACCTAATATAATATAAATACTATATATAAGTAGTTGCCAGTGTATGACAAATTTAACTCATCTGTTTTGGAACTTTCTGGAATTTTTTCTCTGATATGTTTGATCTTTTGTTGGTTGACTCCCTGGATGCTGAATCTGTAGATGCAAAAGATTGATCTTCCCTAGCATGAGTTAAGCCCCATGTTCTTGAACCCAATGGCCTAGAAAATGAATAGTTTTCATCTCTCAGGTCCCACATCATTTTCTATGAATTAGTTATTGCTTGGCATTTTTCTCATTGTTACACATGCATTTGACTGTATTTCTCTCTCAATATCTTGTGTCCTTTGTATTCAGAACAGGAAGAACTTAATGTATCCATTTGATCAAGTAAAACCTATCAGCAAATCAGAAGAGTGATTGTTTTATAGGTGCTGTCAATTTTGTTGACTTTAGATAATAAGTATTTACAGATTGTCTCTTTCTATTTTATAGTATCGTTAATAAGAGAAGTTTCCTTTATAAGGAAGTGAAATATTCAGTTATTGCTCTATGACCCAATAGTTTCAAACTTGAAATTCATTTCCCTAGAGAGAAAGGAAAGTGCATTTGATTCTTGGATATGTGTAGAAAAGGCAGAGCTGCCCAATAGAAATAGCCAAAGATATATGAGTTCTAATGCTAATTTTAATTTTTATAGTATTTGAGCAAATATTTTCACTTAAGAGTGACTCAGTTCTCTCACTTGAAAAATAGAAGATATAAGTATTTCCCTTGCTTATTCATTGTAACAATTGAATAAGTAACATGTAAATAATCTAGTTCAAACAATGTAAGTTCGTAATTATGATGGCTCTCCTGCCTTCCCCTGCCTTTACTCTTATGTCTCATGACTTTGGCATTTTAGGCACCTTTGGTGGGTTATGTATCCAAAGGCAAGTTACTGAGAATGAAGGATCTGTGCCTTATAAAGGGCTCCCCTAGTGGCTCAGATGGTAAAGAATCTGACTGCAATGCAAGAGACGTGGGTTCGGTCTCTGGATTGGGAAGATCCTCTGGAGAAAGGATTGGATACCCCTTCAGTATTCTTGTCACGAACAAAGGAGCCTGTCAAGCTCAGTCCATGGGGTTGCAAAGAGTCAGATACCACTGAGTGAATAACATATATCATAACAGATCCCGGAAATCAGGAAGAGAAAACTTCAGCATTCACACAGTGACAACCACTCCTTGACTCACTTAACAAATGTTAAAATGTTGACCTAGCACTCTTTGTATGCCAACCAGTAGTTGAGCAGTAGAATAGTCTCACCCTAAGGGTATCATCACTTTCCATTTCCAGTGGGGTTTGGAGAAGCTTCATGCAAGACCATTGGATTCTGAATGAAGCATGCCCATGAGAGAAAGTGGGAATGTTTAGCTATGGAGGCCCCAACCCAGCTGACTCCTGGGTGACCAAGAGGCTTTTTCCTGTAGTCCGGCCATTGGGCACCTGCTGGTTATAGGCTGTGGCCAGAGGGATCACCTGTGGCATATCACAGGCATAACAGTCAGGACTTTTCTCATTATTTAACTCTGAGCCAGTACAAGACTTGCAGTTCTGAAAGCTTGAATACAGTAGACAACTTTTTTTGGCAAAGTCTCTAAAGACAGGAGGATGATTAGCCAAAGACCTCATTGTATATATGGACAAAATAATACCATTTTTTTTTCTATGATGAAAAATATAAAACAACTAGCAAAGTTATGATGTAACTAGTTCTTTACAGAATGTTTTTTTCTGGAAAGCATCAACTTTTTCTTTCTTCATCTTTTTAAATGAATTGCAAAATGACAGCATATTTTCAGCATAGAAAACCAAATCAGTATTTGGAACGCCTGTATTCATAGAGAGAAATAAACCTTCGGTAAGAAGAATTACTTTTAATTCTTCTGTAATTTGCAAAACAAAGGAGATGGGGTTATTTAATTTGATTTGCTCCTCTATGTTTTTAAAAGTGTACTCTAGTCTAAAACAGCTGTGCTGCCTAATGCATTTATGGCTGATGTGGAGGGCTGGGATGTTTATTAATGATAGGGATTTACAAGAAAGAGTGGTAGTTCTATATTGTGTTATTTAATATAATTATGAACTTTGCAATTTTAAAGCTCCTGCAAGCTACAGAACACAAAGGGATGTTGAGTGCTCTAAGGTCACCTGCTGTGTTCCAATGCAGTGACAGTTCTGCACCAGCACATAAAAGGCAAAAGCAAGAGATAATGTATTCATGGAGGCATCCTCCCTTAAAAACTTGTGAATATGGCTCAAGCTTATGTTTCCCAATTTCAAGAAAAGTATTTTAATTGAGAAATGTAGTAAAATACTTATTAATAGGCATTATGTTGCAGCTAGACTGACATGTAGCAGAATATGAATGATGAATTTATTGATAAAATAGTGTAGAGATATTGCCAGTGAAACTCTATGCTTTTTTTTGGAGAATAAAATACGTTTTTATATTTAAAATTTATTTTTTAATAAAAATAAGGCAAGTTAGGAGCCTAAATGAATCGATCTATTTTTGACAAAAATAATCATTATTGCTATAAGATATCTTGGGCTTCCCTTATGGCTCAGCTGGTAAAGAATCCGCCTGCAATGTGGAAGACCTGGGTTCATCCCTGGGTTGGGAAGATCCCCTGGAGAAGGGAATGGCTACCAACTCCAGTCTTCTGGCCTGGAGAATCCCATGGAGTGTATAGTCTATGGGGTCGAAAAGGACTACCCCATGTCCAAGGTCAGGGGCGGCAGCCGAGAGGAGCTACCCCTGCCAGAGGCCAGGGGCAGCGGCTAGGAGGAGCGACCCTACGTCCAGGGAGCAGTGGCTGCACAGGCGCCGGAGGGCCTAGAGGAGCTATTCCACGTTCAAGGTAGGGAGGGGCGGTGGTGAGGTGATACCCCTTGTCCAAGGTAAGGAGCAGTGATTGCTGTTTGCTGGAGCAGCTGTGAAGAGATACCCCACGTCCAAGGTAAGAGAAACCCAAGTAAGATGGTAGGTGTTGCAAGAGGGCAGACACACTGAAACCATAATCACAGAAAACTAGTCAATCTAATCACACAAGAACCACAGCCTTGTCTAACTCAATGAGACTAAGCCATGCCCTGTGGGGCTACCCAAGATGGGCGGGCATGGTGGAGAGGTCTGACAGAATGTGGTCTACTGGAGAAGGGAATGGCAAACCACTTCAATATTCTTGCCTTGAGAACCCCATGAATAGTATGAAAAGGCAAAATGATAGGATACTGAAAGAGGAACTCCCCAGGTCAGTAGGTGCCCAATATGCTACTGGAGATCAGTGGAGAAATAACTCCAGAAAGAATGAAAGGATTGAGCCAAAGCAAAAACAATACCCAGTTGTGAATGTGACTGGTGATAGAAGCAAGATCCGATGCTGTAAAGAGCAATATTGCATAGGAACCTGGAATGTCAGGTCCATGAATCAAAGCAAATTGGATGTGGTCAAACAAGAGATGGCAAGAGTGAACGTCGACATTCTAGGAATCAGCAAACTAAAATGGACTGGAATGGATAAATTTAACTCAGATGACCATTATATCTACTACTATGGGCAGGAATTCCTTAGAAGAAATGGAGTAGCCATCATGGTCAACAGGAGTCTGAAATGCAGTACTTGGATGCANCATGTATGGATGTGAGAGTTGGACTGTGAAGAAGGCTGAGTGCCAAAGAATTGATGCTTTTGAACTGTGAACTGTGGTGTTGGAGAAGACTCTTGAGAGTCCCTTGGACTGCAACGAGATCCAACCAATCCATTCTGAAGGAGATCAGCCCTGGGATTTCTTTGGAAGGAATGATGCTAAAGCTGAAACTCCAGTACTTTGGCCACCTCATGCAAACAGTTGACTCATTGGAAAAGACTCTGATGCTGGGAGGGATTGGGGGCAGGATGAGAAGGGGATGACCGAGGATGAGATGGCTGGATGGCATCACTGACTCGATGGACGTGAATCTGGGTGAACTCTGGCAGTTGGTGATGGACAGGGAGGCCTGGCGTGTTGCGATTCATGGGGTCACAAAGAGTCAGACACGACTGAGCGACTGAACTGAACTGAATGTGTGAATTAGACTTAGGTTTCAGAGTAGGGTGTTTCTAAAGCAGGGGAGGGTTAGATCAACCAATGGATGAGAGTCAGCAGGGGATGTTTGGGCAAGGTTGGGTGACCGAAACACCATCTGAGAGAACATGTTGCAAAGAAATACTTGAATGTGTATGGAATGGTGCAATGTGGGGGTGGGGCAGGAGAATGAGAGCAGCCAGACCCCAAGGAAGACTGACTTTCATTTGTCATTGGTGGTGGTGATTATAAATATATTCAAAATACTTATAAGAAACTGGAGAAATGATATGTCATTTTTCTCACATGAGTGGAATCCACCCACACTGCAGCTATAATAAACTGGTCAAATCATTAACCCACAAAGACCCCTGCATAGGTATCAGTCATTAACAACACTCCCACATAGTCAATACTGAGCCACATTGAATTGCTGGAAGAGGAGGAGGTCTGATACTACTCCAGGAGTATGGCCTCCTCCCTAGCAAGCAGGCAGCCAACCTTGACCACCGACCTTCACAGAGCAAAACAGAAGGAGAGCTTATCCCTCCACCTCAGAGTTAGGGCCAATCTAAGCCAGGGAAGGAATCCTTCCTTATCTGCATTAAGATTCACTATTAGTCCTTTAAATGCTGCCCATCTTAGACACAGAGCTTATCACGCCCCACCTTGCCCCAAAGCATTGTTTCTCTTTCCTCTTCCCACAACACACCACCAGCCTTATCACACAGCATTTATCTTCTGGAAGCTTTCATGGTGTATGTGGCTTTCTCCCACACTGAGGTGCTTCCTGGTGGCTCAGTAGAAAAGAATCTGCCTGCAAAGCAGGGAACTGCAGGAGAAAGCGGCTCAAGTTTGATCCCTGGGTCAGGAAGATCCCCTGGAGAAAGGCATGGCAACCCACTCCAGTACTCTTGCCTGGAGAATTCCATGGGCAGAGGAGCCTGGCGGGCTACAGTCCCTGGGGTCACAAAGAGTCAGACACAACTGAAGCGACTTAGCACACAGGCTCCTTCACTGAGTGTTCTCTACTTGAGGGCAAGGTCCTAGTCTTCAGAGTTTTGTATCTCTAGGGCCTAGCGTGGTGCTTACCATATGTTCAGTGAATGCTGAAGTAAGGGTGACCAGTTGACCAAAATCAGTTACCTAAATATATTGGTTAACAATCAATGTAAACCAGAAGCAACAGGTAAATATATAGATGGAGAGAGATTGTTTTTGTTCTGCTGTTTTGCTTTTTAATAGAGTTGCTTGGACGAGATATTTCCTTAAAGCTTGTTGAACATGCCCTTATATGTCTCTCCATGCCATTATGTGTCTCTCCATGCCATTTTAATTCTGTCATAAACCATCACATTGTTTTTAACCAGAATACCAATACAACCTACACAGTCATCACTTCCACATTCTTGTCTTAAAGACAATGCATGAATCTCTGTCTCCTTGTCCAGCCTGGTGTCCTTCACAGGAGGCACCATCAACATACACTTGCGGAACAAATGAGTATCTGATTTACCTTTCCTGTATAATCATCTTAATTCTGATGCCCAGTATAATTTTGTACATGAATTTCAGTTTGCTCATTGCCATTCTGATTCTATTTATTCACTCTGGTTTAACCCCCAACTTTGCTCCAAAATCTGTTGTATGCCTCCTTGTTAACAACAGAAGGCTTCCTGGCTTGGAACCCTACATCTTCCCCTATTACCCACCCCTTTACCCATCTCAGTTTTAATCAGAGTACATTCCTCTGGATAGGGCTGATGACATGGTAGAAAAAGCACTGACTAAGTCAGATGACCTAGTTTCCAGTCTCAGTTCTGACACGTATGTGTCACTTGGGGAGGGAACTTGCAAGAATTTTTGAATAGGTGGTGTTTTTGGTTTTTGTTTCTTTTTTAAAAAAAGATTACGTGTGTGACGGCACAAGGTCTTAGGCATGGCATGCAGGAGCTTACAGTCACATCAGGTGAACTCAGTTGCAGTATGTGGGGTCTAGTTAGTTCCCTGACCAGGAATTGAACCTGGGCCCCCTGCATTGGGAGCACAGAGTCTCAACCACTGGACCACCAGGAAGTCTGGAACGCCAGAAGAATTTTCGGCACATACTTTTACAGAAAGGACTATTTATGATAGCACAAGGTGAAGGGAAACAACAGGAGATGTAAGGTACCCAGGAGCTAGCCATTTTCACTCCCAGGTAAAGAGGCAGGAGAGTCACTGGTGTTATTGAAACCTGGTTAAGAACTAGGGCCATAGAAATGGGGCTGCTTGACAGAGCTGTGGTCACCCCTATGGATACAGCCTCTTCTAGAATGATGCTGAAGCTGAGAAGGAGCAGAATCACTCTTTCCTCCCATATTCTGATCTCCTCTTGGTGGTCCCGTTGACCGAACTGAATCAGGAACCAGAGGAAGAAAGTTCTGGTCCACAGAAAGCCCATAGAAATCAGGAGATCAGAGAACATAGCTCTTGAGGGTGACATAACCAAAGAGTGTCTATCTTAGTTTAGGCGAACAACTTTTTCTGACTTACGTTGTCTCATCTATGAAATCATGTGCTTTGAGGCTGTTTTGAGATAACACATGCAAGAGCAACTGCAAAAAAGTTGTTCATTTAAATTATCATGTAGCCTTGCCCATGACATCTTATAGGATTTGAATGTCATTGACAGTAATCCTTTCACCTAAATCTGTGACCACAGCCACTCAAGCTTCACCGTTGACTTCCTGGAGCATTTCCTGGGACAAAAGAGACATGGATGGCTATCAGTCCTCATCCAAAGACAGGAGTAGGAAAAAGAAAGGAATAACACAGAATAAAAGGAAAGACCACACACTCAATGAAATCCGTGTGCCTTCCCCACTTACAATTCCTAAAAACAAAAAGAGATTGAGTAGTATCTCCATGAGGCACATAAGTCCTTTTCCCTAATCTCTCTGGGCATGTGCCCAGAATCCAGGATTAAAGTTTGTTCCTCTTTGTCCCCAAGTCTAGAGACATCTAGACAGATGAAACTAGCCCTAGATCTGACTTGCCAGGCCAGTCATCTAGGATTCTTGTAAGAGCTTAGGCATTTCCAGAAAATCAACACAATTACAGGCAGATTTCTAAATCTGGACCTATTCAGTTAAACATAATTCTGTAAGTGAAAGCTGTGATGTCACATAACTAGAAATAGCGTTGACATTTGCAATTACAAGCATGTCTTTCTTTTTTGGATATATTGCCATTATTTTCAGAGCTAAAAGGGACTCTGCAGATGATTGGATTCCCTCATTTTTCAAATAAAGAAACATGAAACACAACAAATTCAGAACAAGGACTCACCTGGATCCCTAGATTTCTTGCCCTTCTTATCACAACACACAGCCTCTTTCTATTAATATTCTGTAGTCAAACAAAATTTTCTGAGGTAGTAAATAATTTATATTAAGTACTACCAGACATTCACTATTTAAATGAGCCCAGTAATCAACTGATTTGTGAAAAGTTTTTAAAAACAGGCACACCAGACAGTGCGTGTGCACTCCATTGTGTCTGATTCTTTGCGGCCCTAGGGGACTGTAGCCCGCCAGCCTCCACTGTCCATGGAATTTTCCAGGCAAGAATACTGGAGGAGCGTTGCCATTTCCTACTCCAGGGGATCTTTCTGACCCAGGGGTCGAACTGGAGTCTCTTGCATGTCCTGCACTGGCAGGCAGGTTCTTTTCCACTGTGCCGCCTGGGAAGCCCTTACACCAGATGGTGCTCACCACAACTTTCTAAGTGTCCCATAACTTCATCTGGGAGGAAGAACATTCTTTCTCATTGACAGAAAGTAATTCATCATGGGTCTTGATTTTCTCATGTTCTTAATGCTATATAACCATTTAATCATTTTTTTAAATTGCTCTAATAATTCTGTCTCCTCTGTTTCTCTCTCTAAAAATAGTCGTTTCCTTCATCTACTCATTTCAATGGCTTTTAAATACTGCTGTCTGCTCTCTGTTTCAGGAGTGACTTCCAGCTGCATCAGTTACACAGACCCCACCCGCAGTACCCTGCTTGACTTAACTCACTCAGATGCCTCCAGATCTGAGTAACTGGAGAGCTGAGCATTTTCAGGGTCTGCATGTTAGCTTTGTGGTATAATGACTGATGTCAGCCCGAACTTTGCCAAACATCTCTCATCACTACCAGTGATGTCCCATTCCAAACTCTTGGGCTTGCTCTCTCTTTCTGGAGCATGCCTCCACCCCCATCGCCACCGCCCCTCCTCCCCTTCACATATTTGCAGTATGGATTCAACAATATGACAATCATTTTCTTTCCTTAAAGTGCCACTGCTGTAAGGGACAAAAATAACTTGTTACTGTTGTCACTGCCTGGTGGCGGAAGTAAAGAAAGGAGAGATGAGAAGTTGTCTGGATGTGTTTAACCCTCTATCTTTGTCCAAAACTCTTCTGTCCTCATGGTCTGACTCAAACTCTTGGTTATCTAAACTCCCTGGAACTTTAATGTTCTCTGGGAAAAAACAGACAGCAAGCAAAAGTTGACTTCTAGGCTAAGCCTGTGGCTTTTAACTTGTTTTAGGCTTGGGCCCCAGAATCCATCAGCAGCCACATGCTTTTGTGAGCATTGTTTTCTTGATTTAAAAAAAAAAAAGACTATGTTGCACAGAAATAGGCCATGGCAAGCTTTCCATAAGCTGCAAGGACTGTGGACGTAAGACTCAGCCAGGAAAGAAAATACGCATTAAATAGTATGATAACATGGATCAGGAAAAAGTTATTCTAACACATAGCGTCGAGAGAGAAAGAATACACTCGCCATTTATTTAATGTTTTCCTTATGTTTCCTCAGAGCAGCACTTACTTCTTGACAAGTTTTTCCTGCCCACTGCATCTTTTCTAGGATGGCTCAGGAACTGTAGATTCTCACTGTGTGTGTTTATTTATTGACAGGGCCATTCCTCCCCTCATCCAAATAAAAGTATGTCTGCACAACACACAGTGAAAAGTAAATGTCTTTCTTCGTGTTTATTTCCCTGAACTTGTTCTCCAAATTGCTTTTTTACATCCCCTTTTTGCAACCTCACCCCATCCGGCTCAAGTATCTAGGATTAGAAAAGCCCTCTCTGGAGTCCTTTTCAAAGGGAGCCTCCCACAGTCTTTAAATCCCCACGTTTTATGGTGCAGATATTCAGGATCTGAGGCATTAAGGAAGAAGGTAAGCAAGGCTGGCCCAGAGGGGCATAGAAAACTAGAGGAGCTTCTTCCTTGGACAATCAGTAGTGGAATTGTCCTGTTATCTGCAACTTTTCTGGTTCAAAGTAATAGACTCAGTCATTTGGAACAGGACATCATGCAACAGATTCAGGAAGGGAGTGTGTGTGTGTGATGTATAGAAAATACAGCTCCATCATAGAAAGAGAAATGTTGCAAATGACAATCTTTAAAATAAATCCCAAAGGATAATCTTGATGGGTTGTTGTTTTCTGCAGAATAAAGAACCTAAAGAAAACTATTTCTACCTTCAAAATACCTTCCCATACAGGTATGTAAAGTAATAGATGATATTTAATTAAGGAATTCACAAGGAAAGGCCAGTCTCTCAGATTCTAATTTCTAGCACCTTCCCAGCAGTGTTTATTTCATGTTCCCTTCCTACTGCTTCCAGGCCATTTCATCTCCTCACTTTGGGGATGAATAACAGCTACATCTTCATAGACACACAACAATCTGAATGAAGCATTGCAAGCTTGCAAAATGGGATGGATAGAAGCAATCACTTCTTTTTTTCTCCTCTCATTCATCAACATATAAATTAAGGCAATCCACTAAGAAGGATTACAAATGGATAAAAGAAGGGAAAAGACAGATCTTACTGTTTTTCTGCAAGGCTTTAGCTATTTTCTAAACCTAAATTTTTGAACATAAGCATTAGCAAGCCGTCTATGAATCAGGGACTTTTTGTCTAAGAAGCCTGGGGCTGTGTAAAGTTGTAAGGCCATAGAGCAGAACCCTGGAGACAGTCTGAGTAACACAGCACAGAGGACAAATCTACATTAAAATCACTTTGGGGGCTTGTGACTTTCAGTTTCTTCAGTAGGTACTGGAAGCTCTTCCGACTTGTGGTACTGGAGAAGAGATGGGAAGCTACCGCTGATTAATAAGAGCCTGGGTGTACCTGCTCTGAAGGGCCAGCCCTCAACTTTCCCACCTCGGATGGAGGGGAGGGGGGCGTGGGAGGGGGGCGAAGGCGCAGGAGAACAACGAACCTTATTTTCCCGTTGCCAAGGACCCCTACTTGCACTGGGAACAGGAATAGCGGACCTTCTCCTCCTCCCCCTGCCCAAGCTGGGAAAAATCTTTCCCAAGATCATTCCCAGTCCCCCAGATGAGAAACCAAATTGCACACGAGATCTTCTCGAGAAGATTGAGAGAGAACGGCGCGGAGCGAGGGCGAGCTGACTGCCGAGGGAACTGCCCGAGGGGAGGAGGAATCTTCCAGAGCCCCGGCAGAGACTCCCTTTGGGAGAAAGTCGCAGCACAGTTGAACTTCCAAACGGTGTGTGAGAGCACACACCTCGGAGTCCGACCCGCGTCGGGCAGGTAACGGGCGGTCAGGGTGACCCCGAGTGTCCACCGAAATTCCTCTGGACCACCCGCCCTGCGCCGGACCCACTGCAGCGACTTTTATTGAAAAGAAAGAAAGGAAAGGAGAGAAACAACAGAGGAGGAGCTCGGGAAGACGGGGAAGGCGTCCGTAGCCAGAAGCCCTCCAGCGATCTGCCCCGGAGGGCGAGGAGCGAGCTGCCGCGGGGCCGGGCTTGCGCGCGGGCTCCGGGAGCCGAGGCGCGAGGGAGCCGGGACGCTCGGCNCGTGGCAGTCTTACAACTGAAGCTACTTAGCATGCAGCAGACACGAGCATCCTAAACGTACAGAATGTTATACATCAATTGTATTTCTTTTTTTAAAAAACTCTTATTCATTTAAAAGAATTTTGGGGCTTCCCTGATGGCTCAGTGGTAAAGAGCCCATTTGCCAATGCAGGAGACATGGGTTTGATCCCTCATCTCGGAAGATCCCACAGGCCAGGAGCAGCTAAGCCCTTGAGTCACAACTGTTGAGCCTGTGCTCTAGAGCCTAAGAGCCGCAACCACTGAGCCCATGGTGCTACAGCTACTGAAGCCCGTGTGCCCTAAAGCCCAGGCTCTGCAAGAAGAGAAGCCACCGCAATGGAAGCCTGCACACTGCAATTAGACAGTAGCCCCTGCTTGTTGCAACTAGAGAAAAGCCCGGGCAGCCGTGAAGACCCAGTGAATACATAAATTTATTTAAAAAGAAAACACGTACATTAAACAATTTTAAACTATACCCTAATATAAAAGGAAATGTCTCTAACTTTGTAGCATATTTGTTGAGTTAGTTTCAAGTGTACAGCCAAGTGCTTCAGTTATACATATAGATGTATCTATTCTTTTTCAAATTCTTTTCCAGTTAGGTTATTACAGAATATTCAGCAGAGTTTCCTGTGCTGTACAGTAGGTCCTTGTTGGTTATCTATTTTAAATATAGAAGCATGTATGTGTCAATCTCAAATTCCCAGTATATCCCTCCCCTCTTCCCTATCCCCTGGTAACCATAAGTTTGTTCTCTAAGTCTGTGAGTCTGAAAGCCAATTATATTTCAATTAGAAAGATAGAAAGAAAGTAAGTGCAGAGGAAAAACAATAATGCTGCTATGAACATTCTTGAACATATCTGGTATAGATGAGTACACATATTTCTGTTGGGTACATAATTGTAGGGAAATAAAACATTCTTGAATTTTTCAGGGTTCATGTAAATAGTTTTAGCTGTGGACACAAATGTGCTACGAGGTTAGAGACATTGCTTTTACTTCTCGTAGAAACTTGTTCCTGTGCTGTAAAGATTAGATCTATAGTTGTCTGTTTCCCTAATGAAGGAGCTAATTGCCCTGATCCAAAAGGATAACGGAACTTCTCTTATGTCCCCCAAACCAAAGGCATGGGCACCTGAGTAAGCCTCAGCCCAGAGCCTGGGGCCTTATCTATGTGGGCATTCACATTTCAGAGACCAACGAGGCCCACAACTCTAGGTCTCACACAACTAAAAGTTATGTGGCTAAAGGTCTCCTGGAGAGATTTTATTTATAAACAAAGTGTCAGGAGGAGACACTTTAAGAAGAGGAGATAAAATCCTTCCTTTCCTTTTCCTTAGCCTATGGAAAATCCTGCCGTTTGTGTACTGAAAATATCTATCTGCTCTCACTGTGTGGTCCCAGAGCTGAAACCTATCACAAAAGACATATAATGGGCAACACAGTTTTTATTTACTGAGATATTAAGTAATGAAGAAATCTGTCTCTGATCCAGAATACTTCATGTATACATTCAGGATAAACTTAGTAAAAATGAACATTGAATATTCCCAAATAACTAAGGGTCAAGTTGTTGGGCCTTGGAATCTGTATATATTCAACCTTCATGACATTCCCAACTCCCAAGCCATTTTCCAAAGGGATTGTGCTGATACTCCCACCAGCAGTTTCCAAAAGCTCTGTTTGCTCAAAAACATAAGTGTTTTCAGTCATTTTAAGTTCTAGCCATTCTGGTGGTTCTGCTGTCTTATTTCTTTGTAGTTTTAATTTGACTTTTCTTGGTGACTAATTAGGTGATTACGCTTTTGTATGTTTATTGGCCGTTTGGATTTCCTTCGTACTGAAGAGCAGTTTAAATTTTTTGCTTACTTTTTCTTTTTTTTTTTTTAGTTGAAGTATATNTGTAGTTTTAATTTGACTTTTCTTGGTGACTAATTAGGTGATTACGCTTTTGTATGTTTATTGGCCGTTTGGATTTCCTTCGTACTGAAGAGCAGTTTAAATTTTTTGCTTACTTTTTCTTTTTTTTTTTTTAGTTGAAGTATATTTGCTCACAAAATTATGTTATTTCAGGTGAGTAGTTTTATAGATGATACTCCATGTAGAGTGATAAAATATTGACTGTGTTGAATATCACACCCTTATTACATCTTTGCAATTTATTTGTTTGACATCTGGTGGTATGTACATTTTAGTCTTCTTCACCAGTTTTGCCCTTACCTCCACTCCCCCTTCCCTCCTACGGTGGCTTTTAGGTGGTTCTCTGTGCCTGTTTCTGTATGGTTATATTTGTTCATTTGTTTTATCTTTTAGATTCCACATACAACTGAAAACATATTTTCTCTGTCTGACTTATTTCACTAAACATAACAACCTTTAGGTCTACTGATGGTGTTGTAAGTGGCGAAAAAAAAAATTCACTCTCTATTTATAGCTAAATAATATCCCATTGTGTATATGTGTGTGTGAGTGTGTGTGCATGTACACCACAGCTTCTTTATTTCTACTGATGGACACTTAGGTTGCTTCCATATCTTGGCTATTGTAAATAATGCTGTTGTGAAATTGGGGTGTATATATCTTTTTGAATTTATGTCTTCATTTTCCTCAGATATACCCAGGAGTGAATTTGCTCAATTTTATGGTAGTTTTTTTAGGAACTGTTATTTCCATAATGCCTCTACCATTTTACATTTCTCCCCATCCTTTCCAGCACTTGTTATTTGTTGTATTTTTGATGATAGCCACTCTGATAGATGTGCATACTAATTTGAAAAGATGTAAGGACACTAATGTTTATTGCAGCATTATTTATAAAAGCCAAGATAAGGAAGCAACCTGTATCCATAGATTGATGAATAAATAAAGAAAATATGATAAATATAATAATATATAATGGAATATTAGCCATTAAAAATAAAATCTTGCTATTTATAAAAACATGGCTGGACCTAGAGGATACTATGCTAAGTGAACTAGATTGGACAGTGAAAGACAAGTATTATATCATCTCATATGTGGAATTTAAAAAACAAAACAAAATGAAAACAAACTAAAGATATAGAGAGCAAATGAGTGGTTTCCAAAGGGGAGAGGATAGTAGAGGCTGAAGCAAAATAGGTGCAGGGGGCTAAGAGGCACAGTTACGAGGTACAGACCTCCAGTTATAAAGTAGACTATTCACCGGTATAAAAGGAATATGATCAATAATATTGTAACAAATTTGTATGAGGATAGATGGCTACTATACTTACTATGGTGATCATTTCATAATGTATGTAAATGTCCAATTAATATGTAGTACCCCTGAAACTAACATAATATGGTACTTCAATTATATTTCAATAAAAAGAGTCACCTGAAATATCTGTGCACTATTGAGTTTCAGGAACCAACACATTCTGCTTTCATTAATATAGTAGATCTGAATTTTATGCTGCTTTCAACCAAAAGCAGTCTCTGTAATATTGGTGGATCCCATTAACCTCCCAGGGAAGTTCTCAGTGCCCTGCCCCAATGGTCTTCATCCCCTGTCTAGGTCACCTGCATCTTTGTTGGATTCCTATCTTAAGAATGCAGTTCTCTGAGACCAGACACTATAAAACCCCTAGAGGAAAACATAGACCAAACACTCTCTGACATAAATCACAGCAATATCTTTTTCAATTTGTCTCCCAGAATAATGGAAATAAACAAACAGGTCCTACTTAAACTCAAAAGCTTTTGCACAGCAAAGGAAATAATAAACAGAATGAAAAGATAAATCACAGATTGGAAGAAAATATTTGCAAATGATGTGACCAATAAATAGGTCCTACTTAAATTCAAAAGGTTTTGCACAGTAAAGAAATAATAAACAAAATGAAAAGACAAAATCACAGATTGGGAGAAAATATTTGTAAATGATGTGATCAACAAGGGATTAGTCTCCAAAATTTACAAATAGCTCATGATGCTTAATAGCATCAAAACAAAAAAACACAATAAAAAAGACCTAAATAGACATTTTTCCAAAGAAGATATACAGATGGCTAAGAGGTACATGAAAGGATGCTCAACATCACTAATTATTAGAGAAATGCAAATCAAAACTACAGTGAGATATCACCTCACACTGGTCACAATGGCTATCATCAAAAAATCCATAAACACAATAAATGCTGGAGAGGGTGTAGAGAGAAGGGAACCCTCCTATGCTATTGGCAGGAATGTAAATTGGCACAACCACTGCAGAGAAGAGTATCATTTCAGTTCAGTACAGTCGCTCAGTCGTGTCCGACTCTTTGCGACCCCATGAATCGCAGCACGCCAGGCCTCCCTGTCCATCACCAACTCCCAGAGTTCACTCAGATTCACATCCATCGAGTCAGTGATGCCATCCAGCCATCTCATCCACTGTCGTCCCCTTCTCCTCCTGCCCCCAATCCCTCCCAGCATCAGAGTCTTTTCC
>SJYV01009358.1:2540611-2560797 GCA_006410875.1 Neotragus pygmaeus | reverse complement strand
ATGCTATCTAGGTTGGTCACAACTTTTCTTCCAAGGAGTGAGCATCTTTTAATTTCATGGCTGCAGTCACCATCTGCACTGATTTTGGAGCCCCCAAAATAAAGTCTGACACTGTTTCCACTATTTCCCCATCTATTTCCCATTGAGTGATGGGACCGAATGCCATGATCTTCATTTTCTGAATGTTGAGCTTTAAGCCAACTTTTTCCACTCTCCTCTTTTACTTTCATCAAGAGGCTTTTTAGTTCCTCTTCACTTTCTGCCATAAGGGTGGTGTCATCTGCATATCTGAGGTTATTGATATTTCTCCTACCAATCTTGATTCCAGCTTGTGTTTCTTCCAGTCCAGTGTTTCTCATGATGTACTCTGAATATAAGTTAAATAAGCAGAGTGACAATATACAGCCTTGACGTATTCCTTTTCCTATCTGGAACCAGTCTGTTGTTCCATGTCCAGTTCTAACTGTTGCTTCCTGGCCTGCATACAGATTTCTCAAGTGGCAGTTCAGGTGGTCTGGTATTCCCATCTCTTTCAGAATTTTCCACAGTTTATTGTGATCCACACAGTCAAACGCGTTCCTTAAAAAACTAAAATAGAGCTACTATATGACCCTGAAATCCCACTCCTGGACATGTATCTGGAGAAAAACATGACCAAGACATGGAAGCAGCCTAAATGTCCATCAAGAGAGGAATGGACAAAGAAGGTGTGGCACACATATACAATGGACTATGACTCAGCCATTAAAAATAATGAAATAATGCCATTGGAGCAACATGGATGGATCCAGAGATTGTCATACCAAGTGAAATAAGTCAGGCAGAAAAGGATAATTATCATATGACATCCCTTAAATGTGGAATCTAAAAAGAAATGATACAAATAAAATTACAAAACAACAAGAGACTTACAGGCTTAAGAGAAAGAACTTATGATTGTTGGGGTTGGAGGGGGAGGAAAGGGGAAGGGATAGTTAGGGAGTTTGGGATGGACATGTACACAATTTTAGTTTAAAATGAATGACCAACAAAGATCTACTGCATAGCATATGGAACTCTGCTCAGTGTTATGTGGCAGGCTGGATAACAGGGGAGTTTGGGGGAAAATGTATACATGTATATGTATGGCTGAGTCCCTTAGCTGTTCACTTAAAACTATCACAACATTATTTGTTAATAGGATACACCCCAACACAAATTAAAAATTTAAAGAAAAAAAAGAATGGGATCCTCTGCCTAAGGGCCTTCTTTAAACACAGGATCATATTTAATAACTTAGTAGTCTCACTTTAAAATGTACATAGATACAAGCATAAATAACTCAATAATATAGTTTAACTCAATATAGCCAAAAATTTTAATCTGAATTTATAATCAAAATATAAATTACTCATCATATATTTTACATTTTTTATGCTAAGTCTTTGAAACCCAGAATATATTTTTTATTTATAGCATAGTTCGATTGGGAGTAGTCAACTTTCAATAGCTACCTCTGGCTAGTGACTTCTCTGTTGGATATTGTGGCCCCAGAGCATAAAAGCAATTTCCTTTTTTTCCCCTTTTTTTGAAAATATGTAGGGAAAATTCACAGGTAATGCTTTGTTCTCNGCAGCCTCCGGCCTTCCCATCCCATCTTCCAGCCAGTACCCCACCCGGCGCCCATGGCTCACACCCTTTTTCACCCTACCGAGGATCCCAGGGCCAGGAGCCCCACAAGCAGGGGAAGGACAGGGTCTTGCGTGTCAGAGTTGTCTCCGATTCCGGGGTGGGGGGTGGGGGAGGGCTGTTTGCTATGAAAGGCAGCGGCAAGAAAGCGGACCACCCGTTGGTTCTCACTTCCCCAGCGAGGACAGCGGTGCCGGAAGCTGCCCAGCGGTGCCGCCCCAAGTCTTCTAGGAGCAGCGGGGGATGATGCACCTCTGGGCTTGAACTGGAGAGGATTTACAGTCTAAAGACGAGCTGCTTTTTGATCTCCCTTCATCGTCTCAAGGCCAAGTCAAAGGCGCCCTCTTGTGTAGCGGGGATGAGACAGAGTGGGTGGAACTGTGTTGAAATTCCGATTGTGCTGTGGGTGTGGGGCCGAGAGAGAATTCCCCTAGCAGGGAGGGGATGCTCCTTGCTCCTTCACGCTTGAGTCTTGCCTTTGCTACTGGGATTTGCTGGTGCTATTATGGGAGAGGGGCGACCCCTTGCGTTCTCTGAGGGGACAGATTCTCTTGGCAGGTGTAGCATGGGGCTTGTTCGGTTATTTTGAGAATGGGGAAGGGGTAAGAGGGTAAAGAGAAAGATTTCTTTAAAAATCCAGAAATTCAAGGTCAGATTGCATGTTCACATACTCATTGTTTGGGAAATCTCTGGGGAAAAAAGTTTTCTCAAGTAGAGACTGGGAAAAAGTTGTTTAAATGAAAAATAAGGTAGTAGAGGTATTCTAGAAAGAAAGTCTTTCCTCTTTATTCTTCAAGAGAATTAAAGTATTTAAGGGTATCCATTTTGTCCTTAGAGTTAAATAGCTTCACTATCCTAAACTTTAAAATCTTAACCAATAATAGAAAATTGAGGTGCAAGAACTATTTTTCAAAAATTTTAAAGCGGTTTCTTGAATGTTTTGGTGGAAAAGTTTCTTGCAAAAAAAAAATTTCATTTGCAGTGTTAAATATTATCAAGTATAAGAAACCATGACTAATCCTCAGATAATGGAGATAAAGCTATGTCAGTAATCCCGGTTTCCCTTTGGCAACTGGCATACTGTTTATCTCTACTTTGTTGCAAACTAGATTCTTGTTTCCTTTTATAAAAGAAACAACATTTTAAACAGGAGTTTGATACTTTAAAAAATACTTATTGCTTTATGGATAATGGTCTGCCTGCAATGCAGAAGGTGTGGGTTCCAGCAGGGGTCAGGAAGGTCCCCTGAAGAAGGAAATGGCAACCCACTCCAGTATTCTTGCCTGGAAAATCCCATAGACAGAGGAGCCCGGTGGGCTACAGTCCATAACGTGGCAAGAGTCAGACACAACTTAGCAACTGAACCACCACCACCATGGCGTTATGGATGAAAAAATACCCAATAACTTTATTATCCACTTGGATTCATATACAGCTCCTAGAGTTGACTAAGTTGAATTTACATAAGATAAACATGGAATGCAATCCTCATTCAACAGTCCTCAACCAGAAATGTTTTCAGAGGATGTTACATAAAGAATCCTCGATCCAGTTTTAAAATCATTTCCCACTCAGCCTTTGCTACTTGATAGAGTTAGCTTCTGAATTCTAGATTATCTGCTAACAAAAGTAAAGGTTGTGTTTGCCATAATAACCACAGTATCTTACAATTGCACCACACTTTAACTTGAGTTACTTGCTAGGGACCCTATATAGCCACTTGAGGTATTGAGGCTGGTAATGACATACCCATTTTACAGGGAAAGAACCCAAGAAACAGAGGCTAAGTAATCTATACAAAGCTGTAAGATACTGAATGGAACTTGTCTCCTGCTATTATGCTATATGTTAATCCATGTCTGAGAGTAGATGTCAGGAGTATTAGATAATAAATCTGATTATCTCCAAACCATCATTTATCCTGTGTTGGGAGAATAAGCTCTTATGGTTGACTGGACATTTTTGAACTGTTCTTTCTATATATTATACATTAATGATTGGTGTCAAAGAGTTAAATACCTGATAGTTTTCTAAGTATAATATATTATTTGGTTATTAGGAAGACATTGTAGGTTCATATTATGCCAGAATACTATTGTGAGAAACATCAGATGCCCTTATGGTATCCTTTTTATTTGATGCCATCTATTAATTCATTTTTAATTGCTTAGATTCCAGATAGATCCAGGTTTTGACAAGCCATTGTATGCATAATAATTACCAAGCTCCCATTGCACAATCTATAAAATTTAAAAAAATATTTCATGAAGATGTTTGAAATAAAGGAGTAAGAACACGAGAGAAATTATTTTAATGGTGACAAACTGAAAAATGATGAATACAGTGGCCAGTGCTCATGGTATCTTGGTTGTTGAGCCACTCTCTGAGATTATAATACACGCTTGATGATTATATAACTAACTGGGAAAATAACAGGTCAACTATAAGACAGAAAAATTGTTCATTCTACTATACATTTTGTAATATTAATTTTGGATGAAAGTGTGTCTGGTTTGGATGTTGACTACAGTGCATTTTTTCATTTGTCTACTTTCGTCACCAGTCTACCTTGTTTTTGAAACACTGTTTCATGGATGGAGAGATGAGTAAAATTTGCTAGAGAAAATATATTCTGCAACATATCATATGATATCTTCATGAATCAAAGCCCCAAATTCAGACTCTTAAGTAAGCAGTGATGGCAACATCTAAATATAAGCAAAGATTTATTTTTGTGAATTCTAATTTAATCATCATTACACTATCAAAATTGTTTCTTAAAATATCTCTTTGTCATACTATTTTAATCCTTTATCACTTCAATAGAATGATTTTACTAAGAGCATTAAGAATGAAAGTTTTTCAATATTGTCTCTTTAGTCCCAAGTTAGTCTATGTAAAGTCACTGACAATATAATAGACATAAAATTGATCAATGTCATTACTTCAGTATTTTTTTAAGCATGAAATATGAACGGCCTTTTAGCTTCTAAGTAAATAAGTTTTGTTCAATCGTTTCTCCATTAAATATTTCCTAGAATTTAATATTTTACAAGTTAGGTCCCCAGAAAGTGATGAATGGGGAGTTACAATATGTAGTTAATTTTGATTTTCAAATTATGGAGAAACTCTCGCCACACTACTGCAAAACAAGTTTATTAGTCATTTGATCACTTGAGGCTATTTTAATCTGAACAGAGATCTCCAGGTTGCTACTATTTCAAATATTTCTAGTTAAATGGTTAATCTTTTTTTAAAAAAATGCAATCGTTCTTTTAAATTCTATGTATTATTGATAGAATACTGTATGCTGTCAGATCCCTATGTAGAGTTAAGATGACATGAGCCCTCTGCAATTACAAGAATAAACTATCAAAAAATAAAACTATTCCACATACAACAGTTTTCTAAATCATCTTCCCCCTGCTTTATCTCTATCCAAATGTTTCATTTTGGACATTGTCCTAACCTCTCTTCCCACTTCCTCACTATTCACTCTCCCCAGCCCCCAAAACATTTTTTTCCAAGTAGTGAATTCTTGAAATGCCATCAGAGTGGGTATTATGTTTCATGAAATGTAAGAATCAACTTTGGTTACCATTAGGAAAACATCATTCAGTTTTGAGAGCATGGTAAGGATCATGTAAGACAGTGTATTGAAATTATATGTTTTACTTGGTTAGGACTTTTTCTTTGAACAGTGCATTGTACACTGGCAATTTTTTTGAGAATGATCATTTGTAAAAGTGTTGCATCATAAATTAAATGGATTTTTTTTTTTTTGCCTTGCTTTTGATTTTGAGGAAAGATGTGGGTTGCTTTCTTGATTGTGAATTTTTTCATAAGGTTTAAAATGATTGGATTATCTTAAATTTACTGTATGTTGGCCAACCTAGTAAGTTTGAAATGCTTTGTAGCTATATCTTAGCAAACATAGCGTATAAACATGTAAAGTATAAAATACATATCTGTAATAGATCTGTCCATCAGATTTTTCCATTCAGAATTATTACTAGTATTCTGATTAAAGTAGTTATCCAACACTGCTGAAAAGAATGGAATGTTCCTTTCTCAAGGATGGTAGGGGTGCTGACGATGCCACTGAGTATTAAGAAATACCACTTTCTGCTCTGAGGGTATTTCAACAACATGAAACTTCTAAGCAAAAGACCTGAATTCTTTTTACTTAACTTCCCTTCCCACTTCCTCATTATTCACAATTATTCAAGCCATAAAAAGTTTGAATAATTTCAAAAACTCATTTTAAAAAAGACATATTTGCAGGTGCCTCTTATCTGATAAGAATGTTTCTGCCTTATTTGTAATCTTGGCAAGGGAGCTAGTTACCATCTGCTGTCACTAAAATTCTTCTGAAAGTTTTTAAAGAAAATTTAATGGTACTAAAGGATATGATTGCCCAATTAAAAACATATTTAATAGCCTTTAACTCTTTATGCTTTGTGCCGTATGCAAGTATCCAACCCAGTCTTCAAATTACTACTTTATTAGGCTTCCCTCTGACCTTAATAATTTGATGGTTAACAGCAAACATACACAAATCCATGGTAGAGACGGAGACCTAAGACATCACTGAGGGAGAATCCCAAGTGTGTTTTGGGAAAAGTGGACTGAGAAGTAGAAGACCTGGGTCCTACGTCCAGCACTGCTTGTAATATCCGAATAACCCAGACAAACCCTTACACCACACAAAGCTTCAGCTCCTCATCTGTGAAGTGAGGTGGTTGGTTAAAACTTTAGAGCTAAATGATTCTTATAGTCTCTTCAACCTTTAATCTTTTGGTATAAGAGCATGAAGCATGAGCAGAAGTGGGGAGTTATTTCTTCTAAACTTAGCTATTTTATTTAACTAAGTTTAGTAGATGATGAATATAAATGAATATAAGAAGCATTCTTTTCAGTTCAGTTCAGTCGCTCAGTCGTGTCTGACTCTCTGCGACCCCATGAACTGCAACACACCAGGCCTCCCTGTCCATCACCAACCGCCAGAGTTCACTCAGACTCATGTCCATAGAGTCAGTGATGCCATCCAGCCATCTCATCCTCTGTCGTCCCCTTCTCCTCCTGCCCCCAATCCCTCCCAGCATCAGAGTCTTTTCCAATGAGTCAACTCTTCGCATGAGGTGGCCAAAGTACTAGAGTTTCAGCTTCACCCTGATTCCTTCCAAAGAAATCCCAGGGCTGAACTCCTTCAGAATGGATTGGTTGAATCTCCTTGCAGTCCAAGGGACTCTCAAGAGTCTTCTCCACCACCACAGTTCAAAAGCATCAATTCTTCGGTGCTCAGCTTTCTTCACAGTCCAACTCTCACATCCATACATGACCACTGGAAAAACCATAGCCTTGACTAGATGGACCTTTGTTGGCAAAGTACTGTCTCTGCTTTTGAATATGCTATCTAGGTTGCTCATAACTTTTCTTCCAAGGAGTATGCATCTTTTAATTTCATGGCTGCAGTCACCATCTGCAGTGATTTTGTAAATTCATCATATAAAGATTAATAAATAACATCAACAGAGACTGAATTAATTATGATATCCCACACACCCCCTGCCCCCATCACAATTTCTAGTGCCAGAAGATGATAGCTGTAGCATCAATCCACACACTCCATCTTCAGCAAGTTCATTTTGTCCTTTCACAATTTCTAGTGCCAGAAGATGATAGCTGTAGCATCAATCCACACACTCCATCTTCAGCAAGTTCATTTTGTCCTTAAGACATAAACATAAGAGTCACAGGGAACTGGTTTGGAATCCCAACCAAAGAGATGTTTCAGAACTCCCTTACATGTCAGGCTTTTAGAAGTGGCCTGTGCTGGGAGTGGAAGTGGCAATTACAGTGACCCAGGTTTAAGTGATGAGACCCTGGGTTATGACAGTGACTGAGCAGGAGAGTGCATATGAAGGGAAAAGAGGAAGAGAGCCTTATTTGTCACCACACTTTGGGGTAAAAGGACTCAGGTCTGGTGAAAAGCACAGCACTTGTCTGGGCTTCCCTCGTGGCTCAGCTGGTAAGGAATCTGCCTGCATTGCGGGAGACCTGGGTTTTATTCATGGGTTGGGAAGATCCCCTGGATAAGAGAATGCTACCCACTTCAGTATTCTGGCCTGGAGAATTCCATGGACTGTGTAGTCCATGGGGTTGCAAAGAGTCAGACACGACTGAGCCACTTTCACTTCACTTCACTTCATCTGTTTTAAGGGGCCCAATGCATCATTCTCAACTGTGGTTTCTCATTTTTATAGCCCTTTTTGTGCACATAAGAGAGCGGTCACTGGTATCAGGAGCTTTAATTTTACATTGCCAAGACTTCCAACTGAAAATCATACTTGAAAGTCTCATCAACTGTGGAACTGTATTAGTTTGCCACAGATCTTAGGAGACCTAAAAAAGTTTATAGGAAGGAAAGATGTTTCCTTAAAGTGTAAAAGTGATTTTTTTTATATCATTCCACTTGGATCTAGCATCTACTCGTAGCATTCTACTTTCAAGCAGATTTTTCAAAGTACACTGTCTTAAAATAAGAAATTCTCCAGTGGGGAAGAATGGAGGGAAGGATAGTTAGGGACTTTGGGATGGTCATGTACACACTGCTATATTTAAGATGAATAACCAACAAGGACCTACTGTATAGCACATGGAATTCTGCTCAATGTTACGTGGCAGCCTAGATGGGAGGGGAGTCTGGGGGAAAATGGATACATGTATATGTATGGCTAAATTCCTTCACTGTTCACCTGAAACTATCACAGCAGTGTTAATCGATTATATCCCATTAAAAAGTTTAAAAATAAAATAAAATACCACAAATTCTCAGAATGGATTGAAACTTGAAGGAATTAAGCCCATCTATATAGAACATGAACTACTTCTGCAACATGCCCACCGAGTAATTGTCTAGCCTCAGTAACACACAGTTAGGGCTTCTCTGGTGGTTCAGATGGTAAAGAATCTGCCTGCAATGCAGGAGACCTAGATTCGATCCTTGGATTGGGAAGATCCCCTGGAGAAGGGAATGGCAACCCACTCCAGTGTTCTTGCCTGGAGAATCCCAAGGACAGAGGAGCTTGGTTGGCTACAGTCCATGGGGTCGGAGAGTTGGACATGACTGAGTGACTAACACTGCTACTCAGTAACAGCCAGGTCCCATGCCTTCGCTTGCTTCTCCTAGTCAAGTTGGGTCTTCTGTATCAGGAAGCAGGATATATTTTCTAGCATGCCTGTTCTCCTTCTTCTGAGTAACTGACAGGGGCATGAGATTGAGATTTAGTTACCTTAAAACTTCTTTCTAAAATGAATACATAATAATTCAATGCACTATATTCACTCCCAAAAATTGCCCTTAGAAAACTAGCTGGTAAGCACATTTATAATTATACCCCAATACAAAGCACATTCCTGAGAGTAAGTGGTAAAGCAGCCCCCATTTTATAACCACATAATACAAGCCACCACCACACAATATAAAATCACATAATTTGTGAAATGCTTATTTTAGAACACCATTTTCTTAACATATGCTTGATTAGCTGGTAAGAAAAAGAGCAGCTATTTTTCCATTGTTATGTACCCTCATACAATGGGACTGCATATATGTGAACACGGTCATCTCGTCAAAGGCTGTCCTGTAAGAAGAGGCAGAGTCAGTCACATTTAGATGATAAGAAAGAGGTGAAATGTTATGACAAAGTGTGTTTAGATACCTTGTGTCAGCTATAGTTCTATAGTTCTCAGAACCACTGTTCTATTCACATGCATTCTATCTGAATGTGCATTTGTATTTATTAAAGCGGGTAGTGTGATGATAATGATTTAAATAGGTGCTGTGTTTTAATCACCCGTGGGTGCCAGACTCTGTCTGTGATGTTTTTGCAAATATTATCTCACTGAGTGCTCACACTTAACCTGTAAGACAGGTGCCAATAGTCGCATATCAGTTGCCTGAGGTCACTTGAGTAAGATGTGGTACCTGGGATTCCAGCCCAGGACTGACTTCAAGACTCATGGCCTTCCTTGATTTTTCCATGTCACTCCAACTGTTGGGATTGGAGTACTTGAAGCAGTCATGGCGGGGGGTGGGACAGGGGCTCTCAAACCCTACCCTACTTTTTTTTCTTTCCCTTACTCTCATTGCTTAGTATCTCTTCCTCCTCATTTAATAAACCACAAGTCTTCTTCAGACTTTTACTCCAGAGGTTGCTTCTGGTATTCTGATACTCTGTTCCACATCTCTTTCCTTTCTTGGTTGTTTTTCCTCTCCTTTCTTAAACCTGCCCTACTGATAGTTTTTAAACATAGAAAGTTGCTTAGAAGCAATAGAATAGCACAGTTTATATGAAGTACTTGAAGATTATTCTTCCCATCTATGGTGTGCAGTTCAAGAGAAGACTAGCTAAGGCATGAGAATGTGGGCAAAGTCTGTAATTTTGCAGTTAAATATCAAAATCGTTCTATGTAATTTATAACCATAATAGATATTTCACTGGCTAGTGTTTGTTATCCAGAAAAGTTATCTTTATGGTGCTTCATAAAATCTCTTATTTATATTCCTTGTACCATGAGCATTAACAGTAACCTCCACCCTGAATTCTTGCTTTATGGGCCTTGGTACAGTGATTTTCAACCCTAACTTCAAATTAGAATCACCTGGCGATCTTTAAAAAAAAAAGTCAGGCTCCACCCTAGACCAGATACAACCATCTCTGAGGATGGGACCTGGGCATCTGCACTTTCAAAAGCAATCCTGGTGATGCTAAGATGCTCAAAACCGAGAAGTTCTATGGAAACCTTCATCTGAGGATAACACTGACAACTGAACAATTTGAAAACAATGCCAGTTTCTTGAGAGCTAGACAAACAGAATAGACTTGTAGGGATTATGTTAAGAGATGAGATCTGTGTCATGGAACAGATAGGAGTTTTAAAATGTAAAGCATTTGTTTATCTGATAGCCCCAGATGGTTAATCAGGTGAGTCCTGTTTAAACTTGTGGCACTGACTGGCGCAGCCAAGATCACGTGATTTAGAATTGTCTTGTTTAGAGAGTCGGAGGAGAGATAGCAGAGTGCACACAGTGGGACATGATGGAGGGGGTAACAGACACTGCTGCTGGTTTCCCTGACGGGAACCTTGCTGCCAAGGGAAGTGGATTCAGGAGCCAGGGTGCTTGCTGGTGAACTACTGCAAGGGTGAGGGAGGCAGTAAATAGGCTGGAGGATGAGGCATCAGCCATACCAAAGATATTTTTTCAGAGCTACAAAATCGTAAACAACTGTTGTCATGAATTACCAGATGATTGTGCCCTAGAGTCCTCTTTGTTTTCAGGAAAAGCGAAATGGTTAGGAAATAGCCTCCAATAAGAAATAAACATCTTTTTCTTTTATGATTTCTACAATTCCTGACTAACTTTAGATTGACTATTGCTGGTGATCAATGAAACTGCTATAAACAGCACAGTTTTAACTCCATCTTAATGGGTGAAGTTTTGCAGTAAGTTGTTTATTCTTGAACTTGCTGTTCTTACTTCCCCCCTAATACGCTCTTCTTCAAGTGGTTATCTTCATTAAATCTTGTTTATTATTCTTTTCTAGCCCACGAACGATGTTCAGACCTTGCCATAAACCAGGGAAAACTCCATGTAAAAGTGAAGTGGAAGTCTGGGCTTCCTGTCAGACTTAATTCTGCTTGTTAAGGGGGCTCCCTGGGAGAATTTGGGTTCCAGGGAGTCACTAGGCCAAATCCCAGTAACCACAATTGCCAAAAGCAATTAGACTGAGGAAAGCCAGGCTTTGGGGGCAGAGGGTCATCACAGCACGCTTGAGCCATTGCTCCGTGGTCAGACCTAGTTACTTGTCCCTGGGGATTGGGCGCAATCATGAGTTACAGGCAGCAGGAAGCCCACCAGAAAACAATGCTTTTCCACCAATTTTTTTTTCCTCAATGGGTTATTCACCCTACGCATGCACGAGATGGAAACATGCCGCCAGTATACGTGCCCAGTGCAAATCACGGTCATCTTATAAACCACCTTCTGCCTGCATGAAGGCAAACCACACATACAGAGCTCCAGCTGCCACCGCTGCAGGCTCTCCTCCTCCCTTCCTGAGTAGATAAAAGAACTCAAGGAATGCAGCCTGAGTCTTTGTACAAGAGGTGTCCGATTAGGATGGGGAGGGAAGGGAAAGGACCTTTGTAAACATCCTAAGGTCAATTTAGATATAATATTACTGAAGTAATATTTGGAAATAAGAAAATAGAAGTACGTTACACAGGATAGGAGCTCTCAAACCTCTAGAGCTAGGAAAAGACCAAGAGCAAACTTAGGATTTCTTTTACTAAAAACAATACCATTTTGAGGTGTGGCACGGTCAGTAGCTAAGTCAAAATTATTAAGAGCTAAGTGGTGCTCTAATTTTAAGCTCTCAGTATGTTAGAAAGTAGAAGTTCTAGTGGTAAAGAACCTTCCTATCAATGCAGAAGATGTAAGAGAAGTTGGCTTGCTCCCTGGGTTGGGAAGATCCCCTGGAGGAGGGCATGGAAACCCACTCCATTACTCCCGCCTGGAGAATCCCATGAACAAAGGAACCTGGAGGGCTAGAGTCCACAGGGTCACAAAGAGTCAGGCGTGCCTGAAGCAACTTAGCATGGGAGAAGATTGTTAAACATTTCTGTAGGAAAATATTCAAGTAGCACATATATCTATCCTTAATCACCTCAGTGAAAGTTCACCTTTGAAACTATTGGCATTGCCTCAAATACCCAGAAAGGTTACTCTGTCACCTCAAGTGGATCTCTAGTTGAACAAAGACACAGAGTCCCCACTGATCAGTGTCCTAAATGTGGTAAGTCTGACATTCTTTTATGATTCAGAATGACGTCCATATATTTCAGTACTCCTATAATCTTAAACCTTAGACTCCTGTGACCTGAGTATTTGTTTAAACATGTGGATGGGTGATATTGCTTTTTTTAAATCCACAGAAAGGCAGGAAGTCAGATTCTTATTCTTGCCAGCCTTCTGTGGCAACTGGCAATCTCCAGGTAACACTGGGCAAGTAAACTCTGACCTTATGCCCTTTGCCAAAGAGTTATCATGATCTGCTATCAATCTGATAGTAGTTTAGTGAAATCATGTATTTGATTTTCTTTGGTCTTAAATTTGACCATGAGCTGATTTAAGAATGGAAGAATCTTAACTTTTGGAAATTTAGCAGCAAAATGTGCTTACTTGTATCATACCTTTTGATGACATGTAGTTTCTGCCATTAAATACAAAAGATATAGACTAATGTTGCCTGACTCTTGAGAGTCTTCAGAGACTCTTGAGAGTCCCTTGGACTGCAAGGAGATCCAACCAGTCCATCCTAAAGGAGATCAGTCCTGAGTGATCATTGGAAGGACTGATGTTGAAGTTAAAACTCCAATACTTTGGCCAACTGATGCAAGAGCTGACTCCTTGGAAAAGACCCAGATGCTGGGAAAGATTGAAGGCAGGAGGAGAAGGGGACGACAGAGGATGAGATGGTTGGATGGCATCACTTGACTCAATGGACATGAGTTTGAGTAAACTCTGGGAGTTGATGATGGACAGGAAGGCCTGGCGTGCTCTAGTCCATGGAATCACAAAGAGTTGGACACAACTGAGCAACTGAACTGAACCTGAACCTGAAAGTTGCCTGGCCACAAGCTAAAGGACCATGTATTGAGCCGCTTCCCTGGTGGCTCAGACAGTAAGGAATCTGCCTGCAACGTGGGAGACTTGGGTTCCATCCCTGGGTCAAGAAGACCCCCTGGAGAAGAGAATGGCCACCTACTCTAGGATTCTTGCCTGGAGAAGCCCGTGGACAGAGGAACCTGGTGGGCTACCGTCCATGGGGTCGCAAAGAGTCAGACACTACTGAGCAACCAACAGTTTGACTTTTCATTGAGTCCCTGAAAATTTGTCTCTTACAGATTTCAGTCTTATTTTCCAATGTATGACCAATTTGTTGATCTCAGTTTAAAGGGACCATCATTACTATTAGGTAACAAGAAGTAAAGCCCGAAGGTAGTGTCCTTAAGCCCCTCTGGTCTCAATTCACACACTCATTTGATGCCAATATTAAGATATTAACTTGTAGCCCCCTCCACAAAGACCAAGGTAATTTAAAATAGACAGTGTCTCCTGTAGCATATTTCTAAGACATCCATCCAGCATTCCAGTTCTGTCCAGAGCTTGATGTAAATCCAAGCTTTTAACATAGATCAGTGGGATTCCCTTGGAAGCCAGCTAGACTTGCAGGATCATGTCGATGCATTCTTGGCCCTAGTACAATCAATGGCATGTGCCATTCTCCCGAGCATGGAGCCTCCAGGAACCAGCCCTAATTTGTATGTGTTTGCAGACTTGTGAGCATTATGTGCCCATGCCACAACATTTAATTTCCAATAGAACAAGGGAGATTTCCAGCAAGAGTAGCTCTAGACCGTTTCAGGCTACTTCTACTGTTTTCAGTACCCACATGGACATCTCATTGACTTTCTCGAATTCATTGTCAACTGTTTGCCTTTGAACTTAATAAACTGCCCATACTATAATGGAGTGCTTACAAACCCAGAAACCTTTGTGGAATCATTTTTTTAATCAAACCACTTCATTCATAGACTTCGGGGGCAGAATTACCATTATTCACCAGATAAGAACACATTTCAAGTGAAAATTGATGAGATTTTCCTGTGCAGGATATTTTCTCTGCCCTTTCTAGCCCAAACTTACTTTCTCATCCACTTCTTAAATTCTAAACCATTACTAAGATGAGTCGAATAGCCTTAATTTTAGGCTCTTCCAAAGAAAAAACAAACACACAGACAGCGGAGTTAATTTATAAAACACTGCTACATTTATCTTGGCAGGTTTCACTTCTCTCCTGTCTAACTCTTGCATGCTGACTCTCTCGCTTAGCAATTCATGGAGGGAACAAGACATTTCTATATGTTAAAGCACCTTGAGGGCCATTGCATAAAATGATTTCAATGTTTCTTCACACTTCCTGTATAAGATTCTTTCGTCATATACATTTTTTTTGCTTTGTCTCTGAAACCTAAACCGTTCCTTTTACTTTAAACCTAAAGCCAATGGAGAGCCATTTTTACAAGAGCAATAAATGAAAGTGGCTGTTCAGATACTTCACTTGAATTGATCTACACACTGAAGTGCCTTTTTGTTAATACAAACCCCTCATGTTCCTGCAAGAAGCTTCTTGAAAATCTAAGACTGCTTAAGATTAAACAACCAAGGACCAGGAATCTCCCCTCCCCCTAACACCAGCTCTCTGCTCCTGGGAGTATGCCAGCAGTTTTGCAGGATTCATTCTGACAACTGTTCTGGTGTAAATATTTAGAGAAATCCTTTCCATTAGAGATGAACAAAGTGTAAGTAAGCGTTCCCAAATGATAGATCTTATTAATGTTTGCAACAACAAGCCTTATGCTATCTGATGCACAGATTCCAATATGGGACACTAGAGAAAAAGGTGAAGGGGGAAAAAAAAATCAAGACAAGAGTTAGATTGAACTCTTTGTAACCTGAGCTGCAAAATAGTATTTTAAGTTATCTCCAGAGAGATGACATGTTTTAATGTACACAGAATGTAGGGAAAATGAGTTCGATTAAATTGAGAAGAGTAAAACTTGGCTACTGGTGTTTTTAATTTAAAAAACTGAGGGGCAATTACAGATTTTTTGATCAACCCTGCTAGTCAAATACAGTTCTTAGCTATTTCTCCATACTCCCAACAAAATTAACTCATACATCTGAGATCCTATCTACTGTAAGTTCTCATTTCTATATTATTCAAGAACTACTAAAAAGGATAATGACTAGGCTCTAATGCTTATATCAAATATCACTTGTTAAAACAGGGTGGTGCCCTAGAATCAATGGCTGGAAGAGCACTAGTCCACTTCTGTGCCTTCTTATTTCCACGGCGTGTTCAAGCGTTTTATACACTAGGGGATTACCCAGCTAAGTAATTGAAAGCATTGGAGGCTTCACTGACTGACTTTTAAATTAATTCCACTATATTGATGATTACTGTGATACTTGATTATTAAAGGTATTCATCCTTTATACCAGTTGTTTTCACCTTCCCATGATGATTTAAGGCCTACATTAAAACATAAAAAGCAAAGTATTTTAATTCAGTTTCTATATTGATAAGTCACAATCTAAGATTTCTTATTACTATATGTAATTTTTTCTTCTTTATAGGAGTAGGACTTTTCTTCACTTTCCATAGGATTTTTCTTTCTGCTGAAAATCATTTTAGAAAAACAATGCTCTATAAAGAATATTATTAAATTATCTACAATGAGATTTTACTCCTCCTTGTTTTGAGTCTAACTTATTATGACAGCCATTTGATGCTGAGTCTCCAGTTGGATCCCACTTGAATCCTGTATTTGTTGATGATTTAGCAAAGAAAATAAAAAGAGATTTGAGGAAGATGAAATGGAAACTTGATAAACTTCACTGAAGGAAAATATCTTTTTTCTTGGCTTTTTAGAATCTTGATCTTTGTGAGTTTGGACTATGGTTAGAGAAATGCCACAGTAGAGGGTGGGTGAATTGATTTCTGATTAACACTCTGCTGTATAATTTAGACAAATCATTTAGACTGTGATTCAGTTGCAGCCATTATAAAATCTGGTTTTTAATCTTTCTTTTATTTGAAAGCAAGAGACTGATCTTGAAGTCCCTGTGACAGAAGATCAAAGAACTTTCCCTTTCCTCTTTGTAGCATTCTCTAAACTTGACAACTATTCATCAAAACTTCAAGAATATGGAGTTAGGGCTTGAATACAGCATAAGTTTCTCTTTGTACTTTCATGAGGTTGTTTAGATTATATTTTTAAAAACCAACAATGGAAAAGAAGTTCTATTGGGGGAAAAGTTGAAATTAAACTTAGCCCTTATTAAAACAGCATAAATTTATTCATTTGTTCATTCAACAGTTATTTATTGAACATTTAGTATGTGCTGAAGTTACAAAAGTGAGCAAACCACATGTGAAACCTACCTTCATAGCACATCACAGTGGTCAAGGAAAAAAGAAACATGAACCCAGAATTAAACAATATTTGGCTTATAGTAAATGAGAACTATTAAGCACTCTAAGCTGTATAACTTTTCTTTTTTAAGACTTGCATAAATATAACTGGAAATCAAATTGTTTACAAATAAGCCTAATGACCATCCAGGTCTTTCTCTGGAAAATAAGGATAGTAGACATACTGTAAGGAAAACACAGGAAAGTAGAAGGCAGATCAACAGAAAACACTGGAATTTATTGAGTCTCCTGGTATTTTCTTGTTTGAAAATTTATGACCGATGAATAGGAGTCATCATTTAGCATGACCTTTGTGACAATCATAGGAAGTTTGCCATGCAAACCATAAAAGTGGTTGGCATTGTTAGGTAAAGCTTGTAATGGAGCAGCATGGTTTAGCTGAGTGAATTTCTTTTTTTGGCACTGAACAATTTCTATAGTTGAACTTTCACACTAGTTCATTAACTGGAATTACTTTTATCAAACAAACATTAAAATATTGCATGTTTAAACATAGTGCATTTTTGCTCATATCTTAGAGGCATTTTCCAAACCTTTTATGGTAACCTTTGACCACTACATGGAACACACAATCGGATCTATTAATACTTAAGGCACCAGTGTGGCAAATGCATGTCAACAAGTTATTTGAATTTCTATGTAAGTCTGTTAGTGACCTTTCCTAACATCAGTTGATAGCTTTAAGTCTATCAGTTGCCAGAATTCAGATTCCCAAAAATCACATGGCCCACTTCTTTTCTCTGTGTTATTACTAACTTGTGAAGGATTTTGAGTAAAGAGAGGTGACCCTCAGGCGTTTTATATGTGTTATCTCATGTAACATTCACCTCAGTCTTGTGCCACATCAATATGTAGTTAACTATTTTAGAAATGAAGAAACTGAGGCTTAAACTGATTAGGAAACAGATCGAAATGACATAGCAAGGGTAGAACTAAGCGTGTACCCAGACCCTCTAAACTGCAGCACTGTTTTCTCCATCACACCCTGCTTTTCGTGAAGTCCATTCACCATGAAGGCCAGAAGAGGCCGCAGTGAGGGAGATTCTCTTCCTGCTACTGAGACAGAACTGCTAACGCCTTCGTAGACAGGCGAGGTTGAAAGAGTAAACTGGGCTGACTGGAAGAAATGGTTACTTGGGAAGTAGAATAGAAGCCTGCAAACTGTTGTTACAGCAGGGGCCTGATAAGATCACAGCTGCTCTTCTGAAAAGTCCTCTGTCACCGCTCAACAGGAGCAAAAGCCGTGGTAGGAAATGGGAAGATGTGAGCGCTGCTCATAGCAAAGGGATTGGAGACGAGAATGGGGAGGGCGCTTGGCTCTCTGGCTCTAGCCAGTGGGTGGTACCATTTACTGAAACTGAGAATACTGGAGAAAGAGCCATGTGGATTAGGTGTACAACATGTTTTAATGGCTAGGAAGATTGGGGGAAATTATGTCTGTGGTATGTAACTTAAGAGGAAAAAGAAAGGCCAGAGAAGGGAATTACTTGACCAAACTCACTTTGCAGTGGTGCCAAGAGTAGAAACAACTCCTGTGGCCATTCTGTAACACCAAACACCGCACAGCAGATGCTTCCAAGAACTGATATTCCAGAGAAGTGCTCTGTGGATCTTCCAACGATCTGATTTCCTATTTGTTTAATTAATGGTCATTTCAAAGAAAATCATCTGTTCACTGACTGTTTATTTCACAATCTCTTCATTTTCTTACTCCCAAGATCTAAACTTTGAAAAGTCCCTAGTGTAACATAACAAGACTCACAAGAAGACACAATTAACAAAAAATAACTCAATTATACATATTCCCATAAAATAAAGTTGTCAATTTTCTCGTCAAATGTATTCTTATTCTATTCCTGGGAATGGTGAGTTCAAATCTGGCCCTGAGATGGTAGAGTACCATCATGCCCATTATCAACAATAACATATCGATATATTAGCTTGGCCAAAAATTTCATTCAGGTTTTTCCATAAGATTTTATGGAACATCTTATATCTTATGGAAAAACTGAGACAAACTTTTAGCCAACCTAATAATTTTGTATAACTTATAAGCACTTTTTCATATTTGTCTTGATTTTTTCAATACCCTATGAAATGAGCAGAGCAGGTTTTACTGTCCTGTACAGATAACTCTCAAAGATGTTAAGTGATTTCTATAAACATCATAAAGGTGGTAAGTGGCAAACCTCAGCCTCAGGTTTCTTACAGGGGAATATGTCTTTTGTTTTACTACAAGTTTATAGCCTTTCCTGCATTGACAGAATCCTCTTTTATCTTCCTGTGAAATTACTACTATTAATAAAATTTTCTTTGAGTCTGACAACAAAGGCATATAAATTAGGGGAAATCTTTGTTATGGATGAGATTATTCTTACTGGTTGATAAGGTGAATTGGTGGTTCTTTAAGGTCCTTTCCCACGGTAATACCCAAGCATGAGCTCATCCTGGAAGGTGGGATGTGGGGGAATTCTGAGGGGAAAGGGTACCCCCAAAGGGGGACCATTTTAAAGAATGAACAAAAATGCTTTTAAATCTAAGAATAAAATTCTAAACCCCATGACTCCCTCAATAGTCCTTATAAGCTAAAAGAAACTAAATATAAAGAGTCATAGTAATATATTGATTTATAAAATTATTAAAGATAAAATGCCTTCCCATTTTGTTATTTCATTGTCTATAATCATTTACTTTTGTTATGTATAAGGTCATGAATTAGGACCTTGAAATTAGCTTCCCGATTAAAATTGACTAAGAGCTTTCTGATGATACAGTATCCAAAGTAACATGCTTATTGGGGGCATGATGGAAAATGAACCAGTTTGTATCTCTTTTTGTTACCAAAGATTTTGGTTCTATAGTCTCAATGGAGAGTGATCACTTGTCATGGACCACAGGAACATTTCTTTCATCCAGTGAGGAAAATAGAATATCAGAGATATAACAGTCAAGTGTCTGTGCTCCTACTCTGGGCAACATTAAAGTAATGCTCAAAATTCCCCAAGCCAGGCTTCAGCAATATGTGAACCGTGAACTTGCTGATGTTCAAGCTGGTTTTAGAAAATGCAGAGGAACCAGAGATCAAATTGCCAACATCTGCTGGATCATCGAAAAAGCAAGAGAGTTCCAGAAAAACATCTATTTCTGCTTTATTGACTATGCCAAAGCCTTTGACTGTGTAGATCACAATAAATTGTGGAAAATTCTGAAAAAGATGGGAATACCAGACCACCTGACCTGCCTCTTGAGAAATCTGTATGCAGATCAGGAAGCAACACTTAGAATTGGACATGGAACAACAGACTGGTTCCAAATAGGAAGAGGAGTACTTCAAGGCTGTATATTGTCACCCTGCTTATTTAACTTATATGCAGAGTACATCATGAGAAA
>SJYV01009358.1:2503530-2540572 GCA_006410875.1 Neotragus pygmaeus | reverse complement strand
AAAAAAAAAAAAAAAAAAAGAAATGGCTCAGCCAGACCAGAGTACATAATGATTCCCACTGTTGGATGAACACTGTTGGATCTGTCTCATGAAAAATGCTGCTATTACCACCCACTAACTCATCAACAGGTCCTAGCTCTCTACAGAATCTGGGTCTCTGTCACCCCCATCCAGGCCGTCTTGTCCTCTATTCACCTCCATTTGGGAACATAGCCACTTGGAGAAGGGGAAGCTCTCCCGCTCTTACCAACAGCTGGAGATGTTGATTCAGTACCTTATGCATTACACCCATAGCAGAGTTCATTAACTTTATGATAGATTTTCTACTTGTAGTTAAGGAGAAAAAATTCCACTATTTTTGATTCTACAAATGCTTTCTGTTGCAGTTTCAGCATCAACTTCAGCTGTTGGTAGGTCACATGAAAACTAATATGGTTTTCAGTGCATTTGAAGAATCAACTTTGGAATTAGCCCTTAGATTATTTAATTCATTTAATGGGAGAAAAAAGAACATAATAGTGGGATTCTAAAAGGAAGGTTATATCATAAGTGAAAACGATAATGTTGTTCTAAATTAGATTGTGTCAGTATGTGTCACTAATGGCAAGAATTCAGAAAAAAAAAAGATTATATGCAAGATTGCAGAATGTTTTACTTTTTTAGAGTTTGTTTTTATGACATTGTATATATTTCATAACATTTTTGTTTCTCCTCACCACTACCAAGACCCCCTACCCTTCCCAGCCCCCGCCCCCCGCAACATACTCCAGTAGAATGAAAGTGTAAAACCCCAAGAAAACTAAAGTTACTACTATAGAGAGATGGGAGAAACAAAAAGGAAATAAATCTTCCCAAGAGCAAGTACAGGTAGAACAATGTACAGGAGATTGGAGTCTGAATGTAAATTCCTAAGTTACGTCTAGTTAGATCATTATCCTTTAATATAAAACTTAATAAGAAAACCTGTGTTTGTGGAATACAAGATGTTGGTTCTGTTCTATAACCTATAAAACAAGCAAAAAATTAAAGTGGATGACTAAATTGGGCAAAAATGTGTTCTTTCCTTTCCTTCTGATGTCTACTTAGCAGTGCAGAGTCTAAAGGGTCTTGGTAGAAAATCCGAGCTATTTACTTGGTCATTAAGGGTCTGTAGGATCTGGCTTTAAACTCCTTTCCTAACCTCGTCTCACACCAGTCACAGCACTGCAGCCTCCTTGGTTCGCTTTGGATATTCCTGTGCCCTGTTCTTTCCCACAGCCTTGGTACTGACAGGCTCCACCTGGAGTACTAGCCCTTGGGTTTTCATGGCTGAGTCCTTCCCATCCTCCCGGTCTCAACTAAAGGGTAAACTTCTTAAAGGGGCCTTTCCTAACCACCGTATTTAAAGTAGATGCCCAGAGTTATTTTCCGCTTTATCCACCTGTTTCTTTCCTTCACAACACTCATCACAATCTTTGACCATTTAATTTCTTTGTTGACTTGCTTATTAACTGATTAACAGCATGAGATTGGGAACCAATGTCTTATTCACTCCTATGTTTTCTGCACCATGTTTAGTGTTGGGCACATAAAAGTGATCTGAAAATTTTGTTAAAACCCTTAACACTGATCTCCACTATATACATGTGTATTTAATAGCATATATATGTATATATTATATATAATAGCACACACATATGATATGTAATGTATATGTGACATATGTAATATTTATGTAGTACATATGTTTTACATGTAATACTTTGTATACATATATACACACGATGTAACCCACTTTCATCTTTCACTTCTAGTTCTGATTCTATAGCCTGTGGATAGACAAAGCTCAGTCATTGGCCACCAACTTGGCATCTAGTTCCAAATATTCATCATATCTTAGATTTCGGGAAATCTATATCTGCCATCACTTGCTAGCCATGTTCTTAATATTTTGAGCTGGCTTGATTTTAGTGGAAAGTCCAGCTAATTGCTACTTAATGTTAGGTCTGTTTTATTGCTGTGGTTTTATTTTAAAGTATTTATAGAATATAAATATTAGACTCCCTTCAGGAAATTATTATTCAGTAAGAGAAAGAGAAAGATCTTCCAAGTTTTCAAAGAAATAGTTTCCATTAAAAACAGTATGTTTCCCACATAATAATGGTGGAGTCCTAACTGGGCTATATTCAGCAGCTGGTGAATACATTCCTCTCTGAGATTGCTAGGAATTTTGTGAACCCATTGGTCTGGGCACAGACTTTCAGAGTATCAGAAGTTGATTCACTGGGATAAAAGATGTGGCAGACTCAATTATTTTAACTGCTTCATGTCAGTTAATGTCTGTAATATTGATTTAATAAAAGACCAAATAGGATGTGTGAGTGTCATGTGTCTAACACAAAAACAAGTGTACATTTTTGTATATTTATATAGCATAGGTGAATTTTAGTTCATTTAATGATTAAAACGTTGGTATACAAAAACATTAGAATCATCAGATGATACACAGTATTTCAACAATAGAATGTATATGTGAGTATATATAAACATGTCACTCTTCCAACAAATTATTAGTCAAAAATAACAATGGATGACTATGCTAGACCTCTGTTCATCCAGATATCATTATTTAAGAAGGTATATAAGTACATATGCAAATATTGTATGTATACAATTTTATACATTGTATATATACAAATATTTATGTATACAAGTATTGTACTTATATGTACAATAAGTGATCATATTTATTCAAGCAACTTTCAATATTTTGATGTTATACCCAATAGTCCCAAGTTGCCCAAATGGTTCTAGAGATCTTAACTATAGTCACTTTTGCCCTAAAAGATTTAACTTAGGAATAAATAAGAAGCATTGACTTTCAATATTTTCTGGGGTTGAATCAATAAAATTTGAAAGAGACTGCCAAGTTATTCAAATTCTTAGTATTAGATTTTTCTTAAAGTGAATATTGCCAAACATTCCAAAGGAACCACGGAACATCTTTTTCTGTGACCGAAACATTGCATTAAACTTAAAAATGATTCTATAACAATCAAGTCTCATGATAGAAATTTGCTGTTCTTACTTAGGCAGGAAAAAAGTCTACAGTTTTCTCTAAGTGAATTGATAACTGAAGTAAATGGCACCTAGAAAACTCTGTGTGTGTGTGTGTGTGTGTGTGTGTGAGAGAGAGAGAGAGAGAGAGAGAGAGAGAGAGACTGAGCCTTGTAGCATGCCAGATCCTAGTTTCCCAACTGGGGATCAAACCCATTCCCACTACATTGGGAATGCCAAATCTTAAGCAGCAGACCACCAGGGAAGTCTCCTAGGGAAAAACTTTTATTATATTATTTTTAATGATTTATTTCATAATTAATGAAGCATCTTCAGAATATATGCTGTCTCTTATACACATCTAGATGTGTATAAGAGACAGCCCCCTACCCTTCCCAGCCCCCGCCCCCCGCAACATACTCCAGTAGAATGAAAGTGTAAAACCCCAAGAAAACTAAAGTTACTACTATAGAGAGATGGGAGAAACAAAAAGGAAATAAATCTTCCCAAGAGCAAGTACAGGTAGAACAATGTACAGGAGATTGGAGTCTGAATGTAAATTCCTAAGTTACGTCTAGTTAGATCATTATCCTTTAATATAAAACTTAATAAGAAAACCTGTGTTTGTGGAATACAAGATGTTGGTTCTGTTCTATAACCTATAAAACAAGCAAAAAATTAAAGTGGATGACTAAATTGGGCAAAAATGTGTTCTTTCCTTTCCTTCTGATGTCTACTTAGCAGTGCAGAGTCTAAAGGGTCTTGGTAGAAAATCCGAGCTATTTACTTGGTCATTAAGGGTCTGTAGGATCTGGCTTTAAACTCCTTTCCTAACCTCGTCTCACACCAGTCACAGCACTGCAGCCTCCTTGGTTCGCTTTGGATATTCCTGTGCCCTGTTCTTTCCCACAGCCTTGGTACTGACAGGCTCCACCTGGAGTACTAGCCCTTGGGTTTTCATGGCTGAGTCCTTCCCATCCTCCCGGTCTCAACTAAAGGGTAAACTTCTTAAAGGGGCCTTTCCTAACCACCGTATTTAAAGTAGATGCCCAGAGTTATTTTCCGCTTTATCCACCTGTTTCTTTCCTTCACAACACTCATCACAATCTTTGACCATTTAATTTCTTTGTTGACTTGCTTATTAACTGATTAACAGCATGAGATTGGGAACCAATGTCTTATTCACTCCTATGTTTTCTGCACCATGTTTAGTGTTGGGCACATAAAAGTGATCTGAAAATTTTGTTAAAACCCTTAACACTGATCTCCACTATATACATGTGTATTTAATAGCATATATATGTATATATTATATATAATAGCACACACATATGATATGTAATGTATATGTGACATATGTAATATTTATGTAGTACATATGTTTTACATGTAATACTTTGTATACATATATACACACGATGTAACCCACTTTCATCTTTCACTTCTAGTTCTGATTCTATAGCCTGTGGATAGACAAAGCTCAGTCATTGGCCACCAACTTGGCATCTAGTTCCAAATATTCATCATATCTTAGATTTCGGGAAATCTATATCTGCCATCACTTGCTAGCCATGTTCTTAATATTTTGAGCTGGCTTGATTTTAGTGGAAAGTCCAGCTAATTGCTACTTAATGTTAGGTCTGTTTTATTGCTGTGGTTTTATTTTAAAGTATTTATAGAATATAAATATTAGACTCCCTTCAGGAAATTATTATTCAGTAAGAGAAAGAGAAAGATCTTCCAAGTTTTCAAAGAAATAGTTTCCATTAAAAACAGTATGTTTCCCACATAATAATGGTGGAGTCCTAACTGGGCTATATTCAGCAGCTGGTGAATACATTCCTCTCTGAGATTGCTAGGAATTTTGTGAACCCATTGGTCTGGGCACAGACTTTCAGAGTATCAGAAGTTGATTCACTGGGATAAAAGATGTGGCAGACTCAATTATTTTAACTGCTTCATGTCAGTTAATGTCTGTAATATTGATTTAATAAAAGACCAAATAGGATGTGTGAGTGTCATGTGTCTAACACAAAAACAAGTGTACATTTTTGTATATTTATATAGCATAGGTGAATTTTAGTTCATTTAATGATTAAAACGTTGGTATACAAAAACATTAGAATCATCAGATGATACACAGTATTTCAACAATAGAATGTATATGTGAGTATATATAAACATGTCACTCTTCCAACAAATTATTAGTCAAAAATAACAATGGATGACTATGCTAGACCTCTGTTCATCCAGATATCATTATTTAAGAAGGTATATAAGTACATATGCAAATATTGTATGTATACAATTTTATACATTGTATATATACAAATATTTATGTATACAAGTATTGTACTTATATGTACAATAAGTGATCATATTTATTCAAGCAACTTTCAATATTTTGATGTTATACCCAATAGTCCCAAGTTGCCCAAATGGTTCTAGAGATCTTAACTATAGTCACTTTTGCCCTAAAAGATTTAACTTAGGAATAAATAAGAAGCATTGACTTTCAATATTTTCTGGGGTTGAATCAATAAAATTTGAAAGAGACTGCCAAGTTATTCAAATTCTTAGTATTAGATTTTTCTTAAAGTGAATATTGCCAAACATTCCAAAGGAACCACGGAACATCTTTTTCTGTGACCGAAACATTGCATTAAACTTAAAAATGATTCTATAACAATCAAGTCTCATGATAGAAATTTGCTGTTCTTACTTAGGCAGGAAAAAAGTCTACAGTTTTCTCTAAGTGAATTGATAACTGAAGTAAATGGCACCTAGAAAACTCTGTGTGTGTGTGTGTGTGTGTGTGTGTGAGAGAGAGAGAGAGAGAGAGAGAGAGAGAGAGACTGAGCCTTGTAGCATGCCAGATCCTAGTTTCCCAACTGGGGATCAAACCCATTCCCACTACATTGGGAATGCCAAATCTTAAGCAGCAGACCACCAGGGAAGTCTCCTAGGGAAAAACTTTTATTATATTATTTTTAATGATTTATTTCATAATTAATGAAGCATCTTCAGAATATATGTGATATAAAATCTGATTTCTTTACTATATGTTCATAGCTGCAGTTTATTTAAAATCAATTATTGGACTTCCCTAGTGGCTCCGATGGTAAAGAATCTGCCTGCAATGCAGGACACCTGGGTTCAATCCCTGGGTTGGGAAGATCCCCAGGAGAAGGGCAAGGCAACTCTCTCCAGGCTTCAGCAACATGTGAACTGAGAACTTCCAGATGTACAAGCTGGATTTAGAAATGGCAGAGAAACCAGAGATCAAATTGCCAACATCTGTTGGATCATAAAAAAGCAAGAGAATTCCAGAAAAATATTGGCTTCATTGACTATGTCAAAATATTTGACTATGTGGATCACAACAAACTATGGAAAATTCTTAAAGAGATGGAAATACCAGACCACTGACCACCTTACCTACCACCTGAGAAACCTGTATGCAGATTTAAAAAAAAAAAAAAAAAAACCAGTTAGAACCAAACATGGAAAACAGACTGGTTCAAAATTGGGAAAGGAGTGCGTCAAGGATGTATATTGTCACTTTGCTTATTTAACTTAAATGCAGAGTACATCATATGAAGTGCCAGGCTGGATGACTCACAAGCTGGAATCAAGATTGCTGGGAGAAATACCAATAACCTCAGATATGCAGATGACACCACCCTTATGGCAGAAAGTTAAGAGGAACTAAAGAGCCTCTTGATGAAGGTAAAAAAGGAGAGGGAAAAAGCTGGCTTAAAACTCAGCATTCAAAAAATGAAGATCATGGCCTCTGGTTCCATTATTTCATGACATATCAATTCAGTTCAGTTGCTCAGTCTTGTCTAACTCTTTGCGACCCCATGGACTGCAGCACACCAGGCCTCCCTGTCCATCACCAACTCCTGGAGTTTATGCAAACTCATGTCCATTGAGTCGGTGATGCCATCCAACAATCTCATCCTCTATCATCCCCTTCTCCTCCTGCTTTCAATCATTCCCAGCATCAGGGTCTTTTCAAGTGAGTCAGCTCTTCTCATCAGGTGGCCAAAGTTTTGGAGTTTCAACTTCAGCATCATTCCTTCCAATGAATATTCAGGACTGATTTCCTTTAGGATGGACTAGTTGGATCTCCTTGCAGTCCAAGGGACTCTCAAGAATCTTCTCCAACACCACAGTTCAAAAACATCAATTATTCAGTGCTCAGCTTTCTTTATAGTCCAACTCTCACATCCACACATGACTATTGGAAAAACCATAGCCTTGACTAGATGGACCTTTGTTGGCAAATTAACGTCTCTGCTTTTCAATATGCTGTCTAGGTTGGTCATAACTTTTCTTCCAAGGAATAAACATCTTTTAATTTCATGGCTGTAGTCATCATCTGCAGTGATTTTCGAGCCCTTGTGGCATATAGAGGGCAAAAAAATGGAAACAGTGAAAGACTGTTTTCTTGGGCTCCAAAATCACTATGAATGGTGACTGCAACCATGAAATTCAGACGCTTGCTCCTTGGAGGAAAAGCTATGACAAACCTTGACAGCATATTAAAAAACAGAGACATTACTTTACCAACAAAGGTCTGTCTAGTCAAAGGTATGGTTTTTCCAGTAATCATGTAAGGATGTGAGAGTTGGACCATGAAGAAGGCTGAACACTGAAGAATTGATGCTTTTGAACTGTGGTGTTGGAGAAGACTCTTAAGAGTCCCTTGGACTGCAAGGAGATCCAACCAGTTCATCCTAAAGGAAATCAACTCTGAATATTCATTGGAAGGACTGATCCTGAAGCTCTAATACTTTGGCCACCTTGTACAAAAAGCCTACTCATTGGAAGAGACCCTGATGCTGCAAAAGATAGAAGGCAGGAGGAGAAGGGGATGACAGAGGACCAGATGATTGGATGACATCACCAACTCAATGAACATGAGTTTGAGCAAGCTCTGGGAGATGGTGAAGTACAGGAATACCTGGCATGCTGTAGTCCATGGGGTTGCAAGGTCAGACACGACTGAGTAACTGACCATGAACAACAATAATGGATTCCTTCTGCATAACAATTACAGTAGCTTCCTTCTGCATAACAAATACAGATTAGTATTTGCATTTGGGCTTTAGAAGGGAATTAAAGTAAGGCAAGGGCTTCCATGGTGGCTCAGCAGTAAATAATCCCCCTGCAATGCAGGAGTTTCAGGAGACACAGGTTCAGATCCCTGGGTTGGGAAGATCCCCTGGAGGAAGGCATGGCAACTCATTCCAGTATTCTTGCCTGGAGAAGCCCATGGACAGAGGAGGCTGGCGGGCTACAGTCCATAGGGTCATGAAAAGTTGGGCACAACTAATGCTACTTAGCATGAACACACAAAGTTGGGAAAATCATTGACTTACACATAAACGGTTAAAGAAACAAACTTAGATTCCAATGCTGCAGTTTGTTTTATATATCATAAACACTAATATAAAGTGTGTATTTTTCAAATGCACAGTATCATTTAAAACTCCATGTTCTGGATATTTTATTTAAAAAGTTGAATTGGCTCTGATGACAAGGGCCTTTAGGAATGGTTGCATCAGTTATGCATCGTAAGTTTATCAAACCGAGAAACAGTAGGAAGGTTTGTTTAAGAGCTAGAGAAATTGAAGTCACTTACACAGATAATTTCGACGGTTCAGACACTGAAAATTGGTCTGTTATACATTAAGATATATTCATCATAGTTAACTTTCATATACAAGTTAAGAAAAGATACTTTCTTCTTTCCCAGTTTTAGGAAAAGTCATACAAATTTCACCATGTATTTGATGCATCATAACCAGAAGGTCCCAATTTAGAGTTTCCATGAATTCTACCCATTTTTCACTTTATATTTATCCATGTTACACATCTAAAGTTTACTTATATGTACATAGGTTGGTTTGCTCTTATTTACTAAGTTATGTCCAACTCTTTTGCAACCACATGGACTATAGCCCACAGGCTCTTCTGTCCATGGGATTTCCCAGGCAAAAATACTAGAGTGGGTTACCATTTCACTTCTCCAGGGGATCTTCCCAACCTAGGGATCAAACCCACATCTCTTGTGTCTCCTGCATTAGCAAGTGGATTCTTCACCACTGTGCCCCCTGGGAAGTCCTGAATAGATTGCTGTTAGGTATCAAAGATCTAAATTCTACTCTTCGATCTAAACTCACTATTTGTCTAGTAGCTTACAGCATTTCATTGAGTCCTAGTCTGGGGTTCCAAAATAAGTAACTGTGATAACTTCTGTCCTTACTAACAGTAATTTCCATGCTTATATTATTTGTTTATTTACTGATTGCACTAGGTCTTTGTTGCAGTCTCCAGGCTTCTCTAGTTGTGGTGTGTGGGCTCAGTAGTTGCAGTGTGGGATCTTAGTTCCTCGACCAGTGATCAAACTCAAGTCCCTTGCTTTGGAAGGCAGATTCTTAACCACTGGACCAGCTAGGGAGTCCCTCTGTGGCTAATTTAGCCTTCTGAGATGCATGCTTTGAAAGCAAAAGTGATATAGAAATACAAAGTATTACTAAAAGTGTTGTTGTTTCATAGCTAAGTTGTATCCAACTCTTTGCAATCCCATGGACTGTAGCCCACCAGGCTCTTCTGTCCATGGGATTTCCCAGGCAAGAATAATGGAGTGGGTTACCGTTTCCTCCTCCAGGGAATCTTCCTGACCCAGGGATTGAACGCACATCACCTGTATTGACAGACAGATTCTTTTCAACTGAGCCACCAGGGAATCCCTATTACTAAAATTAGCTGATTTACACATCTTTTTCTCTTCCTTATTTGGACTACTATTCCTTCTTTCGGCATCTTTGGCAACCTCCCCCTTTCAAGATGTCTTCTCTAATTAAATGACTCCCACATTCATCTCTAGGAATCATCACAACATTAAGCTCCATCTACTAAGTATGACTTTTTGGATATTTCACAAAATCTGCAAAATCAAAGACCCCAACCATGTTTATATTTGTAGACCTTCTTATTCTATGTACCTTGTCCTTCCCTCTAACTGCAGGCTTTTATTTAGCAGTCCCTTTTCCATTCTGTTTACTGGCCAAAATGCAAAACACAAGTTATTTTACATATTCAGTCCACATTCTGTTGCTCAACATATTTGATTGATGCCACCTCCCAAGTATCCTTGGAATATGGATCCCTCCCTCACCACATTACACTACTTCTGCTGTGTTTTAAGCTTTTATCTGTCTTTTTACCTTGGTCATTGCTTTAGTCTTCTAGTTTCCATGCCTGCCATGCTGCCGGGGAAATTTCCCCTCTATAATAATACAGATGTGGTTATATCACTCACCAGGTTTAAGTCTTCCAAGTCTACAGAATAATTTCCTTGGGAGAGCCCACAAGGGATTTTGTAATCTAGATCTATCCTGTGCTTCAAAATTCTCTTGATATGCATTATACCTCCCTTCACTACTAGTTCAGCATCAGTTGCATGGAGCTCGTGCCAGTCTCCTTGATGGGAATTAATGTGGAGTTCCCACCTCCAGCCCCACCATGGCCTCTTCCATACTGCTAACTTCGATACATTTTCTAAGATTAAGATCACACCTTAGATATTCTGTGAAACTTCGCCACCACCAATCCCTCCAGTGCTCATATAAAATAATAATAGAAAACATTGTTTGAAAAGAAATAATTCAGAAATAGAAAATGAAGGTATTCCTAAAGTGGGGGAAAATGAAGAGCATGACAACTAAAGTTCTATTTTCTCTCTTAGTATTATAAGATTTTAAGGCTGAAAGGGTTGTTACAGTCAATCTAGACCAAAGCTTTCTGTGGTTTCCATATAAAAAGTAAAAACTCTTCCCTTAAGATGAAATCTGGGAAATTTGTATCTAGTTGTGTAATACTAACTGCATAACTTGAATGATCCTTATACAGGGTTCAAGAAAGCAAAATGTCATGATACTCAACTATAAAAGAATCTAGAATCATAGAATCTGAACTTTGTAGTCTCGATTTTTTTCTTAATTTCCACAGCATAATACTTACCCCTTCCTGAATAAATAAAGTTTGCCATTATTTGCAGCTGCCCGTGTTCAAAATTCTCTGATTGAAAACAAACAGGTATTTTCTTTGCCAGTTAGAACGATTACATCTCTAATTTTTCAAAACTATGTTGTCAGAACCTTGCAAAAACAGATCAAAGTTGTAGGCATTAAACCTCATAATTAGAAAATATCCTAAATGGCTACGGCAAAGTAATTAACACAGTGTGATAGTGGAGTGAAGAAAACTGGGAGAAAGAATGCTATCTTGTCAAAAGCTTTTGTCTCAAAAAGCAAAACATGGGGGAAAAAAGAGTGATTGTAGTACTGTGTGTGAGTCGAATGTGCTACAGTTCATCAGTAAAAGTTTTAAGAGGGGGTTGAGCGAGATCACTTTAGCACGTTTCATAATTTGGGGCAAAATTGTTAATCCTGGGATGCATACAGAGGTCTCTCTTGCAGACATTCAAAACCCAAATTTTTAAATAAAATTTATTTCAAGGTATATCCATTTTTGAGGCTCAGAACATGTAAATCATGTTTATTTTTGTAACTATTTAACCTTATAATTGACAAAAGTTTCAAGGGGCTTAAACTTACACTTGTGTTCCTTCGAACAACTGTGTTTCACAGACAGAGAGACACATTGACATGGACCAATCCAGTCCATCTTCATTGAAATTCAGTCACTTGCATCCCTGAGCTTGGAATGACTTTCTTTCAAACTGAGGTCTATTTTTCCATGGATAATTTTTATGAAAGGTTTTACAGGTTTTGACCTACAACTATCACTTTTTGAAATGGATCAGTTTGATTCCAAACACATGGAGTTTTCACCCCCTTTCTTTTTAGGGTCTTTCCCTGATTAAAATATGTACACATTTTCTGTAAGTCTCCAATACTGGAGTTACTGGCATGAAAAATGACTCTGTTCCTTGGAAGGCAGTATTCGCTTACAAGTCCCCCAGGTCCTGTAATGTCTAAACCTCCTGTGCCACTTTATATGTCCGCCCCACCCCATGGAGGAGCATGTGCAGGAAAAGCAGACTTCCCTTCCCCCACACATTTCCTCAGTTTATTTACAAAATGTCTTGGAATGAGAATGAGCTGCTTGTGGTTCCTGTGGCTGATTCAGGGATGGTTTCCTCCAGGCAGAGGATGCTGGTCAACTGAATGACCTCTCAGCAGCTAACTCATGCGCCCCTGTGGTAAGGCTGATTGGGTTTATGTGTACCCCTTCTAACTAAGCCTGATGGGATTTGTTTTTGCAGTAAAGGACTTTGCAATAATCAAACATCACTGTGAAGACAGACTTAATAATTGAAGGTCCCTCCCACCACCAACAGAAGAGAAAGGGGCACAGGGATGCCTTTGCACTCTTGTGCATCAGCCCTACTTCTCTTGGGGTCAGGATGATTCCCTTCTGCACTCCTAAAGGGACAAAAAAGATGTTAATATTGTATTTGAATAGAGAATACATTAGAAGAAAAAAATCATCCCAAACACTAGCTACATGAGAGATGCCCCTCAGTCAGCAAATTCCATCTGCTCACACACAGTGTCTGTAACTAGTTAATAATCATTTTTGAAAAAGGTTTAAAGTTATAAAGATCTCAAATAAACACGAATCTTCCAAATGTTTGTTTATATTTGTTCAGATTTGCTAATGAATAGTCTCACCACGTACGTTGGTGACTCTCAGAAATCTTGGAATTCTCAGGAACATGTGTAGTAGCAGCCCTTAGAATGGACTGGTCATGTCCTCACCAAATGTAGATTTCACTTAAGTAAATGAAAGATGAGGGCACAAACTATGACTTCTCTCCTAACAGATCAAATATTGAACACAACTTATAATAAATATTCAATATTATAAATACTTAGTATGATCCATGTGGAACTACTGGTAAGGTAAATCACATTTTCACCATTATATAAATTTCAACTGGTAAATATCATGTGAGCAGAAATGATTCAGGAAAGCATTGGCAAGGAGTGAGGTGCTAAATAGCTACAGAGCTTCAGAGTCAATTTGCTTTGAATCAAAGAGTAAAATTGTGTTTTCTAATACACCAGAGTTTGAAAAAGATATCCTAGAAAGTAATGTTCCTTCTCCAATTAAGTCCCAGTCTATGTTGTCATCCTTATTTGAAGACATTAGATACATCCACTGCATACATGAAAAGAAAAACGAATATGTACTGATTTAAATGAAAGAGCACAAAATTCTCATCTCTAACCTACTGGGACACTGGTTCAGTAAGGATACTTCCCCTCGATTTATATTATCTATAAATACTTTGAGGCAGTATATTCTTATTTTTCAAATGCTCACATTTTTAAAACTTTGAAAGTAAATACAGTGTATGTATCTATTCAAGGGAAACACCAGATCACAGAAAAGAGAGGGAAAAATTCTGAACTCATTCACCCATTACCACCAAATTGCAAGCTAATAAAAGAACATGTGTATCCTGCCCAGAGAACGTCATTGAACTTCTATATTTATGATTTAACTGTTATTTTTGTCTTTCTACATTTGTCCCCCCAGTGCATCCTAACGTCAGTCAAGGCTGCCAAGGAGGCTGTGCAACGTGTTCAGATTACAATGGATGTTTGTCATGTAAGCCCAAACTATTTTTTGTTCTGGAAAGAATTGGCATGAAGCAGATTGGAGTGTGTCTCTCTTCATGTCCAAGTGGATATTATGGAACCCGATATCCAGATATAAATAAGTGTACAAGTAAGTGCCTAAACAAAATTATGTTTTTATCTCATCCTTTTATCTCATCACTGACTCGATGGACATGAGTCTGAGCAAGCTCTGGGAGTTGGTGATGGACAGGGAAGCCTGGCGTGCTGCAGTCCACGGGGTCGCAGAGTCAGACAGGACTGGGAGACTGAACTGAACTGACTGGGGGTACTTTCCAGATATGAAATGGCTTCTAGCATTTTTGTAGTATTCAATGTTAAGTAAATAATAGTCTTTACTTGACAATTAGACTAAACTATGCTTGAACTTAGCCCTCAGGGCAGGAAAATTTTCACTACTCTAAAAAATATTCCAGTTTTGAGAGGTGTTTTTTGTTGTTGTTGTTGTTGTTTCATTGTAAAAAACAAAACTGTGAATGTGGTGATTATTCATTGAACCTGTATAAGAGTATGGCAAGCACCAATGCCATCTGGGTTCCCACTGCTATCATGGAATCCAAGTATTTAATGACTGAAAGAAGTAATTCAGCTATTCTTGCTTCAAGAAGGATTCCATTACAACAACTGAAATATTGACTTATCAGTTGGAATTAAATGTTGGAAACACTCTCAGATCACCTCTCATGTAGACCCTGAAAGTCTTCTCTCTGCACTGTAGACTGAGGAACCTTTCAAAACATGAATTAGCACACAGCACTTCTCCAGCATACACCACACGTGGCCCTGCTCTCCTCTCCAAATTCCCTTCTATGACTGCCCCTCGATCACTTTGCACAAACTTCACTGGCCTGCTTGCAGGATCTTCTCACCTCAAGGCTTTTGAAATCATTGTTCTACACTCCCTGTCTGGTAGTTTGGAAAGCTCTTTGCCCACACCTTCACTTGGCTGGCTGTCTCCTTTCATTTAAGATGCTGCTCAGATGCCATCTTCTGAGAGAAGCATTCCATGACTATCTTATCCAAAATAATCAACCTCTTCCTCTTACCTGTCATTTTTTGTATCTTCTTCCTACCTTTTATGTTTGTCTTAATTTTTTTTTCTAGAAGACTTGTCACTCTGGAAGAAGTCTGAAACAGACTGCCTAGTTTCAAAGACCACTGTGTTCCATGGTCTTGAGTTAATGACATACCCTTTTTGAGCCACGGTTCCCTTATCTGTAAAATGAGAGAGAATAGGGGCTACCTCACTGGGTTGTTGTAAGGTTTAAATGACTTAATATTGTAAAATACTTGTAGCAGTGTGTGACCCACGGTAATCACCATGTAAGGGTCAACCATCATTATTGATCTCCTCTCCCTTCTTAGAATATAAGCATCATGGAGAATAAACTTTCTCTCTCTTTTATTTGCTGCCGTCAACCTGTATCTAGAATGGTGCTTGGCACACAGTGGGCAATAAAATATTTGGTGAACAAATGAAGAAATCTCAAAAGCAGCATGAAGGCCATATCGTAGTACATTCCATGAAAGTTCTAATAAAACATTTTTACTATCATTTAGTAGAAGTAGACATGCAGTCTTATAAGCATTCTTGTCAAAAATTTTTTCACAAGGCAATAAGAACAACAATTTTGAAATCAATGACTGATGTACATCAACTAAATGATTATGGAGGAATCCTGAATTCTGTTTGGCAAAATAGTTTTGAGGCTGTGTGTTTAACACACAAGTTGCAGGTGCCAGTGTTGTAAGCACTGCACCCACACAAAAAATAGTTAACTCACAATAATGGAAGTATATTTCTCTTTTCTTTTTTTGTTTTCAGAATGCAAAGCTGACTGTGATACCTGTTTCAACAAAAATTTCTGCACAAAGTGTAAAAGTGGATTTTACTTACACCTTGGAAAGTGCCTTGACAATTGCCCAGAAGGGTTGGAAGCCAATAACCACACCATGGAGTGCGCCAGTATTGGTGAGGACTTATGAGATTTGAGAAACATCAGAGCTGATAACATCAGTCTCCATGGAAGTGCTGCTCAGAATCCTGCCTCACAAGAACCCGAGGGGTTCCTCTTAGAGGCTCACTCCCTCCTTTACAAAGATAACATCCTAATGGGCCTTACTCAGCATGTATTACAGTAAATTTAACACCTTGTGGGCACCCCATTATTTCTTAGGAACTGTTGATAACTCTTTCAACTATTGTGATATAGACTTATTTTGTATCATTATTTAATGAAGTTTTACTTATAGCAGTTTATACACACATACTTCCATATGTGTGTGTGTGTGTGTGTGTGTGTTAAAAATTTAATCATGAACTACATTTCCACCTTAGGTTAAGAGTTTCCACCTAGGTCTAATGTCAACCAGTGACCAAAGTTATTTTCCAAAAGGAGGAAACATATTCTCTGGATCCAGCCCATTAATACTAAGTAAATGGATCAAAGATTTAAAGAACTGGATATGATAAATCAAATTTTTAAAAATCACACTTTTTTCTCTCACACTACTTTGCTGAAATTCTCTGCTTGCACAGGTATTCAGAGACAAGAAGAGGATTTGGGGCTTACTCAAACTGACAGACGGACACAGTCCCGGGGTCTGATTAGTTGCAGGCTGAGTTTCCTGGAGGGGAGGTTCCTCAGACAAGTTGTTTGTCTAAATAACGGATCACTGTCAGGCTATATTTTCCCTCTTTTAAATGGTGGGCAGCTACTACAGCTATGAGTTTGATGAACAGTTGGGGAGCAGATGCTCAACCAAATGAAACAGCGTACTAAATCTCAAAATCCCCTGGGCAAGGGCTGCAAGAACCTTTGATGCTGCAGTGATGTTGGCATATGCACACAAATGTCCCCTTGATTCAGTACCAGATAGTCTCCAGGACACCCCTGGGGTCCCCACAGACAGATACATTAGAATCTAAAGCACTGGAGTAATAACTCTAAAGTGGCGCTTTAACCATTTCAGATCCATATGAGACTTTTATTTCTAAACAAAATTTGTGTAAGAATGAAACAAATAGATGATATTTTAAAAATAATTTCAGAAGCATCTGGGAAACAACTTTCCTGAAACAGCTCATGGCTCAATTTGGTTGGGTCTTTTTTTTTTTTTCCCCTCTAGTCAATAAAAACAGAAAAATAATTTAGAAATTGAGTAAAAGGTACATGAGAAAGCACTTCACATTCATCTCTCTGTAGGTCCTGAGGGCTGATGATTAGAGGTAATAACTTCCAAACTGTGGAGAAAATAGGAAACAGTTCTGTGGAATATTTAAGGACAGAAATTCAGAATGAGTTTTGGAAAGTTAGTGGTGTTGCTCTACCTAGGAAAGAGGTGAATGTTTAGACTTTATCAGTTATAGAAGGTGTAGCATCAGTCCTTCAAAGGCCGTTCAATCTTAAACGTGTTAATGCTTTCCTATCAGAGAGAGCATTTAACATCCGAAACTGTGGGATTAGCTGTTAAAGCTTCCTGGTAATTTATGCAAAGTAATTTACATAAAGATTGGTAACACAATTAAATTTAAGAAAAGTATATATTTTAGAATAGGGGTTAACAATCTAAAAGCCATTTAGTGAATCCGGCTCCTTGAATAGATCAGTGTAAATCAGGGGTCCCCAATTTCTGGGATCTAATGCCTGATGATCTGAGGTGGCGCTGATGTAATAGTAATAAGAATAAAGTGCAAAAAAAAAAAAAAAAAGTAATGCACTTGAATCATCCCAAAACCATCCCCTAACCCTAGTCCATGGGAAAATTATCTTTCGTGAAATAGATCCCTGGTGCCAAAAAAGTTGGGGACTGCTAGAATTGACCTCTGACATAGGAACAGGCAAATCAACTGCTTTAGTTCTCAGCTGGCTTTTGTTGCTTGCACCCTAAGGGATGCCTCCCATTGCATGGTATCTGGCCTACAAGCAGTGTGTTGGCCGTGCCCGTAAGTTTACCTCCGAATTTCATGAAAAATGGTAACCTGCTTGATGATCACAAAGAACTGTTAAAGGCTGTTCCTTTAACAAATCTGAAAACTAGAACCCAGTGAGCTGAAACGGTGTTCCCAAGGACACAGTGTGAGTTACTCTCAGTGCTATAATTAGTACCTTGACTCTCTAGGACAGAGGCTGAAGGATGTGTCTCTCCTTTTGCTAAAATCTGTACCGTATGGCTTGTGTCTTACCCAGATTTTAAATTGAGAGAGCGTGTCATAAACTGAGAAAACACTACCCTCATGCAGAGCTAGGGTGAAAGACTTACGTCATAACATATCCACTTCTCATAGATGGCAGGTCAAATTAAGCAAAAATGTCAAATGAATCCAATCTTTCGGTAGACCTATTACTTACACTTTGTGCTCCAAATATTTGCCTCCTTTCCTCACTGTCATTTGGCCATTGTCATTGCTCTTCCTAGAGAGCTGGTGTTCAAGTAGTCATAGAAGGAAAGTACCCAGCTCCAAACAGTGAGCAGCAAAGTATATGGCCTCGCTACATTCCCTCTGGAGCTATGGAGTCAGACAACAAGAATGAGAAGTGAATAATGTTGTAAGACCATTACTAGTGAAACATCCAGTTGAACTTTTCTCCATTTCAAGAATCCCTTTTACAGCATTCCAGGCTGATGGTTCAACCACACCATGACCACTTCCGGGCACAAGGAGCTAATTACATTTTTGAGACACTTGTTTCATTAGCAAACACTTAAACGTTTCCAATGTTAAGATTATTCTTAATGCAGAATATAGAAGAAAGGCAGAGTTGAGCAGTCCTGTTTTTTTCCTTAAATACCTCTTAACCAAATCGTGCCCCAGACCTACCCTGTTCATTTAATGACCTGAATATTACTTAAATCACCCTTTTTGTTGTCTTTACATGTTCAACAAAGTTGCCGTTTTTTCCAAAAATACTTTTTGCACACAAACATTAAAGGCTCATTTCTTATTCTCTCAATATTTTTTAACCATCTTATTGTATTAGAGCCCTTTATTGTCTGAACTTGTTAGTTGTGAATATTTTTCCTCCTCCTTCTTCAATGGAATAATATAAGGCTGTCAGTAAATTTTCATTTTTAGAACCATTCATCATCTGACTGAAGCTACCTATGTTGTAATTTTTAAAATCTGTTTCTCTGAAGTCTAGATATGCTTTGTCCTAGAGCATCTTTGCTCTTATAAAAAAGCACTAAAGTTTGGGTCATTTCCACATCATATAATTTTTTTTTCTAATTGAGTACTCATAGTTCTGGCATTAAATGAACACTGGACAAAGTTACAGCTCACAAACTGGATTTTTTTTCCATTTACTTTCTTGGAGGTATTTTTATTGGTGTATACTAAAGCTTCCCTACGTTTTAATGAGTAATATTGGGATCAGAGATATGACCTTAACTGGCAAGAGATTATGATGTCATTAAGTGATTTGGTTGCTCTATTCTTTAGCCAATATTATAACAGTATAGCTGAGCATGAAGACGCTTTTGAAAGTGGCTCAGTAAAATTCATTTAAGTTCATAGAAACTTAAATTCACATCCATTTCCACTCAGCTCTGTGTTGCACTCAGATATCTGAAAGTAACTGAAAAAAGCATGTGAAAAAAAATGTATTATGAATGGTTTTAAATTTCTAAAACATTTAAGTTATATTTCTTGAGATTGTATGAAAAATAATATTCTGCTCTGAAATAAGGATTCTTTACATCAGAAGCCAGCAAAAAAGGTTACTGGAAATTTGTTTTTGTAGAAAGAGAGTCTTATATCATCTGAAAGGGTTACTGTTGCAAGTCATTTCAGTTGTTACAAGTCAGGAAGTTTTATGAACATAAATATAAGAATATCACCTTGCAGGTACATATTTTTATAAGTGCAAAAATCTGTTATAGGAAAGACCTTGGAAAGCCAAGATTGAAAAGATTGATACATACAGAAAAAGGGAAAAAATTCTACAAAAGAAGCTTTAGAAAAAAGATATCAATTCATCCTAGAAACAAGCCAGTCAAGTGAATTCTAGAAGCAGTTTATCAGCTGAAATTGACCTGGAATTCACTTAAAATAGACACTGTTATGCCTGATCTATACTAATTAATAATTGGCAATATTACAGTACTGTAGCACTGTAGCAAAGGCAGTGAGTTGTAGGCCAAAGACCTGGATTCATCTTTTGCTTAACCACTATCTCGTACAGAAGTTCTCAAAGTGTGTTCTTAGTACCTGCAAATCTGTATCACCTGTATCATAAAAAATGCAAATGCCCAGGCCCCACCCAAAACAATTGAATCAGAAACTCAGGGTTGGGACAGGTCCAACATTGTTTTAGCAAGCCCTCACTGAAGGTGATCCTGTTGCACAATGAACTTTGAGAATCGATTCTTGAGAATGACTAACCTAGCAAGCTATGGTCAGTCAGTTCAGTTCAGTTGCTCAGTCGTGTCTGACTCTGTGACCCTATGGACTGCAGCATGCCAGGCTTCCCAGTCCATCACCAACTCCTGGAGCTTGCTCAAACTCATGTCCATCGAGTCGGTGATGCCATCCAGCCATCTAATCCTCTGTCATCCCCTTCTCCTCCTGCCTTCAATCTTTCCCAGCATCAGTGTCTTTTCCAAGAAGTCAGTTCTTCTCATTACGTGGCCAAAGTATTGGAGTTTCAGCTTCAGCATCAGTCCTTCCAATGAATATTCAGGGTTGATTTCCTTTAGGATTGTCTCGTTTGGTCTCTTTGCAGTCCAAGGGACTCTCAAGAGTTTTCTCCAACACCACAGTTCAAAAGCATCAATTCTTTGCTTTGCTCAGCTTTGTTTATAGTCCAACTCTCACGTCCATACATGACTACTGAAAAAAACCATAGCTTTGACTAAACAGACCTTTGTTGGCAAAGTAATGTCTCTGCTTTTTAATATGCTTTCTAGGTTGATCATGGCTCTTCTTTCAAGGAGCAAGCATCTTTTAATTTCTTGGCTGCAGTCACCATCTGGTCAGGATCAATCAGTAGTTGTAGCAGGACTTCCCGGTTGCTCAGTGGTAAAGAATCTTCCTGCCAATGCAGGAGATGCAGGTTTGATCCCTGATCCAGGAAGATCCCATGTACCGCAGAGCAAGTAAACCCATGTGTCACAACTATTGAGCCTGTATCCTAGAGCTGCGAGCTGCAATTACTGAGTCCTCGTGCCACAACTACTGAAGCCCGTGTGCCTTACAGCCCATGCTCCATAACTAGAGTAGCTCCAGCTTGCCGAGACAAAAGAGAAAGCCCCCAAGCATGAACAAAGACCCAGCATAGCCATAAACAAATAAATACACTGTAGCAGTGCTCTAGAAATTATAAAGCATTCGTTACTTGTAATTACATTGATGCCTGAGTTAAAATCTACAGTGAAAAGTAAACCCAACGCAAGAGTGAGTTTACCTGATAATATGAGGATTAAAAAGGGGAAAACATTCTACTCCTGCCTTTCCCTTTTCCCTTAAGTCATCTTGCCCAGTTTCGTTCTGCAGGATTTCTGCGCAGAATTTGGGCAAGTACTGATGGAAGCAAGCCTTTCTGTTTAGTTAACAGTTGTGAAACTCTGTGTGAGTGAACTGAGGCTGTTTCTGGTGTTCCGTTTCAGTGCACTGTGAGGCCAGTGAATGGAGCCCTTGGAGTCCATGCACAAAGAAAGGAAAAACATGCGGCTTCAGAAGAGGAACTGAAACACGGGTCCGAGAAATAATACAGCATCCGTCAGCAAAGGGTAACCTGTGTCCCCCCACCAGTGAGGCAAGGAAGTGTACAGTGCAAAGGAAGAAATGTCCGAAGGGAGAACGAGGTACAGTCATGCTAGCAACACGTGCTCGGTTAGATCCACATGATTTGATGCAAATTTCACTATTTCTTAGGGAACAGTTAGTATGATCACTCATGTCTAAAATGTGTACCAAAGAATATGTTGGCTGTAAAGTACGGAATCTTGAGGTGGTGATTCTTAAAAATGGAGCTCGATATCAGAACTTTACACACAAGTGTGCTAAATGAATCCTGGAGAAGGAGCTGCATTATAATGCATCAATGTCTGTGTCTTCCTTTGGGGCCATTATCTTTCCTATCACGCATCTTCCTAGTACCTGGCAAACTCATGGGAAGCCTCAGAAATGCAAAGTCTAATAGCATTTGGTACACACACGAGAATGGTAAACACCAGCCATCCACTTAACTCATTTTTTTCATTTCCTACAAATCAAAGTAGTGCAATTACGTGTTAAGCTTTTATAGCAAAACATGTTTTAAAAGTTATATATTTCATTAGCATAATACAAGCATTAATGACAATTTATCCCCAGATTTTTTCNTGCTTTTGAACTGTGGTGTTGGAGAAGACTCTTGAGAGTCCCTTGGACTGCAAGGAGATCCAACCAGTCCATCCTAAAGGAAATCAGTCCTGAATACTCATTGGAAAGATGGATGCTGAAGCTGAAACTCCAATACTTTGGTCACCTGATGTGAAGAACTGACTAATTGGAAAAGACCCTGATTTTGGGAAAGATTGAAGGCGGGAGGAGAAGGGGATGACAGAGGATGAGATGGTTGGGTGGCATCACCGACTTGATGGGCATGAGTCTGAGTAAGTTCCGGGAGTTGGTGAAGGACAGGGAGGCCTGAAGTGCTGCGATTCATGGGGTCGCAAAGAGTCTGAAACGACTGAGCGACTGAACTGAGCTAACTGAGGGAGCCGTGGCAGGCTTCTGAGAAGGGACTGTCAGGTGTTTTAAGAAGGTAAGACTGACAGCAGTGTGCCTTATGGAAATAAATCAGCTTGGTTCTTATTCGAACTAGAATGAGTTCTGGAAAGTTTCAGACCAGAGGACCAGTTCTGCCTTAGGGCAAAAAGAAGACAGCACACTAAGAAAGTGAGGGAGATTTTCTTTTAGATTCTGCCAATAGGAATCCAAAATTAACCTGATGTTAGTCAGCTATTGTGTGCATGCTCAGTCACTTCAGTCGTGTCCAACTCTTTGTGACCCCAAGAGAGTTTAGCCCACCAGGCTCCTCTGTCCTTGGGGTTTTCCAGGCAAGAATACTCGAGTGGGTTAGCCATTTACTTCTCCAGGGGATCTTCCTGACCCAGGGATCAAACCCCACCCCACCGCTACCCCCGTCTCCTATGTCTCCTGCATCAGGCAGATTCTTTACCGTTGAGCCACCAGGGAAGCCTTTAGTCAGCTGTTACCAGGAAGCAGCTAGCTTTCCTTTTGCAGTAACTCAGTGAGTGGAACTGGACACACTGGAAGGGAGGACCAGTTGACTCCCCAAACATGACGCTTGCCTTTCTCCTGACCCTCAGATTCCCCGGGTCCCACGTGCAGCTCCAGCACTCATCAGCAGAATAATTTCGGTTGTGACCCTTCAGCTTTGCCTTTTTTTTTTTTCTTTCCCGTTTGTTTAAAATTGGAGGATAATTGCTTTACAGTGTCGTGTTGGTTTCTGCCATACAACGTGAGTCAGTCATAGCTATGTATATAAACAGAGGGGATGCTCACAGAGGCCCTTCTCTCAGTCTCTCCACACTGGCTTCCTCCAGCAAGGCCGCCATTCCTGATTCTCTTCTCAGTTAATCACTTTATGATTTGGGGCTGTTACATATAAACCTCAGTTTCCTCAGCTCTAAAATGGAGATTATTCCAGTAGCTGCTTTCTGGATTGTTGTGAAGCTGAAGAGATTTACAAAAGGGTTTAGCATAGTGCCTGACACGTGGATTCTGCTCAGTACATGTAACCTATTGTCACTATCCTTACCTGCCATCATCATCTTGCCACCACCTATAGGATGTGACCTTCTTGTATCCTTGAGAGGGGCCAGGTAATTAACATGCATGAATTTGTGCCATAGATTTCAAGACCTCAACTGTCCCCAGTTCATTGCAATTCTCCTCCATCCCACCCTCTCCCCCCGCCATACACACACACACACTCAAATATGTGCTCATTTGTGGCAAATCTGAGCAACTTCTGACATGGCGAGCTCTCTTGAAATATCACAGTGGGACCCTGGTTCAGGTAATGTGCTGTGTCATGGTCAAATCCAGGCAGTGCTCTTCTGAAAAGATGCTCAGCTGCTCACGTACCCCGGTGTTAGACAACAGAGTGGGCATTGTTCTGGGTACTGACAGTGTAGTTTCTTTTGTAGTTGAAAAAGAGAAAGTCCTCTCGATTCCCTGCCCCCACCCTCCATCAAATAGGTTGTGATTTTAACAACATCCACCCCAATCTGTTTCCTGTTTCTATGCCAGAAGTCATGCATTTAAGAGGGGTTGATTGGCAATGGTGTGTGTGTATGTGTGTGTGTAGGAGTGTAGCAGACCCCCAAGAAGAAAAACTGTCTTGGCAACAGTCCATCATGTTCCACCCAGACTTTAAAAGGGAATCAAAAAAGACCAGAGTCAGAATCAAGTTTTCTTGCTGACGCTCTCTTTCCCCGCCACCCCACCCCTGGTGAACAGTTTACCTGTTAAAATCCATAGTTCACACACTTTCTTCCTCTTCCTGCCCGCCTTTGTCCCCTAGTACTGAAACACTTAGTGGGGATTAATCTTACTACACAGTGTTTCCGTACAACATGAAACCTGTAGTGAATGAAATGCTTGTGCTGTTGATTCATGGGGCATCGATATGAAGGAGTGTGGCCCAGCCAGGCATTCACTCACTTTGGTATAAGAGGTTCAGACTTTAGAGGTGCACAGGCTTGGTTTGGGATGGAGAAGTTCGAAGCACCTGCTGGGTTTACTTTCCTGGATTTAAAGCCACGCCTGGTTCACCTTGCAGGGGGAAATCGGCAAAACCCTGGGAACCATTTGCTGTCAGGCTCTGGGCAGGGAGTGGATTCCTGTGTTCCTGGGGCCTCGAAGGGTGGCCAGGCTGATTTAGCTCTTTCTCTGGGAGGGAATGCTCCCTGTCGGGGGCCCAGAACAGACTCTGTGGGAGAGAAAAGTAGCCTGCTGGTGAGAAGGGTAGAGAGAAAAGATGAATGAGATTTCCTGGGCTGATTGGATGCCTACACCTGTGGCTTCTGGACTCCAAACCAGCTGCAGAAAACCGAGGAGGGACCAGATTCTACACGGAGCAGGCTGCAGGCACACATGCAGGGGCAGTGCTAGCATGACGGTTTAAATCACTGTTGCAGAAAGGCTCAGGAAGACCAGTCCTCAGCAGGGCTGCCATCTGTATCCCTCAGAAGCATCTCCCCCTACCCCGGGCCCCTGACCCCAGTTGTGACCATTCTGGCTGGTGAGATTGAATAGAATACAAAGCCCCCTGTCCCCCACCAGACACACAGCAAACACAGTGCCCCCATCTTCAGAGCAGCAGGAGCATCCAAAAGCTGGGTACCTACTGTGTACCAGGCACCCTGCTGAGCGTGCTCTCTTCACTGTGTCCTTCAGAGCGACTCTGAGGAGTGCATCCAGGGCCATGGTGGAGCCTCATCTTAAAGACCAAAGGAGAGCAAAGCGCAGAGCGGTCAGGTGCTTGGTCTCAGGAGGTAGCCGAGATTCGTTCACATCAGCCTGATTCTAAAGCCGGTACTCTTATGCATCACCAGGTCTTTATAAGTATGTGTAACTATGTTTATGTGTCTATTTTTGGCAGTGCTGGCTCTTCGTTGCTGCGGGGTCTTTAGTCTGGGTGAGCGGGGGCTACCCTCTAGTTGCGGTACTCGGGCTTCTTGTTGCACTGGCTTCTCTTGTTGTGGAGCAGGGGTTCTGGAGCACACGGACTTCAGTGATTGTGGCTCCCGGGCTCTAGAGCACAGGCTCAGTAGTTGTGACATTCGGGCTTAGTTGCTCCACAACATGTGGGATCTTCTCGGATCAGGGATTGAACTTGTGTCTCCTGCATCAGTAGGCTGATTCTGTACCACTGAACCACCAGGAGAGTCCCTCACCTGGTCTTTCTGATGTCTTCTGGAGGCCTGGAACTATATGGAGGGAGAAGGGACAGTTTTAGAATGAGTTTCTGGACAGTCTGACAGCTTTTCTGCTAAAGGAATGTAGGGGTCAGTGCACACAGACACGTATGAACGCGTGCGCGCACATGTGTGTGTGTGTGTTCTGTGTGTCTGTGTGTGGTGTAAGATTAGTTAAAACAGAAGAGAATTCCAGATCTGTGCCTGTTATCTTTAGCCACCCGAACCCCACTCCCAAGACAATTCTAAGCGTCTGTCAGTGTCTATACCAGAACATTCTCCAGGGGGCACGCCACCCTCTCCTCCTTGGTTCTGGCAAGAGAAGGAATCCCAGTGGGCTGACAACTGAGAGTTGGAGACGGAGGAGAAGCTGGGTGCTACTTTCAGGATGCTGAACAGCCTTGCCAGCCAATGGGGGCAGGAGGTGGGGGGAGCAGCCGTTGAGAGGGTGGAGAATGGCTGGGTTGCTGTTTTTATACAATAAAAGAGGATCATTGTAATTGGGAACCCTTGAATCATAACACGTCTGCCCATGGTTCTTTCCAGCTGCAGAGCCATTTAGTTAAATAGCACACAGAAAACTCCTTTCAGCTGACATTACTTTCCTGCTGTTCTTAAACTACAAGACCAGGCTGAATCGCTCGAACGAAAAAGCCATCTCAGGCTCCTTTAGCCCCTGTGGGTATGCAGAGCCCCCATGAAATCTTCCTGGCCTGTGCAGGAGGACGTTGAGAAGTTATTTTCCTGTGCAATGCACCCTTGTCTTTTGCGGAGCAGCATCTTTAAGATATTTGCAACCCAGTCTGGTCAGAGCTGGATATTGCACATGGCCAAGTTGTTTAGGATGGGTAGTAGCCCAGAGAGGGTAGGGAAAGGCCTCAGAATGACAGGGGCTAAAGGAGGCGGGGCATGTGGACTGACAGCCAGAAGATGGAAAAAGAGACTGCCCCCTCCTCCCAGCCAAGAAGCGAGGGGAAGGGATGCTGGTGGCTGCAGACAGGAGCAGAGAGGAGCACAGGCCCTCACCAACCTCCCCTGATAGAGAACACTGAGGCAGCATTATCCTGTAGAACAGCCTGGAATTTAATTGATTCTAAGCGTGCAGTGAATTTCTGCCAGAGCCACACAGTTCAGGAGAACTGGAAGACTTCAGGTCGTTTCCAAGAGCAGAGACTCCTGGGTGCAGGGAGCCACAGAACAGAAAGGGTTTGGATCACTGGTGGGTTAATGGGAAACCCTCCAAAGATGGAGGCTGCAGTTGACACTGTGAGATTGAACGTGGCCTGACTTCAGCACTTTTAGAAACGGGATTTATTGTAAAAAGTCTAATGTCCTCTGTTGTCCCCAGAGGGGGATGTTGGGAGGATGAGAATAATAGCAGCATGGTGCACGAGTAGGATCAAGGAGTGTTCTAGCAGGAAGGGAGTTTCGGGGTTGCCTGCTCCAACTTAGGGAAACTGAGGCCCAGAGAAATGAGGGAATTGACCCAAGGATGCACAATCATACGGTAGTGCATGACTTTTCCTCTTCTGCGCTGTCTAGTTTACTTCCTCTGTCCAATCAGCGGACACTCACTGAGCCCCTGCCAGGGGAAGAAAACGACATCCCTGCTCTCAGGAAGGTCGTGGTCATTTGGCACTTAGCAGCAACTGCTTCCTGACATCAGAGGCGCAGGGCCCGAGTGCTTTCTGTGGGCTAGCCCACGGCACTTCTGGGAGATGGGAGGACTCTGTTATCCCCATTTAGTCGATGAAAAAGCACAGAGTGGGGAAGTCCTTTGTCCAGGGTTTCTGGAAGCCAGGCAGTCCTGCACCACACCTAGTGCTCCTAAGGCTCAGACTTGTGCACCTGTGTCCCCTCCTACCCTCTGTGCACCTGCGGTTCCAGCAAGAGGGCTGGGGCCCCACCCCACTGATTAGCGCCCAGGGGGCCGAGCCACCAGCCCTCGCCAAGGAGCACAAGGATGGGTATGTGTTCAGAGCTCGATGAAGGGCCTTCTCCTGCGTGGGGGTTGTTCCCGATGTATCGAATGTCAACTGTGCATAGGCTCTGTGCCCCTCACACCTCATGTCATAGCCCAGGGCATCGGTACGGCAGCCCTGCTGAGCGGATAGTGGGGAGGGCAGAGCCGGAACTCCAGCACACATCTGTGCCACCCAAGACCAGAGCAGTTGCAGCTACATCGGGCAGGCATGCTGCAGCTGGAAGATGCTGATTGGGAGTCCTGGGTGGGCAGGCCACTTAGGGACACAGCATCACTGGTGATGGGCCAGTTTAGTTTTCTGTAAAACTAAAGGTCTCTAAAAATAAAGGAACTTGGAGGCACTTTAGGCAACTTTCAGTTGAGCAACAGATACTTATTTAAGTATAGTAAAAAGTCCCAAGTGCTGTGTGTCGGGCCCTGGGCATCTCTGTAGCATAGATGTTAGTACTAGTCACATTTTAAAAAGTAGTTTGAGAATAGCATCGAAACATGTATCTTATCACATGTGAAACATTGCCAGTCCAGGTTCGATGCATGAGACAAGGTGCTCAGGGCTAGTGCACTGGGATGACCCTGAGGGATGGGATGGGGAGGAAGGTGGGAGGGAGGTTCAGATTGGGGGACAGATGTACACCATGGCTGATTCATGTCAATGTATGGCAAAACCCACTACCATATTGTAAAGTAATTAGCCTCCAATTAAAATAAATAAAATTTTTAAAATAAATAGCTTTACATCCACCTATTTAAAATGTACATTCTACTGACTTCTAGTGTGTCTACAGAAGTGCGCATCCATCACCAGGGTCTAATCATCTTCGAACATTCCCATCATCCCAAACAGAGATCCTGTGCCCCTTGCCAGTCATTCTCCATCCTCATCTCCCACCCTCTCCCTGCCAACTCTAGACAACCACTGATCTTCTTTCCACCTGTGTAGCTTCGCCTTTACTGACATTTCATATAGAAGGAATCATAGAGTACGTGGTCTTTCATATGCTTCGTTGACTTAGCATGTTTTTGAGATTCCTCCATGTCACAGCACGCATCAGGACTGCATATTATTTCGTGGCTAAATGATATTCCATTGCATGCATAGACCACCTGGGCCTGCCATAGCCAAATGCCACAGACTGGGTGGCTTAAAGGACAGACATTTATCTTGTCACAGATCTAGAGGCTGAAAGTCCAAGCTCGAGGAGTCAGCAGGTTTGGTGGCTCACGAGGCCTCTCATTGGCTTGCAGCCGCTGCCTTCTCACCACATCCTTGCATGGCCTTTTCTCTGCGCACATGCCTCTATTATGTCTCTTCTGTGGGTTCAGTTTCCTCTTTTTGCGAGGATTGGATTAGAGTCCACCCTTACAGCTTCATGTTAACTTAATCACCTCTTTGAAGGCCTTGACTCACGTTCTGGGAATAGGGCTTTAGCAAATGAATTTGGGTGGGACACAGTTCATATCATCCCACAGTGGTATCGTGGGCCCTTCTGTTTATTCGGTGACCTGCTGCTGGGCAGCTGGGTTGTGTCTATATCTGGCCATTGTAATAACGTGCTGTATCTGTGTGCAGTCTCTGTGTGGACATGCGTTTTCATTTCTCTTAGGTGGCTATCTACGTGTGGAAGTGCTGGGTTTTGTGTTTAACATTTTGAGACACTGCCAAACCGTTCTGGCTGTTTCCGTTTTACATTCCCATCAGCAGTGTATGGGGATTCGGATTTCTCCTTATCTTCCCCCACCTCCTGGTATTGTCAGAAGCTCCGTTTTACAGATGAGGAAACTGAGACACCGGGTGGGGAAGGTCAGTCAAAGGGCTAGAGAGTAAAGGAAACAGGCTTTGCACACACACACACCATGCACACCAGTCTGACCAGTTCCCTACCTAGGGCTGGGCCTAACAAGCAAATGAGGCCCCAGTGTCTGGCATCTTAGATGGCGCTTGCTCTCCGCGTCAGCAAGTGCAGGCTCAGCACCCAAGAGGGAGGGAGTGCTTGCTTAAATGTTGCATCCTGGTTTGCTGCTTGCCTCACCTTTGTCCTTGCCCGGCCGCCACCCTGCCCTTGCGTGTGGGGTTCTGTGCTCCACGTCGGGGTTGGGGAGGGATGAGGGTGGAGACACCAAAGACCAAGCCACCACCCCTTCCTGGGAGGGGTCGTCAGTCTGGCTGAAGAATTTGTGCATTTGCAGCTGCACACAGCGAGCCGACCTGGACCTGCAGAAGCAGAGTCCCTGCTCATAGGGTTGCTGTGCAAAATCACAGGGGCTCGCACCTGTGAGAGACTTCCCTGGTGGCTCAGCGGTAAAGAACCGCCTGCCAATGCAGGAGACGCAAGTTCAGTTCCTGGGTCGGGAAGATCCTCTAGAGGAGGGCACTGCAACCCACTCCAGTATTCTTGCCTGGGAAAGCCCATGGACAGAGGAGTCTGCCGGTCCATACGGTCACAAAGAGTTGGACCCAACTGGACTACACAACAACAGCAAACGCCTGTGAGGGACTGAGCACAGCACCCAACACCCAGGCAGCGCCCTAGAAAGGCTGACCAGCACCGTGCTGTTGGCACAGACGCACCTCACACCTGCGTCCGTGAGGCTGCCTGTGAGTCACTGTGGTTGAGGGAGGGCCTGATGCTTTGGCTCTGTGACTGGCAGCCTCGCCCCCACCTCTCGGGAGAGCCGTCACCCAGCGGCCAGAGAGGGACCTGAGATGAAGGGAACCGACCACCCACGCCCTCCGCAGACCTGCTCCGCCTGTCCCGGGAGTGGTGGGGCCATCCACAGAGCCCAGCGCTGGCTTGCTCTCACCTCACGCGTTTCCTGGCTGGGCCGCAGGCACTCCAGTTCTGGCTCTGTTACTACCAAAGCCAGAGTGCAATTCCTGTGCTCGCAGGTTGAGAAAGCACCTGATGGATAGCACCTGCGGGGATCAAGGTGAGACAAGGAAGGGATGCTCTTTCAGGGTTGGAGAGGCATATGCTGATTGATCCTATTAGGAGATTTGGGGACTCAGAGCTTCCCTGGTGGCTCAGAGGTTAAAGCGTCTGCCTCTAATGCGGGAGACCTGGGTTTGATCCCTGGGTCAGGAAGATCCTCTGGAGAAGGAAACGGCAACCCACTCCAGTATTCTTGGCTGGAGAGTCCCATGGATGGAGGAGCCTGGTGGGCTGTAGTCCATGGGGTCGCAAAGAGTCAGACACGACTGAGCGACTTAACTTTAACTTTCAATTTCAAGATTTCTGGATATAGAAGATGTTTCAGTGATAGAAATGATGAGAGACTTCTTGCTTGGTTTGGTCAAAGGCCACGTTGATTCTGCACATGGCTTAGATGGACTCACCTCTCTTAATAGTTTTTATTGGAATATAATTGCTTTATAATGTTGTGTTAGTTTCTGGCGTACAACAACATGAATCAGCTGTACATATACATATATCCCATCCCTCTTGGCTTCCCTCCCATCACACCCCCATCCCACCCGTCTTGGTCATCACAGAGCACCAAGCTGAGCTCCCTGCGCTACACAGCAGCTTCCCGCTGCTGCTGCTGCTGCTAAGTCGCTTCAGTCGTGTCCGACTCTGTGCGACCCCACAGATGGCAGCCCATNGGGGGCGGGGGGTAGGGGGGTGGCTTAAAGGGCACCTAATGTCATCTTCCATGTATAAATACAGCTGGAAAGTTGACAGTGTGGTAACTTGGGGTTGTAAAAATAGAAGTGGTTGTTACCTTTTCTGCTTTTTTTTTCTTTCTGTACTTAACTTTTTTTTTTCGAGACAGAGACAACCTCGTTACCCTCCAGATCCAGCTCAGGGCTCCAGGAACCCACCCTCCATCAGATACTGTCTCCCCGCCCCTTTCCCCATGCCAAGCTCTCAAGGCTCTTGTGCTCTCCCTCCTGTGTTTCCCTTTGGGACTGCATTTCCCGTGGACAGCCCTCCACGTGGGACTTGCACGAAACCCGGGGTATCTGTGAGACTGAGCCTCACCCTCCTTCACGTCACTGAAGGAGGCAACCCACCAAGCTCTGTTCACATCTCCGATCCAACGCATGATCGGTGCTGGGGGATGGGAGGTGGGTCCCGCCAGTCAAAGCATGGCTTCCAGAATGGGGATCTAGGGAGGGGAGCCGCTGCCATTCAAAAATATTCAGAGGATCTCCCTGGCGGTCCAGTGGTTAGGACTCTGTGCTTCCACTGCAGGGAGCACAGGTTTGATCCCTGGTCGGGAAACGGATTCTACGTACAGTGTGGAGTGGCTTATACACACATATATATATTCAGGAAAGAGAGGTGAACTTGTTTACTGCGACCAGAAAATCACCCGACCATCATCAACTGGTTGTTAGTGGTGACACTGCTAACAAAGCCACAAGGTAGAGTCACAAGGGTCCCCACTCCCATGCCCCCACTGATGCATGTGGCTCCTTCTACCCAAATCTACTCGCTAAACTTGCCCCTAGTTCCAGCCAGTGAATCTCAGAGTTGCTGGTACAGTGGAGCTGTTGTAGAGCTGACAGGAAGGCCGCCAGTCCTGGCCCACCCATCTGGGCAGATGTGATTCCATCCGTCACAGTGGTGCCATTTCCTGAGTGAGTCCTCTATGCCAAGCTATATTAGCTAATTTAATTCTCACAATAGCCCCTGTTTTACAGGGGAGGCCTCTGGAAGGCTGACTTGCTCACGGTCGCATGATGGCTGTGCTGGGACTCCAGCCTCAGGTCTGGGTGTCGGGGATGCAGAGGTCTCCTTACTTCCAGGCAGCTCCCTCCCTTGTTGTACAAAAGGGGGAAGTGGGATACTGAGGTCGGGAGGGGGAAGAACTCATCCATTACCAGCATAACAAGTGAGTGCCAGAGCTGGGATTTGACCCCAGAGTTCCTGACCACTTACCCATCCCCTAGCCCCAGATTGCCCGTGGCAGTCTGCCATTTAGCAGGATTTTTCATCCGCTATGTCATTATGTCTTCAGGGGACATAAAACTGTAGGGTCTCGGGAGCAGGGAGGGGCCGTGGAGACCATCTTGCTTGGTTCCCTGTTTGTTGTGACCAGGAATTTAAGGCCTAAATGAGGCAAGTGACTCATGACCCACAGAGTCCTGTGGGTTCTCAGAATCTATCGACCCCCAACTTTAGAGTTCATTTTAATAATAGTTAACTTGGTAGCCAAACCTGGAGCAGACTGGAAACAGTAAATTAGAATGTGGAATTTGTTGTCCACACAGAGATATCTGTTAAATGTGGAATACATGAATGAATGGACTTCCCTTGTGGCACTAGTGGTAAAGAACTCATCTGTCAATGAAGGAGACATAAGGGACGTGGGTTCTATCCCTGGGCCAGGAAGATCCCCTGGAGAAGAGCATGGCAACCCACTCCAGTGTTCTTGCCTGAAGAATCCCTTGGACAGAGGAGCCTGGCAGGCTACAGTCCATATGGTTGCAAAGAGTCGGACATGACTGATGTGACTTAGCATGCATGCACATACAGGAATGAATGAATGGATGGATGGATGGATGGATGGATGACCGCCAGGCTGATTTCTGCCTCCCACCAGGTTTCTCTTCCTGTGGAACTTCCCTGGTGGTCCAGTGGTTAAAAATCTGCCTTGCCATTCAGAGGATGCGGGTTCAGTCCTTTAAGGGGAAACTAAGATCCCACAGGCTGAGGAGTAGCTAAGCCCATGCCCCACAATGAAGGATCCCGCACGAAGCAATAGAGATTGCAGCTAAGACTCAACGCAACCAAGTAAATAAATACTTTCAAAAAACCAGATTAATCATCTTAATCATCCAGCCTTTGCCACTGTGGCTTGGTTCAAGAGCCCTGTAGCTCCCCATTGCCTAGATAACTAAATCACCTCCTTTGTTCTTTCATTATGGTGGAGGCCCCTCTGACCCATTGTCCATGTGGTGAACCCTTCAAAACGCAAATCACACTGCTCCTCCTCACAGCTCCCGATTGCCTCCAGGGAGAAGGCCCAGATTCTCACCCCCAGATCTTAACTGCAGGGTTTTACACAGCAGGCTCTCCATGGCTCTGGCTCCAGCCGCCTCTGGCTGTGACTTCTGCTAGGTGAGCACGTGTGCCTGTCACATCAGAGACATGCCATTCCCCCTGCCTGGGAGCACTCCAGACCCTACCTTGCCTGGCTAACTCCTATACATCCTTTAGATCTCAACCTCATGTCACCGCTTCCAGGCAGCCTCCCCCGACTTCGTACTGTCCGTTGGCCATTCCTCACAGCCAGCTGTCTGTCCCTAGGACTGTACCACCCAATTTGATTATACACAGCATCCTCAGTACTTGTTTTCTGCCCAGACATGAGCTCCAAGTGGGCAGTCTTATTCACCAATATAGGCTTAGCGCCAGAACAAAGCCTGACACATGCTGTAAGTGCCAGTAATTTTAAGTGCCAAATACTCAGTAAGTATTTGCTGAATGATTGAATAAATAGATTTGGCTCCTGGTTGAAACTGATTTATTCATGTGACAAATATTTACTGAGCAGCTACTACGTGTCAGGCATGGTTCTCACCCACACCCTCACAGTGGTGAACAAACAACCACAAAGTCCCTGCTCTCAAGGAACTTCCAGTCTACCTTTGAAGGGGAAAAGTTAGAGAGATAAAGAAGTAACAGAAGGCCAGGTAGAGCTAAGTGCTATGAAAGAAAACAAAGCAGGGATAAGAGGAGTGCCCTGTGTATTTAGGTTTGGTGAGGGGTTTGCCAGTTTCCAAGCGGTAGTCAGGGAATGCTGCCTGGAGGAGGCAACATTTCAGTGCCAAACACAGAGCCTCTGCCTTCCTTGGGCTGGCTCAGCCCTAGGTGTGTCCCAGATTCCCAAACCCTCCCTGCCCCCCAGGGTGGGAGCAAAAGGAACCCAGAAGAGGCCTTTGGCCAAGTCTTGAGGTGGATACAGAAGCCTGGAGCTGCTCTGGACAACAGCGATGATTGGGCTCCTTCTGCGAGGCGAGAGGCGGCGATTGCTTTGTGCACCGAGGACTTGGCTGATTGTAGCCGGGCGATTGGCACCCACAGACCACGGCCGCCAGGGTTTACTGCGCACCCCCAGCCCCTCAGCGGGCCGTGCGCAACGCGCCAGCCCAATCTCGCCTCCTATATTCAGAGTTGATTAGACGCTATTTCTGCCTGGATTTTCAGAAGGCTCAAGAGCTTTTTTAATCACTACAGTGGCTCATTACGGTTTTGCAGTGACACTCATGTCCTTCAGTTCTCTTCTCAGATTAGATTCTATAGTCAGATGAATATTGGATGATTTCATTACATACAAATGCAATCAACAGTTTTGCATAAATTTCTTCTCTTTTCTTGAGTTTCAATTGACCCCAGCACCCATGGTGGCAGGCACGATCCACATGCAAATGAGCTGGGTTTGCAGCCGGGGAGAGGGCCCTGAAGGAGGCGGGCACTCACACCAGTCTGGGAGGGAGCCAGGGTTGGGGGGGTGCCTCAGGTTCTGGAGAGGGGCCTGGGAGGAGGGGGCATGCTGAGGCCTAGGAGGGGCACCCCCTTCAGATGATGTTCTTGCAGGTAAGCTGAGGCACGGGGATGCTCAGAGCCCTGCAGAGAACGGAATGTGGAGTTTCAGGCCAGGCAGCTGGGCGGGGAGGGGCCCACTCAGGATGCCTGGTGGCTACTTGACAACTGGTGTGGACCTGTTACGTATTTTTTTTTACAACTAGCAGGACCTTAACAGTGCATTCCTGGTATATGTTAGCTCTGACCCAAGGACGGCTGCTGCTGCTACTGTTATTATTAATAGCATTATTATCACAGTCATCATGTCATTTCTCCTAGAGGGTTCCAGCTATGGCCGGCCGTGTGGATGAGCATCAAAAGTCTGTAAAAGGCAGACAGGAAAGTTGGGAGCCTGGGCCAGTGGCCCCTGCAGCACTTTCTTGATGTCTCTCCTTTTTTGGCTGGGGGGCAGGGTAGTCTCAGAACTAGGCCTTGGAAAGCCCCTAGTCTCTCCTATATCCAGTGACCGAATCCTTTCTACCACTCAACTGGGGACACATCTCATAGCCTGTGCTTGTTCTCTCCTTGGGCCAAAGAGCTCCCTACCTGCTCCCAGACTGGTCGGGCTTACTCAGCTCCTTGCTGACAGGTGGACCGCACCCTGTGCTCTGGGCCCACCGCTCCTTCTGCGCCCTTGCCCCCTGACACCCGTGAGTCCGCAGTGGGGACTGTGCTCTGCTGCGGCCCCTTGTTTCGGGCTGGCTTCTCACCTCCTGCAGCGTCTCCTCCCAGCTGTCCTTCAGATGTTCCCAGTGGCTGTCATCGGTCAATGTCCAGGCCTGGACTCAATACCAGGCATGAGGCTGGAGGGTAACGTAGGGAGTAAGCTGTGTGTGGTCAGGGGACCCAAGGCTAACAGCTGTGTACCTCTCTTGCGGGGAAGAACCAGGAAGGGAAAGGAAAGTTTGGGCCTGAGGATCTGCCAGGACAGAGGTCTGTGCATCTCAAACCTCACTTCCTCCAGGCAGGTTCTTTTTCAAAGCTCCTTTGTACACAGACATGGCACAGAGAGTGCAGGGTCAGGGGCCCGGAGAGAGGCAGGTGGATTCACAAGTGGTCATGTTTCCGTCCCATCAGGGATGTGACTCCTGCTCCAGTCTTCATCATGGACAGGAACGAACCTCGAAATGGACAGAGCCGGAGCCACAGTGCTACAGCAGCCCCAGGCTCAGGCCCCTGCCGGTCACGGCCCTCAGCTCCCCAGATTGGGGTTAGAGAGATCCAGGAATCTGAATGGAAGTAGAGGAGCCCCATATGGCTCCCATGTGACTGCTGGGACCACTGCGGTCCAGAGAGGGGAAGGTAGGGCAGAGGGCCACACAGCGTGAGGCCAGAGCCTCCAGATGTAGTCCCAGGCTGCTGCCCCTGAGGGCCATTCCTGGCCATCCTGTCCTACTGTGCACAGTGACGGAGGCGCCTTCTCCAGCTGAAGGGATCTGTCTCTCACTGCCTGTGTGTTTGACCTTTGCTGCTTTTCAGCCTCCCCGGGCTCCTCTTTCTTTTTGCAGCTCTGTGTGCACTCCCCCCACCCCACCCCGCCAGCTCTCTCTGTCTTCAGCCTTGAGTCTGTCCCTCTGTCTCTGGATCCCTTCCTCCCCTCTCTCTCTCTCTGCCCCTGGCTGCCTGGTCCCTTTGCCAGGCTGCATCTGCTCCTTGCTCTCAGCTGCTGAGGTTTTTAGATCTGAGAGCCCCTGAGGCTGTCTCCCTTAGCGCTGTGGCCGCTGGAAGGAAGAGGTCTGGGGTGGGAGTTGGTTTCTGAACTTTTCAGAACCTTCTGCACTGGCCATCATTGGACCAATCATTTTCCCTCTGGGGCAAGGATGTAGGAAAGCAGTCATCTCTCTTGCATCACAGAGCTGTTCTGCTGCTTGGCG
>SJYV01009358.1:2485151-2503077 GCA_006410875.1 Neotragus pygmaeus | reverse complement strand
CTCGCGGGGGGTGCTGGGAGGTGGGGGCAGCAGGAAGTCTCTCTCAAGCAGGTGGGGGTCATTCTATCCAGACCTCCATCTTTCAGCTGCTGTCTGGGTCAGGCTCCACACGTGGCCACTCCACAGCTGCTCGTCTTCCCTCCAGGTCTTCCTCGTAGAATGAACCTGGTCCCCTCACCCCGGTGGAAATCGGGTCTGCACCCACCTCGCCACCTCCTCTCCTTTCCCAGTTCACCTGTCTCTCACCCAGGCACAGAGGCCTGCTTTCCTCTGATGGCCCTGCTTTCTGACTCCATGCCTCAGTACACACAGGACAGAGAGGAGAAGGCTGGCCTCCAGAGGCTGGCAGGTCGGTGCCAAATCCCAGCTCTGCCGCTTGCCAGCCAGGTTGTCTCAGGCAAGTGACTTAACCTCTCTGAGCCCCAGTTGCTTCCTCCATAAAGTGCAGATGACACTCTTGCCCTTGGAAGGCTGGTATAAGGATTGGTAACTTCTGCGAAAGTACCTGGCCCAGAGCTGGATACAGAGTAGACACATGGTAAAGCATTTGTTATGGATAAATGAATGCAGAAATAACAGATGAATCGTAAAATCGAAACCTGGACAAGGGGGGCTGGGGGAAGGATTGCCGGGTGTCAGGAATGGCACAGGAAAGGGCATGGAGGGACCGGGGAGCCATGAGCGCTCAGGATGGATGCAAAATGCAAAATCCCAAAGGAAAGTCTCAGGTGGTGGTGGGGGCATGGTCAGAGGATAGGGCCTTGCCGAGAGTCAGTGATGCACGGGCAGATAAGAGTAGGTGTCGGGAGCAGAGGGCTTCCCAGGTGGCTCAGTGGTCAAGAATCCGCCTGCTAGAGACATCTTCCTGGAGGAGACTGGGCATGGAGGCACAGTCACGGCCCAGAAGTGGGGCTGAGGCCGCTCTGGGGTGGGGGGTGTCCCTGGGGGGCACCAGAGCACAGGGACCCTGATGTCTGACAGCCTGGAGCTCTTGACGTGGGTCTGCTTCTTACTGGGGTCCATATCCTCAGTCCCACCTGGCCCAGCTTGTGCCTCCTCTTGCCAGTCCCCAGAGAGTGGGAAGGGCGGGTTTCTGGCCGCTCCAGACCTGACCCCCGTATCTGACTCCATTACAGGGCCTTGGCTAAGCTGACTCCCCTTTCTGATCCTTACTTTCTCCACCTGTGAGATGGGATATCAGTGTCTGTGGGCACTGGGCTGGGAGCCACTGAGGTCAGAATGAGTGCTGAACGGTGTCAGCTCCTGACCGTCACCTCAGGGCCCCTGACCCCTGGAGCAGGCCCAGACCCCCGATTCAGAACATCAAAAGCCAAAAGGGTGTGTACTGCGGTGGTCAGACTCTGTCTTGCTGGGTGCTCTTGAAAACTTAACCTAGTTCTATAGTTTCCTCATCTGTAAAATAAAGATTATACTAGAAGCCCAGAATCCCTTATCTAAAAATCTATCAAGTTGAATGCTGTCAGAGCATGTCTGAGTCTAGTCTATTATACAATACACCCTGTATATTGTACAACCTCCCCGTGGGGCCTGGCACATTTAAAAAATATATATATATATTTTTATTTATCTGGCTGTGCTGGGTCTTAGTTGCAGCACTCGGGATCTAGCTCCCTGACCAGGAATCGAACCCAGGCCCCTTACATTGGGAACATGGAGTCTTAGCTACTGGACCACCAGGGAAGTCCCTGGGGGCATTGCTCATAATCAAATTCATTCACATTTTTCCCCAACAAAATGTATGCATATTCATACCAGGTAGTGAAATGAAGACCAAAATAGTGTCTCCTCCTTAGTTCAGGTCACCAAGTGTCTGTAAGACCTTTTGGTCACTGAAGCTTATAGCGTTGTGGAGACGGGATTGAGGTCCTGGAGTATGTACCCGCACGGGGTACACACGTGTGGATAAGATGAGTTACTACACACAAGGTGTGCAGAGCCACACCTGCACACAGTGAGGGCTCACACATGCTATACGATGGCTCCCTCTCCTGCCCCAAACCCTCCCGTGGCTTGCACGTCCTCAGGGTAAAATGGAAACAATTTTGAGGGAGTCCCTTTGTGATAGGAGGGCTTCCCTGATAGCTCTGCTGGTAAAGAATCCGCAATGCAGGAGACCCCGGTTGGATTCCTGGCTTAGGTAGACCCGCTGGAGAAGGGATAGGCTACCCACTCCAGTATTCTTGGGCTTCTCTCACGGCTCAGCTGGTAAAGAATCTGCCTGCAATACAGGAGAGCTGGGTTTGATCCCTGGGTTGGGAAGATCCCCTGGAGAAGGGAAGGGCTCCCCACTTCAGTATTCTGGCCTGGAGAATTCCATGGACTGTATAGTCCATGGGGTCACAAAGAGTTGGACACGACTGAGTGACTTTCACTTTGTGACCGGAACTCTAACTCCAGTCTCTGGGCTGACCCTGCACACCCTAAACTTTTAGCTTCATCAACTTTTTTCAGTTCCTCAGACACATCTGGTTCTCTCTCTCTCTGCAGGCTGTTGCACTTGCTGTGACTTCTGTTTAAAATGCCTCCCTTCCAGGCCCCCTTAACTGTTTCATCCTGTACATCTCACAGCCTCACCTAAGCAGAAATCATACGCTGGGAGAATTGCTGGTCTCTCCATCTAGGCTGAGATCTCTGGGAAGGCGTGGCCATATGCACATTCTTCTCTGGTATCCACTTTGTGTGAATGAATGGACCTCTTCACCCACCAATGGCATTGCCAGTAACATGGAACCTGAGTACATGTTTGTTGAATGAATAAATGAAACAGTTCTGGAGGTATGATCCTACCCCTATATGTATCCCAGGAGAAGATTCTTGGAATGTTCTTTCCTCCCGCCTCCCTCCAAACTTCGCAAATGATTTTTTTTAAGGGACCCAGTCCATGCAGAGGGATCTCTCTGGGCTGCGGTGGGGGAGCCTCCAGGATTGAAGGGTCGGAGGAGGTGGCAGTACATTAGGCAGAAACCACTTGTCCAGGGGTTGGTAGAGGCCTCTGGAGCCAGGGGAGCAGGAGGCGGGGGGGATGGGGCCTCCAGCACTCTGGACAATTGCTATAAAATAAACTCCATAATCAGGTAAATGCGTTCGTGCCGGGGATGGTTCCCCTGCAGCTGCAGGCGTCCCCCCCTGCCCCGGACCTGGAGGGGACCTGTCTAATCTCAGGGTAATGAAAACATGGGTCCAATTACCGTGGAGGGCCGGGGCCTGAGCCGCGGCCGGAGTGGGGAGCTGGGCCCCCTGGCAGCGGAATTAGAACATTTAAGCTGTCAGGCCGAATCCGGGAAAGGCCTGATTACCTGGCCTGAGAAGGGGCCGCTTTGGTTTGGTGTCGACTATAATTTCCTGGCCGCCGGCCGTGAAGCCAGGGGCCACCTTTCCTCCTCTGCGATGGGGGTCCAAGCCCCCCATCCCTGACCTCCACCCCTCTGGACCCGCTTAGAGGGACCAGCCTTAGGCCTCCCAAGCTGCCCGTGTGAGGCAGAAAGAGGAACAGGTACCTGAGCGACACAAGCCGGGTGTGTGTAATACCTGGACACAAGTTAAGGAGGGAGTGCGCATCAGCCACGACCTCATGTGTGAGCTGGATACGGAACATGTAGCATGGATGTCCTGAGTCCTGTGAATGACACGTGTGCTGTCTGGACCATGTGCAGCTGCTCCGGCACAGAGGTGTGTGGGGAACTCATACATGGGGACTGTATGTACGGGATTACCCGTGCGGACCTGTGCGCATGGCAGGGCTGTGGGTACACAGGTTACATGGGGTGTGTGTTCACAGTTGTAGGTCCTGGGCTCTAAGTGCTGTGAGAACAAGAACCAAGTTCACCATGCTGACTGCTGGCCCCTCAGCACTAACTGGGTGCGTGGCTAGGTGAATAGATGTTGATTATATGTAACCGTTGAATGAATTTACATCTGTGTGACAGATACACACTGGCAGCTGTGTGATGTATGTATTAAAAGTTGGAACCGGGACATCCCTGGTGATTCAGTGGTTAAGAATCTGCTTCCCAATGCAGGGGACACAGGTTCAATCCCTGGTGGGGGAACTAAGCTCTCACAGGCCACAGGACAACTAAACCCGTGCGCCTCGACTACTGAGCCTGCAGGCTGCAATGAAGGCCCAGTGCAGACAAAATGAAAAAAGAAAGGAAGAAAGAAAAGAGACCAAAAAAAAAAAAGTAGTAGCAGATGGAGGCTGTGTGGTGTGCGTGCCTGCTGTAAGTGTTGCCTTTCCCCACTGTGCGATGTAGGGGCAGGAACGATGAATACTGCGAGGGCCTGAAGGTGAACTGTGTGACCACATAGACCCGTGCACCATGCGCGCCTCCTCCCCTTAGAGACTGTGTGATCTCAAGCAACTCATCTGACCTCTCTGAGCCTGGCTTTTCTCATCTGTAAACACAGCGAACTTTCACTGAGCACCTACTATGTGCCCAGTACTGTCATTTTCACGAATTATTAATATTATCTTATTGGACTTATCACAATAACCCTAAAAGTAAGTATAACTAATGTCCCTATTTTACAGATGAGAAAACGGAAGCTCTCAGAGCTTAAATGATGGTAAAGCCAGGATTCAAACTCAGGCAATCTGACTGCAGTGAGAGCTTTTAACAACTGGGTTAAACAGATAATACCTATTTTGCATGGTTATCATAAGTTAATCCAAGTAATTCCCTGGTGGCTCAGACAGTAAAGAGTCTACCTGCAATGCAGGAGCCCTGGGTNCTCTCACATCCATACATGACTACTAGAAAAATCATAGCCTTGACTAGACGGACCTTAGTTGGCAAAGTAATGTCTCTGCTTTTGAATATGCTATCTAGGTTGGTCATAACTTTTCTTCCAAGGAGTAAGCGTCTTTTAATTTCATGGCTGCAGTCACCATCTGCAGTATATCAGATTATAGAGCCTACCAAATCAATATTAAATAACTCTGTGTAAGGGCTTGTTCTGAAGTCTTGTTAAGACCAAAGAAAACTCATTTATCATTTAATATGATGATTTCTGGTGATTAAACATCTATCTAGAAGATTTGTAGTTGTTGACTTTTAAAATATAATTTTTCCATCTTTCTTGCTTATCCCCAGCACCACTGCCTACAAATATGCTATGTACCTATTGGTAGTAATCTGCTGAGTCTATAAATGATCCTTTCAATTAACTAATTGAAAAACTTGATGTAGCCAAGCTATAGCTTGGCTGACTCTATAGTTGAACTTCCTTTGCTTATTTCATTCATTCATCATTTTATTGAACTTTTACTTTAAAGCCACACATAGTGCTAAGCACTTGGGATTCTCAACTAAACAGGGTACCATCTCTGTTCTGAAGTTACACTCAAGAGTCCAGTGGAGGTTTGAGATAAGTTTAAGCAGATAATCATAGTATCACATATGAAGGAAGACTTGGTGTGTGAAAAAACTCAATGGAAACACAGAAAAGAATGCTGTGAAACTTTAACTTTGCTCATACAAGAAAGAACTTTGGTCACCCATCCTTTGCAGTGTCTTCGCTGTACCAAAAGACCAAGTTGACCATCATCAGGATGGGTACAGCCTGCCGTTGCCATTAGTAATCAAGCAGTTAATGTGACAAACTTCTTGAATACATGGATTATTTTAAAGGAAATTTCAAACTTTTGTAAATTTATAGGAGGTTTTGATTAAAATTAGGTTTTAGGAATGAAAGTTGGCTAGTGAAAAAGGTCTTTCTGACATTTGTTACCAACTAATTTAAAACATCTTAGATTTTAAAAGTTGGATTTGGAAATCAAATATTTCATCACTCTTACTTGTTGGTAAGCTCCCATAGCCGTACATTTACTAATGTTTACTAAATTTTCTTAAAATTTAATGATTCACAGGTGGTCTTTGTTCGTATTATTGTTTCCACAAAGATTCAACATTACTAATCAGTATTTAGTGTACTTTGCTTTTAAAATATAAGTGAAGAAAACCTCATCCAATAGATAAATTATGATACTGATTATATTTTGTTTCTTTTATTTGAGAAAGTAGTCTTCTAATATATTTTGCTAGCACTGACTTAAACATTAACATTGAAAAATGTTAGGTTTTAGACTAGCAGCAAGTAAAATAAATGCCATAAGAAGTTTAAAATAATAACCTGTAACATAAGCTTGACTTAAAGTTTCTTTCTGGTCTTTTTCTTCCCTTCTAAGTAGGATACAATGACATTTTATGTTTACAATGAGAACTTTAAACAACTAGAAAATTTTAGGTGCTTTATTCTTTTCCAAATTTGATAATCAATAAAATACCAAGTAGGAAGCGTGGATTACATATATAATTAAATTCAAGATTCACTTCCATTTTTATTTAATTTTCACTCATCTTTTTATATGTCTATCAAAAGTATTTNCAACTAGAAAATTTTAGGTGCTTTATTCTTTTCCAAATTTGATAATCAATAAAATACCAAGTAGGAAGCGTGGATTACATATATAACTAAATTCAAGATTCACTTCCATTTTTATTTAATTTTCACTCATCTTTTTATATGCCTATCAAAAGTATTTTCTCAAGTAGCCTATCTAGAAATTTAAGTTAGGAAAGAAACCACTTTTCTCTTCTTTCCTTAACTTCTCTAATCTATTGATTTTCTTAACTTCTCTTAATAGTAACTCAAATGTCAAATAAATATCTATTTGAATATGAAGAAACCAAACAGAAAATTATGACTTCTGAACTTGCCGCTCTGGCAAAAATCACATCAAAATCATACTACTACCCAGAGCCTTCTCATTTATATTGTATATCTCAGAGCTATACAATAAAAGAATAAATATAAACACAATAAAGTGATGAAGATACGATTTATCCTACTGGTAGAATAGCTGTTGCTTGAGCTGCACCTAAATGCTTGTGGATTTACAAAATAACATCTTCTAGGTTTATGGCTGAGCATTTCCATACAAGTAAGCTAAAAGATAAGTTTTATAAAACAAAATTTAGCCTGAAAATCTTGAATTTAAATTTACATCTATCATCCCTGCCTAAGAGGTTAACAATAGACAGAGGTAGATAATTCTTATTTGGAAAAGGTATGGAGCATGTGTTCAGGATTTTTCTGCTGTGTTGTAATTGCCAAAGGCAAGGTCTCCAGGGAAGAATGATAAGATCCAGAAATGACTTTTCAAAATGTACACAAAGAAGAAGCTGAATAAAAAGAACTAGATTTTAGTAACAGAATGAATTACTTTGGTTGTAAAATGGATATTTATACACATGAAATTTTCACATATGTATATATATGAAAAGTTGGTTGCAAAATCTTACACATATACACATTTTTCTTACTGATATTCTTCTCATGCTTAGAATAATTATCATAAGTTAATCTGAGACGATAAATGTCTTTTCTGTAGCCCAAATCTAAACTTTTGTCTGATATACTACTTGCTTGCACATTTAGGATTATTTCCTTTTACCTGACATGCAACATTTTAATCACTCTTAACTTCTCCATCAATTATAATCTTTTATAAGAAATTATTACTATTGCAGTAGTTTCTAGTTGAGTATAGCTCAATTGAATTATATATATCTGAAATGTCACAGATAAGTAACATGTATTTTAAGAGATTATGAGGGCTAACATAACATATACTAGTATCACATATGCCTTAAGACAATACATTTGAAATAGAAATAAGCAAGGAGAAAATGCACTCTTAATGGTTTCCAAATTATACTTATTAACTCTTTTGATATATTGGGTGTAACCATCATAGATAAGGGGAAGTGAAACAGAGCAGGGAAGTATATATATGTTTGCATTTGATGCAAAAGTGATTTTTTTGTTTGTTTGCAGTGGAAGGTAGATGCAAAGAAGGGAAGATCACCAAAATGTTTCCCATTCATAGTAGATTCCTTTAATTAACTGAAGAGAATTTCTGATAGATACTGGGTTTTGAACAAATTTACAAAGAATGAAAGAAATTTTGTCCTTTGGTGAATTGCATGAACAAGATCCTAATTAATTACATGTAGTACACGATCTTGGGATAGAAAGGAGAAAGAACAGAATCATGGAAAAAATGGGAACAGGGTCTACTTTCTTGGTGTAAAGAAAAAAATAGCATCCTTCTTGGCAGAGAAGGAGAAAAGGAATCCATTAAAATATAAATAAATGAAAATATCCAGACATTTCCAGGGATGAAACAAGCATGGGAATTATTGCATTATTTGAACATACTGTGGGTCACCTTATGTGCCTTCCCAAAATTAAGCCCCGTTGTAAAATTCTACTAGGTTTTACATAGAAGAAAAGTTTTGTAAGTTAACTTACAAATTGTTATTAATCATGTTTTTAAATACCAATATTATACACATGCATTATATTTATCATGAGCACTATATTTAAAATTACAGCATATTTAGTTTTAAAAAAAGAAAGCAAATAAAAAGTGAATCTACTTTGTTCCCAGGTTTGTGCCTCTCTCCTCTGGTTTACTTCTTAAAATATTTGTAACAACCACTCTAGTGATGAAGAGTTGAGTTTTCTACAGGAAGGATTCATATTAAAAAATTCATTCAAATTCAAAACAAGACATTTAGCCAAAATTTTTGGAACCGTTCTGAAAATCCAAATAGAAGGCTTCATTAGCTCAAAATTGTAGGATGCCAACTGGCTTAGAGAATTTCGGTGATGTCCTCTCACCACCTTCACCTCATGGAGGAAGACCAGCTGGCCTGCAGACACTCATCCTGTTTAAGCATTGGAGGGTGGGCGCCCTCCATTCTTTCCCTGCACACAGTCGGTACACTGGCCCTTTGACATATCAGAGAAAATTCCACAAAATAGAGAGCTGAGATAAGGATGGCTTTAAAGACTGGTTTACAGGCAGTTGTGAGTCAGCTCCCCAGTGTATACATCTTCTTGTCACAGTTAGAGGAGGAGGATGTTACGGGCATCTAGTGGGGAAAGGCTGCTAAATATCTTACAATGCATAAGACAGCCCCCCACATCAAAAATTATCTGCCAGTTTAGCCCATCCTAAAGGAGATCAGTCCTGGGTATTCATTGGAAGGACTGATGTTGAAGCTGAAACTCCAATACTTTGATCACCTGATGCGGAGAGCTGACTCATTTGAAAAGACCCTAATGCTGGGAAAGACTGAGGGCAGGAGGAAAAGGGGATGACAGAGGATAAGATGGTTGGATGGCATCACCGACTCAATAGACATGGATTTAGATGGACTCTGGGAGTTGATGATGGACAGGGAGGCCTGGTGTGCTGAGGTTCATGGGGTCACAAAGAGTTGGACACGACTAAGCCACTGAACTGAACTGAACTGCACTGTGCCAAAGAGGAGAAACCCTGGTGTAAACTCAACAGTTTCTCTTTGTGATTTTTCTTTAAGGTCTAGTCAGCCCCTTACCTAAATGGTTTTCTGAGATTGTGTGAAGAACAAATGTAAGGTTTCATTCAACCAAGGCAAGGTTTCATTGCCACCTATGGAAACCTTTGCATGGTGCAAACCTTTGGTAACAAGAACAGTCTGGTGGAACAGAAGGAAAGTTTTTGACACCCAATTTCCCTGGTGGCTCAGACAATAAAGAATCTGCCTGCAGTGCAGAAGAGCCAGGTTCAATCCCTGGATTTTGAAGAGCCTCTGGAAAAGGGAATGGCAACTCACTCCAGTATTCTTGCCTGGAGAATTCCATGGACAGAGGAGCCTGGTGGGCTACAAGTCCAAAGAATCCAACACAACTGAGCTACTTTCACTTTGAATTTAAAATATTCCAGTACCATACAAAAATATTTAGCTATGTTTAAAGCCTCTAAGAAAAGTAATCTATTGCAAATATATAATGCCTTTCACTCTGAGATATGGTCCTTAATATAAATGTGTGGCCTTTCTCTTAAAGGCTAAACCCAGCTTTTCATTTAATGTCCCCCGTGGAGAGGCCTGTCATTTGTTTAGTAAATGTTTAGCTCTTTTTTTTTTTTTTTTTTTGCTGCACTGGGTCTTTGTTGCTACACACGGCTTTCTCTAGTTGCGGCGAGGCGAGCAGGGCCTACCGTCTAGCTGCAGTGCACTGGCTTTCTGTTGCGGCAGCTTCCCTTCTTGTGGAGAACAGGCTCTGGGTGCACAGGCTTCAGTGGTTGCAGCACGTGGGCTCTAGAGCTCCAGCTCAGTCGCTGTGGTGCAGGAGCTCAAGTTCCACGGCATGTGGCATCCTCCCAACCCAGGGATCAAACCCGTGTCCTCTGCACTGGCAGGATTCCCGACCACTGGACCACCAGTAAAGCCCCATAGCTCTCTCTTCACCAAGACTAATTGTGTGACTATAGTCATCTCTGTTTTTTAATACTTTCCTGTCTAGTCGGTTAAACCATAGGAAACTGCCATTTTCTTTCACATAAATGTGTGTATGTTAGTCATGTCTGACTCTTTGCAACCCCGTGGACTGTAGCCTGCCAGGCTTCTCTGTCCATGGGTTTCTCCAGGCAAGAATACTAAAGTGGGTTGCCTTTCCCTTTTCCAGGGGATCTTTCAGACCCAGGGATCAAACCCGGGTCTCCTGCATTCNAAGTTCACTCTGCACATGTGATTTAGTACCTGATACAGTGGGTAGAAGGGTCCCTCAGGAAGTACTTTGCAGCTATTACAGCACCTTTATGATATCTTATTTGTGTATTTTTTAGAATTTATAAGACTTAACCCAGAATTTCATTCTATTTGGGCAAAAGATCCAGGGAGAAACTTCCAGTAATTCAGAAACACTTAAACATAAATTTCATTCTCACTTATCCCATGGTATCTATATATAGCCATGGAATATGTATTAATATGGCCTGTGTCCAAATCGTGTTACATTACTATCCGATATACCTTGCGCAAGTTATTTTACCTCTCTGTGTCCCAGTTTCTTCATCTCTTCAAATGAGCAGAAAACATTTCCTATCTCATAGGAAAATTATGGGAACCATGGCTTGCTATAGGACTCTCCTTCTATAGTGTTAGCATAAATCCTGACACAAGTAAGAGTTTACAGGGTCAATAGACAGCAAAATGAGACAAGCCCTTATGTTGAACAGATCTTGATTACTGCAGAGTTTCTTTAACATTGACCTATATAGGCTAGTGCACAAAAACAGTAAAGAAATAAATATAAAAATAGTACCCGTGTGCTAAGTTGCTTTGGTCATGTTCAACTCTTTGCAACCTTATGGACTGTAGCCTTCCAGGTTCCTCTGCCCATGGGATTCTCCAGGGATTATACCAGAGTGGGTTGCCATGCCCTCCTTCAGAGGATCTTTCTGACTCAGGGATAAAAACTGCATCTCTAATGTCTTCTGCATTGGCAGGCAAGTTCTTTACTGTTAGCGCCACCTAGGATAATAGTGTTCATTTCTGTCTTTTACTCAGTTCAGTTCAGTCAGTCACTCAGTCGTGTCTGACTCTTTGCGATCCCATGGGCTGCAGCAAGCCAGGCTTCACTCTCTACCACCAACTTGAGGAGCTTTCCCAAACTCAAGTCCATTGAGTTGGTAATGCCATCCAACCATCTCATCCTCTGTTACCCCATTCCCTTTCTGACTTCAATCTTTCCCAGTATCAGGGTCTTTTCCAATGATTCAGTTTTTTGCATCAGGTGGCCAAAATATTGGAGATTCAGCTTCAGCATCAGTCCTTCCAGTGAATATTATCTACTCAGTAACTTTGTGTAATACTCTGGAGTAAGGCACAGTTTCATCTGGTTGTCACAAAAATAATACCCAAACCCGTGCTATGCTTCTTCAGAGGAGCTACGTATATTAAAATAGACAACTGTATCAGTTTGATCCTTCAGGATAACTAGAAAATTTTGATCTAGCTTCTTAAAAGAACTGGGCAATTCTGCCAATGGCACTAGAGAACTACTTCAAATGTTTCTGCTGTGAGTCAAAGGTGAGAGGACGAGGCCTGGTAACTAAGCCTAGTGGCCCTGGGAAGCAGATAGAAGGTGCTAAGATTTGAAGTTTGGTCCTATACTCTGCAACCAAACTGAAGAGGCTGATATCAGGTAGGAGAGAAATATTAATAGAATCTCCAATTCATAGCACAGTAAATTTTCTATTTTCGATTCTCATTGTAAATAATAAACATAGTTATGAGACTAAGATTTATCTTTTCCATTTCTGTTATACTGATTCCAAGGAGTCAACTTGAGCTAATTCACAGAATATGTTCCATGGGAAGGTATCAAATTGCTCAAACAGGTAAAGAACACTTATGAATATACAGGCATTCACTCAACTTCCACAAATCCCTAATGAACTAGAAGTTTTATAGGCAATAAAAATCATTAAGCAGTATTTATAAACATATATCTTCTATTGGAAAATATAAATAGTTGTTATTTTTACTACCTGGTTAGATGCTATGATTTAAAACCTAGACTACTAGCTCCTAGTTCAGTTTTTTCTCATTCTATTCATTTATCAATATACCTTCATCTCAAAGACTTTCCCAAGAATAAATGAACATTCTAAATCCTCTAATGGATACTGTCAGTGTGGCTGCTCTTCCAAGTGTGGAGTCAGCACTTCAAGACCCAGCACTTGTCTCCATTGATTGGTAAGCGATACCACTTTTCTGGGTTCATAGTCAGAGACATAGGAACAGACAGTGCAGCTATACCATGGAGCTTTACACACACACAACTGCAATTAGACTTCCTTTTTAAAATAGGAAAAGCAATCTAATAAAAAATAAAGAGCTGTAAAATATTTTACATATATTACAGTTTCACAAACACAGGAACAACTGAGTTTTTCTATCCTTGATTCTAGCATCTTACACCAATCATTCATTCATACATTCAGTCAAAAACTTCAGTGTTTATCAGGTACTGTGCTCAGTGGGTGCTCCAGGAGCATCAAGTCCAATGGGGCATATCTTTAAAAGGGGAACAAAATGTGTTGTGTGCTAAGCAAAGTGCTGAATAATGAACTCCATTGAGGGAAGTCCCTGAAAACTTCCTAAAAGAAGTGACATTTGTGCTAAACCCTAAAAGACTGATTAGCACGAATTAGCCAGGGGAGGGTACAGGGGTACAGCATGAACAGAGACCTTGAGTTGTGAAGCTGCTTGGTTTGTGGGGTGCCTGGAAATGGCAGCCCACTCCAGTATTCTTGCCTGGAGAATCCCATGGGTGGAGGAGCCTGGTGGGCTACAGTCCACAGGGTNGGGTACAGGGGTACAGCATGAACAGAGACCTTGAGTTGTGAAGCTGCTTGGTTTGTGGGGTGCCTGGAAATGGCAGCCCACTCCAGTATTCTTGCCTGGAGAATCCCATGGGTGGAGGAGCCTGGTGGGCTACAGTCCACAGGGTCGCAAAGGGTTGGACACGACTGAGAGACTTCACTTTGAGACTGGACACTGACAGGAAAGAGTGGGAAGTAGTCCAAGTGATCAGAGATGAGACCAGATAGGCCGATGAAGGTCAATTTTACACACCAGTATTTAGATAATAACCTATAGATATCTCATAACCACAAGACATTGTAAAATTTGGGAATGACAAGATTACCTTCGATGTTTGAAAGGCAGTAATTCTGGAGATTCTTGGAGTGGAGAGTGAGGCTGTGGAGATTGGATCCAACAGTGTTAAATGAGATCAAGAAAGAAAAGTTTAGAGCTCTCGAATCAGACGGTAGCAGAGAAGGTTTGGTCACATATTGAATATTTGAAAGATATGACTACTGATTACCATTATAAAGAGATTTACCACTTGAGAGAAATTAAAGACATACAAAATACTTGGTGAATCTGTTTTAACTTTACTGCTTCATATTGAAACATAATTTATTCTTCCTTTTCTATAACCTCACCTTTCACTTATTTCTACATATACAGCAATTACATTTCTGGATATCCCATTATATTTTAATGCATACTTTTTATGGCATTTGACACGGCAGACTACTTTCTCTCCTGTAACTCCAACTTCTTCAGCTTCCACATCACTGTCTTTCAAGGTTATTATCCTACTTCTCTGACAATGTTCTCTTCAGGTTTCATGTTGCTTCTCATCTTTCTCTCTCACCTCAAATGCTGGTTTTCTCCTGGTTCTGTATTTCTACCCCAGCCCCTTCCCAGTCCATCAAACCACCTCATTCACTTCTGTGTTACTAATCACGTGATGACTCCAATTAGCCAATTAGTCAGCAAACACTTTGTAAGCATCTATGCTATTCTAGGCGCTATACTACAAGCTGAGATTTTGTCACAAGTATATCCAGTCATTTTCCACAAGATGAAAACTTTTGTTCACTTTATGAGGTGTGGGGAAGGTTCAATAGGAGGATGCAATGGGATGACAGAGGAAAATTATAAATACAATTTTGGAAGGGTAGAAGATAAGTAGAAGTTGGGGAGGCTAAGAGATACACTTCTGGCAGAAGAGATAGGGAAAAAGTGGAATCACTATATGCCTTGAATTCCATTCTTTATCAAAACTCAGGATAGAGTGGCAAGCAATGAAGTTNGGAAGGGTAGAAGATAAGTAGAAGTTGGGGAGGCTAAGAGATACACTTCTGGCAGAAGAGATAGGGAAAAAGTGGAATCACTATATGCCTTGAATTCCATTCTTTATCAAAACTCAGGATAGAGTGGCAAGCAATGAAGTTGTAAAGAAGGCAGGATTCAGATGAAGGAGGGTCTTGTAGGACGTGTTAAGGAGCTTAGATTTTTTTTTTTTAAGTTTTATTGAAATGTAGCTGAATAATGATTTTATGTTAATTTCTACTGCACAGCAAAGTGATTCAGTTATACATGTATATACATATATATTGTTTTTCACATCCTTTTCCATTATGGTCTATCACAAGATATTGAATAAAGTTCCCTATGTTATCCAGTAGGACTTTGTTGTTTATCCATTCTATATATAATAGTTTGTGTTTGCTCCCAATCCTTACCTGCTTCTCCCTTGGCAACCGCAGGTCTGATCTCTGTATCTGTGAGTCTGTTTCTGTTTCATAGGTATGTTCACGTGTCATATTTTAGATTCAACATACAGTGATAACATATGGTATTTATCTTTGTCTTTCTGACTTACTTTGCTTAATATGATCACCTCCACTAAGGAGCTTAGATTTAGTTTATAGGTCATGAGGAGTTTGTAAGTACCAGTTACTCCAGCAGCTACATGAAGGGATGATCATAAAGGGACAATACTAGAGTTGGGAATTATTTAGGATGCTGGTTGGTAGTTAACATGAAAGACATTCAGCAGTTGACTTAATAGATCAGTGGTAGTGGATGGAAAGAAGGGGGCTGGTTCAAGAAGTGTATAGGAGGTAAAAATCAATAGAACTTAGTGGTTAATTTGATGAAACATCAGAGAGAGAGAGAGAGACTCTTCTGGGACGTCTGCTGCTGCTGCTGCTGCTAAGTCACTTCAATCATGTCTGACTCTGTGCGACCCCATAGATGGCAGCCCACCAGGCTTCCCCATCCCTGGGATTCTCCAGNCATCCAGCACCTAGACAGATTTTGAAAAAAAGTGAAATGACAGTTATTAGGTTTCTTGCTTTGAACACAATTCCATTGTGTATTCTTAAACTCTGTTAACGAAAAAGTTGAATACAATTCCATTGTATATTCTTAAACTTCTGTTAATGCAAAACTTCTGCAGAAGGTAAGATGCCTTTCTTTCATGTTTTGCAATCCCAAGTACTATATTATTTTTTATAATTTAGCCAAGTTATTATCTCATTAAAATTAATACCAAGTTTATACCATTCCATTTTTGTAGGTTCTCTAAGATTTGAGGGCTATTCATAGTGGTGAAAATTCACAATGGACATGATTCACAGTGTGAAATACTTAAGTATCACTATTATCTGTGCAGTCTCTGCTGGTAGAAGAATCATTTTTAGGCTTCACCAGTGTGTTGGAACATACACTGCAGCATCTCTATTCTAAAATGGTTTTTATACTAACTCTTTACAACAAATTACTTTTGCAAATGCCTATATTTTCTGAGATTTCTTCTTTGTGATTTTTATAAATATTTAATGCTTTCAACCCATTAGTATATGTGACATAATGCACATTGGTCAGGATGTTGAATCAAGTAATAGTTATAGTATATAAAGCATTCTTCAGCCCCAACCAGGCAATGATCTTGCCATTGTTTACATCCTGTGTATTGGGATGAAACTGTTTCAGTTCATTTTTGCTGCATAAGAAATAACCCCCAAACATATAGGCTTAAAACAATAAATGTGGATGGGCAGTGTGGGCTGGGATCAACTGTGCAATTCTGGCTGGTTCCCTAATGTGGTAGACTAGTTGAGCACAGAGGAAACTGCTTTTTCTATCATCCTCAAGGTGGCCAAGAATTCTATAATGTTCTAAGAGGAAGAGAAGCAGTCCTATTGAGTATGTGCTGAGAACTGGCACAATTTTATTTCCACCATGTTTTGTTAGTCTATGCAAGTTACAAGGCCAGTCCTGATTCAAGAGTTAAAAGAAATAGATATCCCCACTTGCAGGGACAAGTCCCCAGAGTTACTTTGTGATTTGGTATGCATATACAGGGATGAGCAGAGAACTGTAACCATTTTTTTCCATCTACCACAGAGGTCGTTCTCTTGTTTGTAGTTAGATGAGTGTGACTGCTCTTTTATTCAGCATTCTCTTCCTGTCTAAGGTAATGTCCCTTCCTTTGTAAAAACACACTCAACAGTTGATACAGGGGATAGTATATAGGAGATTGTTTCTATTGTACTTCCCAGTTTGTAAAGGGAAGAGTAGGAATATTAATAATAATTTTTTTTAAAGGCCAGTCAAGAAACCCTCATACACTCAACACATATCTATTAAAGCACCAGCTTTATGCTAGGCACTTTAAGCACTTTTGGGGTTGGCCAAAAAGTTCATTCAGGTTTTTCCACACACTCTTACAGAAAAACCTGAAAGAATGTTTTGGCCAACCCAATAGCCGTGGACAGGAAAGACAGAAGTCTCGGCTATTATGAATCTCTTGTTCTATTGTGTTTATGCGTGTGTGCTAAATCGCTTGAGTCATGTCCTACTCTTTGCAACCCCGTGGACTGTAGCCCGCCAGGCTTCTCTGCCGATGGGATTCTCCAGGCAAGAATACTGGAGTCAGTTGCCATTTCCTCCTCCAGGGGATCTTCCCACCCAGGGATCGAACTCTTAACGTTTCCTCCACAGGAAGATAGGGGGTTCTTTACCACTGAACCACTGGGGAAGCCCGCCATGGTTTATATTGGGCTGCAGAGCAAAGCCCATCAACGATCAGCTCACTTGTAGCATCCACTCGTGTGGATAGTTTTCATCGTGATTTGTTCTGTCAGTAGCTGCAGTTTTATTAGTTTGCATTCACAAAAACATTTGTTTATGCTGGCAAAAACGAACTATCTCTGCCTGCTTTTCTTTTTGGTCTGCAGGCAAATCTTCTTCTCTGTGACCACCGTGTCGATGTGCTAATGTGTGTTTGTGAGATGACTGAGTAGGGTTAAAGGTACAGCTTGTAGTTGTGGAACAGAGCTGAGTTAACGGGCCCTTTGGAGAAATGACCCTGAGACCTTGGCTTCGTGTACAGCCCGTTCCAGCCAGATGAGATCCCTGCCAATGAGGAGGGTTCCCTAGAGAGAGCCTCAGAGAGCATCAGCATAAATTTAAATTCTGGACCCCCAAGTGTAGTTTCCAAAAGGGCCCTCTTGTCCTTTGCTAATTACAAAGTAAACATTTCTCCAGCAAAAAAGACACTTCCTCCTTTCACCCTCCTGTCCTCCTTCCCACCTCCCAAACAGTCACTCCTTGAAACTGCTGGTGTTGCTGAAACGTGTTTGGCAAAGAAATCACCTCACATTTGAAGGCACAAAAGAATTATTATTTCCATAGATTAT